>JARHVA010007405.1:0-590000 GCA_037957365.1 Torreya grandis
TTTTGGGTGTGGTTGTCATGATGTGACTCTTATTGAATGTCTTATATACATGTGGAAATTAGAACATATACAACACACATTCATGCATGCTCTTCAAAAAAGTGAGAGAGGGCATTGACCACTAAGTTTTATTTTCATGTTTTGTATGTTATCTCATATTCATACCCAATGAGTTTAGAAACTCATTTTTGTTGATTTACTGAAGAGACCTATTGCTCAAGGAAATATTTTAAGGCTTTGGTGGTTGGTTTTGATGTATAAGTATTGGCCTACCAAGTATGGATGCCATCTTTTGGCTCCATGGAGGATAATATATTTATTGTACATGGAATGTACCAAAATTTTCCCAATGAGGACCTTACTAGTGAAGGCAATGGGACATTCATCTTACGTAACCATAACACTAAGGACTGTGTGATAGACATCACATTCAATAATAAATGGCTTGGAGAAATCAAGCATGACTAATAAGGGTGTAGTTAAAATTTATTATTTGAGGTGATAAATTCTTGTTTAGACGATGAAAACCATACAAAGGAGTATTTATTAACCATAGTCATTAAATGGGGGCTGTAATTTTTTCCATAATCTTTGAAAAAATTCTAGTAATACCCTGTTAGGTGAATAAATCCAAGTAGACTTTTGAGTATCCTAGGTTTTGGCTAGTTTATCATAGCCTCAATTTTTGTAAGGTCAACACAAAAATCATTAGATAATATTTTATTTCCTAGCTACTTGACCTATGTTTTCCCAAAAGAACATTTAGAATTTTTAGCACATAAGTGGTTCTTAATGAGAATTCAGAAGCAGTGTTGAGGTGGTTGAGGTGATCCTCCTAAGTTTGGCCATAGATGAGGATGCCATCAAAGAAGACCAAGATGAACTTATACAATAATGAGAAGAATAATTTATTTATTAAGCCTTGTACTATGGAAGGGGAATTGGTAAGAAAAATGGCATGGCAAAGAACTTATAGTGACCATTATGCTTGTGAAACGTCAATTTGGGAATGTGAGATTCATGAATGTGGTTTTTAGTGATAGCTAGAGTGCAAATCCAACTTGGATAAAAATTTGGAACCATAGAGTTCGTATATTATTTGAATTGGAAAATTATTCTTAATGGTTAACTTGTTTATTTCTTTAAAATAAATGTAAATTTGTAAGGATCCATCTTTTATAGGAATGAATAACATTGTTGAGGAATATGGCCTAGTGTTGAGTCAAATGACTCCTGCTTAGAGGATGCCCTAAACCATCTTCTTAATTTTGGACTTTTGAAGAAATTTACTATGATATGGTTGAATGTTAGGGGGTGTACTACCTAGAAAAATTTAGATGCGATGGTCTTCAGGGCAGTGAGGTGGAAATCCTGTTGGTTTCTCAAAAATTGTTGCATGTTTGACCAAAATATTTTACAAGTCCAATGGTTGGGTAGAATAAGTTGGTGAGCTAGTGTGAAGAGAAAATATTTGGGAAACTATTTTGTGGGAACCCTTTCTGAGAATTTTATCTAGCTAATTAGAGATAATGATACTAATGGATCCAAGAAAAAGGTCTTTTAATGTATATTGATGTCTATTCTGAGAAAACTACATCCATAGCTTAGAAAAATCCTAAAGAATAAGTCCAAGAGTTTTTATCCATTGAGATACTAGAACAACAACACATCCACCCTAGGAAAATTAAACATGCCAATCTAGACCTCCAACAATCATGACATCTAAAACTACTAGTATGGGGGTCTTAGTTCATTTATTCATTTGAATATTAAATATTATGCCAAATTTTTATTCCAATTATTGCATTTAATGAAATTATTACACTACATTATAGATGGTTTTGAAAGCATTAAGTGGATTCAATGAAAACATTTAGTATGTATAGAATTAGCAAAAGAATAGTTTGTTTGATCTTATGAATACAATGCTTAGTGGTCATAATTTTCAAAGACATTCATGATTTGATGTATAGATCGATTGATAAATGTTAATTATGATCATGATGTCATGTGTTGAATGATTTATGTTAGCATTATTTATACTAGATAATGTTATAAGTTGTAAGGGTATCCTGATTTGTTAAATCGAATATATTACTATGGATTATTTGATTTAAATTTGAAAATAACTATTGTTTATTTGGTTTAAATTTGAGGTTTAAATTTGAATTATTTAAACTTAAGCGTTTTAAACCTAAATACCTAAGGGTCTAATGTTAATGGACCTAGGTGGCAATGGTAATAAATTCTAAGGTAGCATAATGAAATCTAAGTGTGACTTAGGTAATTAATTGACTTGGGGGTCAAAACAATTGATTTAAAACATGTTAGCTAGTAGTTTGTGGATTTAATTCCTTGGAGATATAATGATTGCTTATATATTGGTTTTAATTCCACATATTTTATGGCATTTAATTTTGGGTACATGCATCATTTGAAGGAATTTAGAAATAGATTTGATGGTAACATTATTCAGGATTAAGTTAGTAAGAGTTAATGCAAGAATTAGATAAGTTGGTGGTAAGATGATGATAAGTTCGGTAGTCAATGTAATGGAAACATGTATCATAGATAGTTATTGTGGATACAAAACTATACAAAAGGTCATTTTTATGTTTTTAACCATCATTTTGGATAATATTTTTATGAAAGCAACATTCTAGAAGCAAGGAGAAGGTCTAGGAAGTTTGGAGAATTTGTAAATTAGGTAAGGATTTATAAACCTATTATATTCAGTATATGTCTTTGCATGATAAATGATGATTTAGATTGTTTGTTGAATATGTACATAAGGAATTTACAGTGAAGATTATTTTTTCAAGCATTTAATTTTTAGTTATAAGGATTATTTGTAAAATGAGTGCAGACTTTGACTGCGTATTGTTTATCTAATTAAAAAATAATTAGATGTATTCAATGTTTTATTTGATTCTATGATGTTGTAAACATATAGATGAGTTTCTAGTTTTGGGATTATTTGACATTTGGTGAAGTTGTGGGTTTTGTTTGGAGACTGGTAATATGGAATAAGATATAGATGTTGCATATATATTATTTTTTTTAGATTTGTTTTGGTTTTTGATATAAGTGCAGTTCTAACTAAAAATGGTTACGTCTAGTTGGTTTACAAATATTGATGGAAATTAGATATTGAATATCAAATGTGTGTTGCATATTGATCCTTATTTTAGGAAAATGTTTGGTTTTTTAATATAAGTCTGGTTGGGCTAAAAATGTTAATGGCAAGTGGATATGGCAAATGGGTGTTGCATGTTATCTTTGTTTTGGCAAAGTGTTGGGATTTTTGATATTATTTTAAAGATGGTTAAAATGTTGTGAATTGATAACATACACAAAAAATTAGATAATTGTTCATATTTTGTCACATGAAGCTCTAATAAGGGGATATAATTGTTTAGATAAGGATTTTTTTTTATAGTATGAAAATATGCTTTGTTTGAAATATTTTGGGTTTTCATACTCTAAGAAATTATGGGTTGTAGAGAATCTATTATTTTAATTTGGTTATATTTTTATGAATTGGATTTATGGAATTGATGTTTGATTTTTAGTTTGATGACATCATATTTTCAATTGATTTGATATTTACAATCAGTTTTAAGATATAAAAATATGACATATGTATCATAACAATTGGCAGTGTTTATTAGATATTAGTTTCTAAATGGAAAAATAGATGGTTTTGAGTAGAGTTTGTTTTATTTTGAATTCATGAGGTAAAACACTCGATCATTTATCAAAATAATGTTGATATGTTTATTTCCAAACTTTAATCTTTTATTGAAATTAATGTACCTTCAGATATAATTTTATACGGATTTGACATATATTATAGAATAGTTTCAATGCAAGTAATCATAGTTTTGATTTTTCAATGTATCAGAAGCCTTCTAGATTATACCCTAGCTAAAAATAGAAGTGTTCAGGTTCTACTTCCAAATCTAGCTCAACATAGGACTGACCCAAGGCTATGGATATCCTATAATGGGGTCAAACCTCTAGTGTTTTTAATGATTCTATCTCCTCTGATTCATCTTAGTAGAGTTTTTCATGCCCAAGAGAGGGATCAAAGTGATACTAAGAGGATACTTTTTTAATCTCAAAAGCCTCAATATATAGTAGAGAGAGAGAGAGAGAGAGAGAGAGAGAGAGAGAGAGAGAGAGAGAGAGAGAGAGAGAGAGAGAGAGAGAGAGAGAGAGAGAGAGAGAGAGAGAGAGAGAGAGAGAGAGAGAGAGAGATGGGAACAATGCCATGGAGAGTGGAGAAAAGTCATCAAGATCAAGAAGTGAGGTAGTATATCATTGATTACTTTTTGTTTACATGATTTGATCAACAAATGGACTTCCTTTTGTCCTAATAATCTTGAAGCTCCTCTCATTGTCTAAGATATTCCACTAGAGATACGGGTTGGTTTTACATGATGACAAAGTCTGTTTCAATGGAATGAAGGCCCTTAACTATTTTTCTATCTACCAGCTCATCACCTTGGGACTGTAAGTCCACTTGAAATTTTCATGAGGATCAAATCCTCAAATCCTAAAATTAATAGTGCCATGCCATGAATGGCAATTAGTACCTAGTTTGTCAAGGATGGATCCACATCAACAAATGAGACCCTTTGCATTAATCACACATATGATCCATTTCCATATCTAGACCATAGGTTTATTTATAGGTAAAAAACCAATCTAAGACCATTGGTTTTCCTATAATTGTCCATATTAATGCATACCTATAGACTACATAACCTCTTTGGACTCCCTTTAGGTTTAAAAAGACCCTTTCTATCTCTATAGGGACCAAGAGTTCACCATGTACATGCATCCTTCTTAGGATGGTGAGCATAGTTATGGAAATAACCTTGCATGATATAAATTTTACAAACTAAAGGTCTGTATTAAGCTTTAATGACATCCATTTATGTCCTTGATCACCTAATTGCATGGTTATGTCTATTCATTGGTATTTAATCAAGCTTTAATGGAAAAAAGATGACCTTTCAAGACCTGCTTTCCTTGGTCAAAATTGGTTCCTCAACTTACATCAAAAGTCTTGGGCTCATCTTTATTTTAATTGGCTATCAATATCTAACCCAGATCATTGACTTATTGACCCATCTTGTACCATTGGTCATACTTAGTACAAATGACTGCAAGTCATTGATCTACCTTTGAATTATCAAATCTCTCCAAGTTTGTGGCATTTGGCACTCCTATATTTACATTCAAGATTTGTTGTTAGTCTATCATCTTTCATGTTTGTTCCACATGTCAATCACATGTTGATTTCAAGATCCTATTGGCAATTTATGGCTTCACATGCTTACACCACATGGTGTCCTCTTAATTTATTTGACCTTTTGACTCATCACATACCATCAGATCAAGATGTATGATGTAATATAGACCATTAGATCCACTGGGACCTACTAATTGAAATCTAATGGATACTTCACAAGCTTAAATTTGAAATTCATGCTCCCATTAAATGATGTTTGTGTGATCATCATTAACATTCATGCAACCATCAAATTTAAGCTCATAAAATCCCAGACAGGGATGAGGAAAACCTCTGGGTCCATCTAAAGCATAGTGATTCCTTGGTGCATGAGTATAAAGACTTCATGATCCCCCTCTCTTTCAGTGCCAAATATAAGTCTCACATCATAGGTTGTTATGAGAGGTACATAGAGGCCTTTGGGATAGAATGGTACATCCTTTAGGGGCTCCCTTAGAGCATGTTTGGAATGATAACCTTTACCATAATGTAACAATATTATGTAATGCACTTATTTCTAGTTGATGGCAACATGTTGGGGTGGCTAAATATCAACTATGCCTTCTTGATGAGATACTTTAGGGATGTACTGCACTAAATCCCTAATGCATAATAGTTAGACATTATAGTAAAGGAACTATATATAGAGAGGTACATGATAAGGAATGAGTTCGCTCATGTGGATGGGAATGCCATTGAGGGTGAAGAGGAAGAATTAGATCACCCAGATATCTAACCCATTTAGGAAGAAACCCTACTTAGCTACATCCCTATATTATATTATGAGATGAAGCCATGCAAAAAGGGCCTCAATATCGAGTAGAGTGAATACCCCCAAATCTAGATCAATGATGAAGGAACATTGATGCTAGTAGAGAAGAAGAAGTCTCCTAAGAAGAAGAAGGGGGAGACCTTGGAAGAGATAGAAGAATGATTAAGGCTCAAGATTTTCACTAAAAAGGAAACCTTTCCTTTAGCCCCCTCAAAGAAGCATGTAAGATTCATGATAAAGGTTCCCCCTAGTGCCAAGGAGAATAAAAAGGGTAAGGTTCCTACTATAGCACCATTAATAATCTTGTCAAACATAGAAGAAGATATGGAGGAATAAACATTTGGGAAAGGAGTATATAATGTGGCTAAAGAAGGTGACTCCTCTTCTAGTGAAAGGACTACTTACCTGCCATCTCAAAGTGAATTAGAGAAGAAGATGGAAGAGACTTGTGTCTTAGTGACACTACTATCTAAAGGCACTAGAGATGGAGGAAAGAAGAGAAGAAATGATGAAGGTCAAAATGTCAAAAGAAGCCATTGAGATGGTCGAGGCTGAGAAACATAGGAGATAAGGGGAGAAATGAAAGGCATAAGAGATGAAAGGGAAGAAAGAAGAAAGGAGGAAGGAAGGGGGAATAGGTGAAGAGCCTAGTGAGGTGAAAATACTTGGAGAAGCAAGACCCTCAAGCACATAAACTAAAGAAGATTTGAAGTGAAAGTGGAAGGGCATGGTCCTAGACCAAGATCACATCAATGTGGTTCTGGAGTTGCACAACAAGTCATGACCTAGGCTAAAATTGATCAAGTGGAGGCTGAGGAGGTAAAGGGTGAAGAGAAGAAGACCATCGTCATAGCCATCATGAGAAAGAATGTTGAGAAGAAAAAGGTTGAAGAATAAAAGGCAAAAAGGAAGGAAGTAAAAGAGAAGGTAGACCAAGCATAAAGATCCAAAATGAAAAGAGAGAGAGAGGAAATGGTTGTCATTAGCATGGGACCTAGAAAGGAAAAGTCAATCAAAGAGGTGCTTAGTGCCCACTCTAGCTTGGTAGAGGGATCTTCATAATAGGTATGCCCTAGTTTTGAAAGGGTGCCTAAAGACAAAGAAAGTGATGATAGCACCTCAAAAGAACAAAAAAATAAATAAGGGGAAGATCAAGTTGACATGAAGAAGGGACCTACAGAGGTTCGCACTAAGGAGCCTCAAGAAGAAGAAGTAGACAAGGGGGAAATGTCCAAGGAAGAACACCTCTAGGAACAAGATAACAAAACTAACATCAAGGAAAGAAAAGAGGTAGACCAAGGGGAAAAGTCTAATGGAGAAAAAACCCTAAGGGAAGAAGAAGAAGAAGGTAGTGGAGAAATCCCTAGTGCTAGTGGAGGAGAGTAGAACACACAGAGGTAACCAATGAGGTTGAGGAGTATAAACCAAGCTATAGGGAGAAAGCATAGAGGGGGTTCACCTAGGATGATGATTTTTATATGATGGAGTATATTCCCTCAAGAGCTACCATGACCTTGATGTGCCATCAAGTTTCTTGGGCTCTCAATTTATACATGGATGAGCCTCAATTCAAGGTGCCTATAAAATCAATCTGAAGCACCAAAAAACCAAATGAGGGGCATGATTACTAGCTCATGAATCCAAGGGATATGAACCCTATGAGGTTAGCTAATGCCCTCTTTAAGATAGCCTTCAAAGTGGCATGTAAGAACATTATCAATGATGTTTTCACCATTAAGTGGAAAGATATTGTTCTCAAAGAAGAAGAAGAGATAAAAGCAATGAAGCTCAAACTCCAAAAAATAGTCAAGCATGTTGAAGAAGTAGAGCCATCCCTTTTGGATGGTGTTGATACTTAGGAAATGAAAGAGGTTGATAAGTTTTGTAAGTTGGAATAAAAAATTCTCCCTTGGATGAAGCCAGTGCTAGAGGAACAAGAAGACCCCTATGAATGTATCAGAAGAGAGCTAAACAAAAATCTTGATACAGTAGAGGACCTATTTGCCAAACTAGAAGAGGGCATAGAGGAAGAGAATGCCATATTTTGAAAATTTTAGTGTCAGTCATTACCACTTACCTTCAAAAGGAAAAAGAGGAAAAACATGATTTGATGAAGCATGTATTCATTGTGAGTAGGACCGAGCATGCCCAAGTTATGGTGCAAGTTAACACCTTAAAAACCTAGCTAAAAACTAGGAGAAAGACCTGGAAACACTCTTCTAATCCTTATAAATAAAGGCAATTCAATAGGGGTTATTTTAGATGATGGGTTAAGAAGGGCTAAGGAGAGGATAAAAGCCTTCAAGAAGGAATTAGAGAACTTCGATGTGCTCAGGCTTGAAGCTACATCAATAGAAGCAGAAGGTGCCATCAAGGAAATCAAGCTTACTATTTAGGGCTTTGAAGCCTTGCAGGAAAAATTGTAGTAGAGTGTGCCTTTATTTTTCAAAACAAAGGTGTTGAAAGACTAATCCAAAGGTGGACTAGTAATTTTATATGGGGTAATGTTGGGCCCTTTTTTGTGCTACCTAGTATACCATGATAACTCAACATACTCAACGCGAGTCAATCATTGTAATTGATTGCTCTTTGATAATTTTAGTGTCATTTGGGAGGATCCTTGTAGATCTTACACAAGCTGGTAAGTAATTAATTAACACCTAGGTTTGAAGGATAATCTCATCAAGTACTTGAAATGTGGTGGTTAGAGAGCATGAGTGTCAGAGTAGTGGAGCTGGTGGAATAACAACCCCTAGTGATAGCTTAGCACTCAACATGTGCCCATCTAACCTAGCTCAAAGATGCTCCACGACCTATAAAAATGATCTTGAACCTAAAGAAGAGGAGTTGACATTAAATTAGTGAAGCTTTATAGGATTAGTTCTAGGATTATGCATGCATTTTGAGTTTAAATCCAACATGAATACTTTGAGAACTAGAAATGTATCACCCAAGCTCACCTATGAGCCTCTGGGTAGGTAATAATATGTAAATGATACTATGATCTATTTTTATGAAAATTATACTTTGATTTACTACACTTTGATTTAATATAAATGGTGTTGCATACTTACTTGGTTGGGGATCCATTTCATATGGTTTAGCACTATCGTATGCTTGCTCCTTAAGTTATATATGAATAATATCATAATTTTTATTTTTGAATGTATTATGATACAAAGGTCTATTCTAGGTCACTAATGGCATCACTGTGCCATATAATGACTGTGGTTTAGTTGTAAAATTGACTAAGTGTTGAAACCAACATGTGTTATAGCCCTAGTAACCATGCCTAGAGTGCTAACTTGAAGAATGAACACCTCAACATAAGCCACTCCCTTTATTTGACCAAGAACCTAAATGAATATTAACTTGTTATCCCTATGGCTTGCAACATTAAGATCCATAAATAGGTAGACTTGAACTTGCACCGTGATGATTGGGACTAGCTCCCTTAAATAGGCTTGCACCTTTTGATCTTACCCACAATGACATGCACCGAAAGACCACCTAAGCCCATTTCATAAATGATTAAGTCTCATTAAGACTAAGGTTGCACCATATTTCAACTAGCTGAACACATGCCCTAGTAACTTCATTACTACACTTCGGGTGAGTACACAAGGCTTGAACCTTGTGTGAAATTGATGATAATAAATTAGCGCATTTAAATGTTATGTATTAAAGATTTTTACTAAGCTTTTGCCTAGCTATATCAAGTATAGAACTAACCTAGATTGATTGATAAACACGTGACTAAACACATGCATTGAATGAAGAGACTTTTATACAACATCTCAAAAGGGTTTGTTTTGATCAAGATTTATTTTGATGTTTGCATGGACGTCTTACTCTATTGGTTCAAATCTAAAGCTTCGTAACTTGAGCTAGAAAGATCATGTGAACTTGAAAAATTTAGAGCATGTTCTTGGCATGAAGAAATACATGAAACTAAAATCCTTTATCTCATGGGAAAATTTTGAGTGAAGATAAAAAATGCACAAATGAGCTGGTTCATTCATTCCTATGTGATGTCTAGGATGGCTTGGCCCTTTAGACTTGACAAGCTAAACTTGGAAGGCTTAGTTATAGAGAAAGAACACTCATCGAGACATGAAAATTGTAGAACATGATCTTGGCACTAAGGACATTGATTATGAATGGTATAATGGTCATGTGAGGTCTTCTAGGCATATTTATAAATTGCATAAGCAAGTTATTCCATTTTCATTTCCGTGTGACATCTTGGTGATGATCTAGTCCTTAAACTTGTATAATTCATTTTTTTTATCATTTCTTCAAGGTTATGATGGATTCTTAAGATGTTTAAAACTTGGTCCATGCTCCAAAATTCTTGAAACATCATTAAAACCTACTGGTCTTCTTCATTCTTCAATATTTTACCTATTTCAAACCTTTGGTCCACTTTTCATTGGAACTTTGCTTAACTCTTCAAAGCTTGGTATATGGGCCAAAAAATGGCCAAAATCATTGGCGACTCACAAGGGTTACATGCCTATCTATGCAAGATAACCCAAACCATATTGCCTTGTCCAGTCTATTGGGCATGGAGTCTCTACTTGGGTATAATACATTGACTTGGATCTAACATTGGCTGCCAATCTTGCTCTAACCTCTCTTGAAACAATATAAAGAACTAAAAGGACCAAAATAGAATAGAGTTCCCAAAGTAATTATTGAAGGGAAACTAACCTATAACAAAATAGGGATAACAAGCAAATGTGCTAAAACAACACTCATAGGAATTTGAACAAATGTATCCTAATATAAACAATTTAAAACTATATTTACCTTTTCTCCTAGATCAAAAGGAAATTTTGATAGCCTTCTTGCATCATGGGATGAATAATTGAATGAGTCATGTAACTTATTGAACCTTGGTCTTTATGACTCCTTATTTATTACAAATATCAACCTCTTTGGCTTGATTTTCAATGAGAAGCAAGTAGCTCCAAATAGGTCAACTATGTCCACCCAAATAGCCTCAACTTCTTCAGATGGATCCTCAACTACAACCTCTAATAATGGTTCAATAAAGCATACCTCTTTAATTTCCATGGTTCTCTCAATAATATTGGGTTCCTTCTTGGTTGAAAGTTCTTTAAGATCATCAAGGGGCTCTACATATTCTACCCAATCTTGGTCATTATCCTCCATGGAAAACTCTTTTTCCACCTTCTCAAGAACTTTATCCTTAACTTGACAAAGATCTTCAACATCTTAAAAGTACTTCATTTTCAGTTACCAATCATCATTGTCCTCCATATCATCTAGCAACACTACTTATTCAATCATCTCTTCTTGATGCATAAGGTCAAAAAACTGGTGTTCTTCATGCTACAATACATTTGAGGGTGATTCAAAACTAGATAGAGGTATTGAGTCATCTCTAAGAACTATGCCTTTAACCTTGGTCTCATGAGACTCTTTTAGGGTTGTAACTTCTTGAATAGTGTCCTAACCTTCATATTTGATGGTACACTCCATTTCATACTTGAAATGATTATCTGAAACTTCATGATCAGATATGAAGTCTTATTCAAATTCCCCTTTCTTCATGTATTGGTCATGTTCCTCATAGATAGCTAAAAAAGAGTCTTCAATATGTCCTTCCTCATTAAATAAGGTTATGTTGCCCCTTCCTTCACCAAGGGGATTCCCTATGCTATATCATCCTCATAGTCACTTTGATAGCTTATTGATTAGTCATAGCTTGGATCTACTCCTCTTTACTTGATTCTTTCAAGATAGGCTCCTTCTCAAGAAAGGGTAAGATGGGAGGTTTTTGGATAGGCTCATGGACTTAGGGTGAAGGGTAGATGTGATGGGGGGGATGATAAACTAGAGATGAAGTATGAGGTGTGATGGATGGGTATATGAATGAAGAAAACCTTCTTACAACTTGGAACCCTAGGAATGGTTGACTCTTGAAAGAACTTTTGTAGGGAAAGAAAGTTGAGCTGGGTATAGGAGAAGTACCTTCTTATACCAAATATTCATTTTATTGATGGTATCCTTGAGACTCTTCAATAGTTTAAAACTGTTCTTCAACCTTCACAATTGAAGTCTCCTTATTTTGAGAACATCTTTCGATATAGGGAAAGTTATAGGTATTTCTTCAATCTTTTGATTCTAGTTCTCTTCTTCCTTCCTTGTCTTAAGATCCATATATATGATATGTATATCTATATTATCTTAGAATATTTTCTCTTTAAGGTGGTTAGTGGTTTCATGGAGACAAGGAATACAAGAAGGCTCTTGAGGAGGGATGAGAGAGGTTTGCATAGGTTCAGATTTTCATTTAACTTGGGCTCTCAAATCTAGATTTGTCTTAGTTTGCCCACCCCATGAATTCACCACTTTATTCCATCTTGGAACATTGAAGGAATTCATAAGGGATTCTTGAGGAAGGATGGAGTATTGGATCTCAACAATAGGCTATTCCACAATAATCTCTTTCTTTCTTTGAAAACTTTTTTGGATAAATTTCTAAGAAGGAAAGGTTTGAGAAACATATGAAGAACTTGGCGCACTCAAAGGGTCATTTGGGATGGTCTCTTGGGGAGTAATGGGTGGCACATAAGAAGGATAATTTGGTGTATATGAAGGCACATAAGATTGGTGAGGTTGGACCTACTATAAGGCCTTTAAGCTTGTACTTAATGTGTTGAATGTAACCACCTACATCCATCATCTCACCTATGAAATTATTCCAATTTTTTTCTCTTAATAGCTGTCCATTATAATTTATCTTGTTTTAATGACTCTTTCACATGAAGATTCAGGTGAGTAATTACATTTTGGCCATAATAATTTTTTGATCACAATTCTAGTGCATGATTGTCCAGGCTCACTAAAGTTTGTTTAAGTGCTGTTATGGATGACTCATAATAGGGTTGATAGGGAGAAATATTATGATGGGATTGCTATTCATATGGAGGATCAAGGTAATACTTTTACATATATGACTGATATTGGCCCTCATATTGTTGGTGAGGATCATGAGGAAGGTAAGAGACATTCTCTTAATAATAAGGATCATGAGAAACTTGACAAGGTTCCTCATATTTTTGATAAAAATATTGGTAAGGTTGTTTAGGCTCATATGGATCATGAGGACCATATTGGGGCTACTGATAAGGAGGTGGATAATAGAGGTATTCACCATGGTTGTCCATATTAACCTCATATATCAAATGAGATACATGAGCTAACTAAATTTTTTCAATGAGACATATCTGGTCTACTCATAACTAGAAGCTTTGATTTCGACTCATCATTGGTGATAACTTGATTGCTTCCAAAAGCTTATTATAGGAAAGACACACCAATATCTTACCATTATTTTGGACCTTGGTCCCACTAGGCATTCCAAAACTATTGGAGATCTAAATTACACTCTAGTTGAAAGCAGAAGTGTTCATGTTCTACTTCCAAATTTAGCTCAACATAGGACTGACTCCAGGCTATGGGTATACTATAATGGGGTCAGACATATAGGGTTTTTAATGAGGCTAGATCCTTTGATGCATCATTTAGCTCATTTCCACTACTAAAACCTACTAATGACTAGGGAAAAGGAAGGGAGAAATAACATGAAAGGGGAAACCTAAGCTAAAGATGGTGATGCACCTAAATTATGATTGATCCACTCTTCTTTACTATTAAACACTAATGAAAAAATTTACAAGGCTAGATATAGGATTCCAAATAACTGTCATACATCAATATTTCATTCAGAGGCTCACCAAATGAACAAAATTTAAGGGAAATGAAGGAGAGACCTAAATCAAGATACTAACTAGTCATAGTATCCACATGCAGGATTCAATAAAAAGATGTAGATCACTAAACATGACCTAAATAACAAGATGAACTAGTAAATAGGTGAAATTAGGACATGACAAGGGAGATAATTCTACCACATATGCAAATCTAACATGTACACACTATACCAGAATAATGAAATTTGAAAAATAGTCTTGCATTCATCTCAAGAGGTTACAAGCTCCATCTTGGTAGAGTTTTTTCATGCCCAAGAGAGGGATCATAGTGATACTAATAGGATCCTATTTTTTATCTCAAACACCTCAATATATAATAGAAAGAGAGAGAGAGCTATGGGAATAGTGCCTTAGAGAGTAGAGAAAAGTCATCAAGATCAAGAAGTGAGGTGGCAGCTCATTGATTCATTTCTATTTGCATGCTTTGATTAACAAAAATACCTCCTTTTATCCCAATAGTCCTCAAACTCCTATCATTGGTTAAGAGATCCCACTAGAGACAAGGTTTGGTTCTACATGATAACAAATTTTGTTTGAGTGGAATTAATTCCCTTAACTATTTCTCCAGCTACTAGCTCACCACCTTGGGACCCTAAGTCCACTTGACATGTTCATGACGATAAAGTCCTCAAATCCTCAAACTAACATGCCATGCCATGAATAGAAATTAGTACCTATTTTTTTGAGGATGGATCCATGTTGATAGATGAAAGCCTTTGCATTAATCACTCATTTACTCCATTTCCATATCTAGACCATAAGTTGATCTATAGGTGGAAAACCATTCTAAGACCATTGGTTTTCCTATTGTTGTCCATATTAATGTAGACCTATATACTACATAGCCTCTTTGGAATCCATTTAGGTCTAAAAAGACCTATCCTATCTCTATAGAGACTAAGAGTTCACCATGTAAATGGATCTTTTGTAGAATAACAAACATAGTTGTGAAAATAACCCTACATGATACAAAGTTTATGAACCAAAGGTACGTATTAAACTATAATGTCATCCATGTATGTCATTGATCACCTAATTACATTGATGTCTACTCCTTAGAATTTATTCAATATCCAATGGCAGAAAGATGACATGGTAAGACCTACTTTCCTTTGTCAAAAATGGTTTCTCAACTTTCCTCAAAATTCCTAAGCTCATCTTTATTTTAATTGGATATCAATATCTGACCTAGATCATTAAATTATTGACCCATCTTTCAATATTGATCCTACTTGGTATGAATGATCGTGAGTTATTGATCTACCTTTGACTTGTCAACTCTCTCCAAATTGATGCCACTTGGTTGCCCTACATTTGTATTCAAGACTCACTATCAATCTATCAACTTTTATGCTTATGTTACATGTCAATCATGCATTTATTTTAGGATCTTGTTGTTAGTCTATGGTCTCATGTGCCTATGCCACATGGTGGCCTCTTTATTTATTTGAACTTTTGAATTATTGCACACTATCAGATCAAGATGTAAAATGCAACATGGACTATTAAATCCACTAAGACCCACTATTTGAAATCTAACAACTACTTCACAAGCTTAAATTTGATGTCCACACTCCTATCAAATGATGTCTACATGATCATCATTAAAATTTATACAACCATCAAATTTAATCTTAAAAGGATTTGTTTTGATTGAGATTTATTTTGACATTTGCATGGACGTCTTACTCTACTGGTTCAAGTTTAAAAATTCATAACTTGAGCCAAAAAGCTCATGTGGACTTGAAACTTTTAGAGCATATTCCTAGAATGAATAAATACATGGTGTTATAATAATTTGGCTCATGGGGGCTTCTTGAGTGTGTTGGGTGAATATTTTATCCCTAGTTGATTAATGGCAAAATGGGTATATCAACCACATCACAAGGAGATTTATATGGCAAAGTGTGTAGGTTTACCACATCAAAATGGGATAAATCTCTCCTCTCATCAAGGGAAGGTTCCCTACAATCTATAGTATATATATATATATATATATATAAGCTGAAAATACACACAGGGGTGAAATCATACCATTCATCTCTCTTTTTCAGAGATGATGCTCAAAAAATAGAGGAGAATTGTAGTTTAATTACTGAGGTTACTTCTCTTCTTTTAGAAGTGATATTCAGCCAACAGCAGGATTCTTCCTGGGTAGTAACTGTAACCACAAGAAACCCATGAAAGCATAAAGTCTTTCATTACTTCTCTAACTAATTAGTATGCAATAACACAGTAGAATGAAGTGCAGCACAAAGTCTCCACTTCAACTACAACAAAGTGAAATATTATGAAGGATAAGGGGAGTTCAAAGTCTCTCCAGTATCCTTTACATAAAACATAGATTAAAGACAATTATGGTAGCACAAAGTCTCCTGCAGTCAAATTTAGGACACCTTCCAGAATATTTCCACTAGTTCTGCTAATTCAATTAAATGGACAAGACTATATTTAGGAAATAGACATAAGAACAATTCCCTAGATAACACAAGCTATTTCAACACAAAGTCTGAAAGGTCACTTGATTTCTCATTCAAATAACAAACTATGATTTACAGTCTGAGCTCAAAGTCTTAAGAATGCCTTTCAATTTGGGTAGAGTTTCAATTTTGATAACAGAGAGATCTCCCTTCCACCAAATTAGAGATTAAAATATATAGCATTTAAGAAAGACTTGGGTGCTTGTTTTCATGAAAATGGCCCATGCTGAATTAAATGCCTTAAATTTTTGTGACAAGGCCATGCTAGATCGGGTCATCAGCCTTGAATTTGGAATTATGAATCATCTCAAATGTCTCCTCCTAAGCATGGGTTTTTTGGTCTTGTTTATGATGCTTACATAGCTATCCATTTGCCTTTACTTAATGCAAAAAAATAGGCCATGCCTTTGAATGTTCACATCTTCTGATGTCCACCTGGTTGACTGTTCCACCTACTAGAAATAACTCTCCTAAAAATATTTCTAAATTTCTTGTAGCTTTCCCTCTTTCCTATTGCATTTTGTCTCTTCCTGATGATCTAAGCTCTTGAGCTATCTTCTCACTTTCAACTGGCTCTTTCGGCTCCTTCTTTGGCTAGTCACTGAGTTTGTTCTTAGGTCCACACCATATTTGAAAATCAATGGATATTTTATTACCCTAATTTTAACATCTACAGGGATGTCATTGGTCACTTGGTCGCTTGAACCGCTTTGAACCTTTGAAACTTTGAACTCTTTTGGTTCAATGGTTCAATAGTTCAATAGTTTGTCGATTCAATGTTCTGTAAAAGGCCGCATTCGCTCTATTTTTATTCTTCAGTTGAACCATTTCTTCAAACCCTTTGGTTGAACTTCTTTCTGAAATCTTCTACTTATTTGATTCACTCAAAGCTTTCATTTTCACTTTGAACTTCTTTAAACCTTTGAACCATTTTGGTTCAAGGTTCAATGGTTCAATCTATTTCTTTGAAGCTTTGAACTTTCTGGATCCTTTCCTTTTTCATTGAACTCATTGAACCTTTGAAACTTCAAACCTTTGAAACTTCAAACCTTTGAAAGTTTAAGGTTCAATGGTTCAATCTTAACTCTTCAAATCCTTTTATTCTTTTAAGTTTGTTGAAGTTGTTGAACCTTTGAACCTTTGCCAAAGTCTTCGAACTCGTTGAACTCTTTGAAGTGCTTAACTCTTTTTTAACATTTGAACCACTTTAAACCTTGAAATATTTTAGTTCAAGGTTCAACGGTTTATTGGTTCAATGATTCATTCCATTTGTTTGAATCCTGCCATTAAGTCTTTTGATTGAACCTCGGTGTTGAACCATCCTTAAAATGCCTAAGTATTTGGAACTTCCTTTGAAAAAAGCCCACCTATTGAACCTATGACTTCCTTTGCTGAAAAGGCTTAAATATTTGAAGAACTTAAATGCTCAGAATATTTTTGAGAAATAAAAGAGAGAGTTTTGGTCTGCAGGACCAAAATAGTTGATATGTTGTCCACAAAAGTGAGTGATGGATTTTGGGAACAACAGAGTGAAGATAAAAAAATACACAAATGAGCTAGTTCATCTATTCTTTTGTGATATACAAGATGGCTTGGCTCTATAGACTCAACAAGTTTAACTTGGAAGGTTTAGATCTTGAGATAAAAGACTCATTGAGATATAAAACTTGTAGAGCATGATGTTTCAGTGAATTTCAACTTATATTTCAAGAAATGAAGGATAAACTAGATGTAGGTATGGTAGAAAAACTTGTTTGATTATGCACATGTTGATTAGAAGATTATGAAAATCTCCTCTTTGGATTGGGAGGATTACCTATAAATAAGAAAACAATAAAGAAAATGGTTTGTTAGATAGATAGTTAGGTGGATCACCTAGATCTAGTTAGATCCTAGAATTAAGAACTTCCTTGGGGGCTGTCAATCCACACATTTTAAACAATTAAACTTATAAAATAGAATATAGAGTACTTTCATCAACAATAAAAAGCTACTAAAATTTATTACAAGAAATGCTTGATAAAAAACATGACTAATGTAGAAATAAGCAGGTCAATACTAATGTTAAACAAGTTGAGTCTGTTATATAAAATAGGTTAGGAGTCTATGAATAGGTAGATAAAAAGAAAGTTGGATTTGGTTGAGGGTAAGTGGGTGAAAATAAATTGCTATTATTTTATACCATAGTGACCATTAGCAATTAGTGTGACTATTAGTGGCTGAGGTAACTATCGATGGTTAGAAAAATCATCAGTGATCAAGGTGACCATCGATGGTTACTATATGGTGGGTTTGGGTTATAAAAAGTTTGATTGATGGGATCATATAAGACAATTCTAAGAGGTTGTTTATGCTAGCACAATTGCAAAATACAAACAAAGTGACTTAATAATTAAAATAGATACTTATCTTAGAGATGGTTGATCATATGAAGGGTTGGGGTGGTTGGCTCATTGATAGAGTCTAACATGATTTTGGTAGAGTAGTAGTACTTGGCTATCAATCGAGGGGCAGTGGCAAGTCAGATCTCTATCATGATAGCTAGATCACTAGATTGCTAGAAAAAATGACCTATAAAAAAATTTGAATGCAAAAGCTCTTGAAGTCTTGAATCCATCCCACCTCCTATTCCTCTCTCCTTTAGAACATAAAAAAAGGTCTAAGTGAAGGTTCAACTGGGCCTTCTAATTATAACTCATGCATGTAATGGATTATACATAGATTTAGATGAGCTAGTTATAAAAAATTAAGGTAGAGTTAAGGGTGAGTTAAGCTAGTTTAGATGGTGGAACCTAACTGCCAATGGTCAAGGTGACCATCGACAGTCACCCTAACTGTCGATAGTCAAGGGTCAAAGGCAAGGTTGGTTAAAATATGGGTTTTATCCAAAAGGCCAAATGACTTAGGTTAGGTGGGCTAGGTTTATTTAGGGGTTAAAAAGGTTAAGGTTGGGCCCAAGGGTGTCCTTAGGTGGTTTAGGGAATTTACAACATTTGAAACCATCATGTGTAGAATTTTGGTGTCTATATTTACCCCTTTTTGTTATGCAACTTGAATCAACAAGTTACAAAACAAAAATGGATTGTGTGTCAAAGGTCAAGTTGCCCTGAGTAAGGGAGGAGGTGTTCCCCCTCAAAATGGGAAGTGATGAGGTAAAACATAATTAGGTGTGGGTTTGATGAGTTGGTAAGTTGATGATAAAAATTGTGAATTATAGGTTGGGAATTGAAGCACAAACAAGCACACAAAGTGTTACAAAAAGTGTGATATCCAAGATCACACATAGACTAGGTTGTCATAGTTTCTAAAGATAAAGTTCAGTGTTAGAAGGACAAGTGACAAGTGGATCACATAATCATATTTAGGCATGGCAGGTGGGTACACTTGCAAATGTAAGTCTCCTAGGTGATGTCAGTGTTTTTATGGGTATCCAAGGTAGGAAATGCTCTCAAGGAAAACATAAATTAGTCAGGCGAAATCATGGGTATATAAGGTAGAAAGTGTTCCTAAGAAGACACAAGTGGGTATAGTGTGCATGAGGTAGCACAAATTTAAAAAGTGGTCAACATGAAAATTGTTTTCATTACAGTCAAAAGGACCAAGCAAAAGTTGTTGTAAAAGGCATGCTAGTTAGTCTGAAATGGACCAATGGTGAGGTGATGATGTGGTTGAGTCAGGTGGGGAAGGTAGTCTCCATGGGTGGTTATGTTGTGAGGTTAGTTAAAAATATGATTGCTTAAGATAAAATAAAAAAAGTGTGAATATCTTGACCATCAATGGTCAGGGGTCCAAGGATCGATCGTCGATGGTCACCCTGATCATTAATGGTCAGGGTATAATCCATAAAAGTGTGGTGGTCAAAAGTGAATCTACTTGTCTCATTTATCTATTTGCTATTGTTGACTTGTGAGCTCTATCTTTAGTCATTTTGGGTAAATTTGGTGATGGTGAATGCTAAGAAGGTTAGTGATTTTTATGTTGGACATGTAGACCAAGTGGATTAGTGAAGATACAAGGTGGGAAAAAACATGAATGAGGATGGCCAGTAGGTCCTCAAATCCCTCCTTGATGATGGTCAAGGAATGAGGTAGGTGGTATCTTCAATTGGTAGAGTTAGATTTTGAAATTGGTATTTGTTATATTGATTTAGTGGAAGGGTGTTGTGTTGTGCCCTAGGTATTAGGGTTTTTGGTTTGTTTGGTTTAAATTTATTATTGATTTAGTGTTTGGTTAGGGGTAGATGAGGTAGGGGTAGGGTAGAGACCAAATTGAGGTTAATTTATTGGGTTTTGGGGTTGTGGGTGGATGTTGGGGTATATTATGTTTTGGGTATTTCATCTATGGAAAACCCATAGTGACCATCGATGGTCAATATCGACCATTAATGGTTGACATCCATAAGGAGTTGGATTCTTGACCATCGATGGTCACCATGACTATTGGGAATCATGATAATTGGTAAAAGGGTTGGGTCAAGAGTTTAAAAGGGGGTATAGATAATGTTTGAATGTAAATGAGATAGGGTAAGAGTTTGGTGTAGGAAGCAAGTTTTAGGCATTAGTTATAGGAGGTTGAAAAATGGTCAAATAGGTAAAGTCAGGTAGGTGTATAAGAGGGTGATATTAATTTTAGTGGTTATTAGTCTGTTGATTTTGTTAGTTAAAAGGATGGGGATTGGATCTTAGTTAGGATATAGGTAACATTTGATTTGGGCGTAAGGTAAAAATAGGTTAGGGTAGGATGAATGAAGTAGATGAGAGATGGGTGTTAGAAATTAAGTTTGTAGATAAAAATAGTAAAGGGAATTAAATGTGTCTTCTAACAAACCTTGTAGGCATGGGAGTAGATCCAGATGTAAGATTGGGTACCTTGCATCTTCACAGAGATCCACTAGGGGCTGACCCTTATATATTAGGCACATGTGGAGGATGTTAGGCTTGAAGTGATGTGACACTACCGGTATGTGCCATGAGATATAATGATGATTGTGGCCCTCATTGAGAGATGGGATCTAGCCATGAACACCTTCTTACTACCCACTGGTAAGATGACTATCTTACCAAAGGATGTGTATAGGATCACATGGCTACCGCTTTGGGGTGATTCAATATATCACATTGAGTGGGAAGAGTTTTTGGAGCTGATATACAAGGATGACCATGATTGTGTTAGGTGGTATGCTAGGGGTTTTAGTTCCTCTACACTTTATTAGAGGGAGAAGCGTGAGAGGAGAATAATGACTGTGATGATGATGTATATGTCATGCTTTACCATTATAGATTCAAGTAGTAGGAGGTTTACCTATCTACTATTGGGGGTGTTGGTCGAGATGCTATTAGGATGCATAGTGTTTGGATGGGTACCTATACTATTTTTTTAGAAATATAGGGAGTTATGGGGCTTTAAAGATCATAGGATGTATGGCATTAACATCAATATTTCCTTATAATGTTAGGCTTATGAGCATATTTGAGTGTTGATGTTGGCGGGACTATCATGGGCAAGGTATGCTCAGATATATTTCTCAATTAGTTTCATAAGATGGAGAGATGACTTTGCCACTTCAGGTGTAGGAGGAGGAGCTCATGATATAGATTGGTTTAGGGGTACACTAGATCTATTATTAATTAATGATGTTATCTAGAGGCAATATATCAAGTTTCTAGAGCGGGTTAGATACAATAGGTAGACTTTATTTATATAGAGTTACAAGTGGATCTTCAGTAGGCAAGATGGGGAGGTAGAGCTCATGACATTTGGTAGGGTGCAAAGGCTGTTTGGCTTGGTATAGCATATCTCAGGCCCATTTCCTAGATATAAGCAAAAGGATGTAGAGATATTACTACCTAAGCCACATCCAGTACATACCTTGCTAGATCATGAGGAGTTGTCAACACGACCAGTGATATATGATGTAGGTTTTCTAGATGGTTACCCTTCATGGTACCAGGCTCTTTACATGGTATTAAACTTTTATGGGGATGATGGTGGCAGGAAACCTATAGACATTAACCCAATTGGTAGAGGTCAATAATCATAGGTTCAGGGGGCTTCCCTAAATGCCTAGGTAGGAACAGTGATAACCATTGCAAGAGCATAGGTTACAATATTATAGGGTCAACTGGTAGTTTTATAGGGTCAGGTGGTTACACTTATAGGTGAGAGGGACCAAGCTAGAGCTTCACTAGCCTTGGTTACCCAAGAGAGACTCCTTGAAATAGATGGGAAGACAATCCACAACACCTAAAAGACCACCAAGCACTATCCCTATGGCATGATACCTAGTCACATTGGAGGATTTATGCTACTATGAGGCTATATTCCTAAGGTAGTGTCTTGATGAGCCTTGATGGCGTGATTACAAAGCTATTTTGGTAGGCAGTGCTAGTGTGGTGACACTAGGAAGTGAGATGATTCTATAGGTGGACTACAAGGTACTTTAGGGGGATAGGTACTAGGACCTAGTGGTACTCTAGGAGAAAGTGGTGCCCTAGGGACATAGTCATGATTTAGTTTAGATATATTATATGCTATTGTATATCATTTTGATACCAGTTTATGAGTTGATGCGGTGAGATGTATATTTTGAGAGAGAGACATGTATATTGTTTGTATACATTATGATGTTAGACTTATGATTTATATATATGATCCTTATTCATTGATTATTGTTCATGGCTATGATGTGATGATATATGATGGATATGCTGATTTTGTATTGATTATGCTCATGTTGATATTTGATGATGTGGATTCACCTAGCTAGGCATGTGATGAGATGTATTTTTTTTATGTTCATGGTTATGATGGTGTTGATATGATGATGATGTTCATGCTAAAAGTGAATGAGTACATGCTTCCTCATTTATATTTAGACATGTGGTAGAAATGGTTTATTGCTTTATTGTTCATGATGCTTAATTTTGACATGATGATGGATATGCTAATGATGTATGTTTTTATTCATGTTACATGTGGATGTGATATGGTTATGATTATGTTTATTATTTCTTAAGGTAAAATACAAAAATTGAGTTTGAATAATAACTTTAGATGTTTGATTTGGGAAATACTCTAGAGACAAATGGCTTAGTGAATATATCAACCAGTTATGACATGATAAGAAGAGGGCATGATGTTTCTTCTTTAGGAAGGAATAAAATAAGACCAAATTTGGTTTGGATTAAGGAACATAATCCATTTAAATTCTTTGCATTATAATTCATTAGTTGGTTAAAAGGTGTCTTGATCACATTATGTCAAGTGAGCTCAAAATCCCTTGCTTACAGTGTAAAAAGGGGAAATGGATGAAGATGGAACCTTCTTGAGAGACTAACATGCATCTTCTAGAGGTTACCAAAGGGTCTTTATAAACAAGTCTATGTCATTAAAAATTAATACTGATCGATGTGGGAAGTCTAATCATGAGAGTTGATAGCGGCTTTCAAACTATCACTTATGAGAGGTGATTGTAGTTTTCAAAATTCTTTTGTTTTTAATTTTGCTTGATAATGGGTCTTTTGCTTATTTTATTGTTGCTTGGGAGTTGGGAAAGATAATTGATGTAGGAAGATTCCAATAAATTTCTATACTTCTAAAAAATGCCTTACTTAGCCATCCTTCAAGGGAGTGGTCTAAGTTTGTATGCTTTGTTTAATGATTTTGATAACTATCCTTCAAGGGAATAGTCCACCTTACTTTGAAAGTTTTTTAAATATGTTTTAGTATTTGTCCTTCAAGGGAGTAGTCTATGAATGCTAGGAATTACCCATGATTGTTATTGGTTTTGATTTTGATTTTTCTTATTTGATTTTTTCTTAAAATAGACATGCTTATATAGGCTTAAAGATTCACCTTTATGGAGGCAAAACTAGAAGCACAAGAAGGTTCATGAGTTGTAAATAGGTTTTAGGTGACAATGATCATGGGAATCCATCCTATAGAATGGGTGAAAAGTACCATGAGAATCATGCCATGAGTAGAGCTGTAGTACCCATTATTCAATATTAGGCTATGATTGTGATAGATAATTATAGGATTTAGTTTTAATAGATTACCCCTAAAATAGGGAGATGAATGTGGTTTATAAGCAAGGGATGAGCTCAAGTCAACTAAAAGATGAGTTTGATCCTCTTTAAAAAAATAAAGGACGCAGATGCAAAGCATTGAGGGGATTAGGTTCTGGGTTGCCTTCAAGAGAGGATAAATGGTTAGCTCTTGAGCCATACTTGTGGGTTATGATATAAGGTCCAAGACAATTGAAAGCAAACTTGCCATGCTTACTTTTATCCATATTGGTGACATGTTGGTTTTAATTTAAGATGAGGTATCTGATGTTGAATTATCACACTTTAAGATGATTTTTATAGGCATGTTTGATTTTCTCTTGATAGAATTGAAGATGTGTAAGGGAGGATAAATGATGCTAATTAAGTAGCTCAAGCTGGGCTAAATAGTGATGATGATAATCATCTTTAGAAATGAGATCCTGCAAAGATATGTGAATAGATGGGATTTAGATTTTGAGAGGTAAGATAGCCTCAATCCAAACATAAGAGAGAATGTGGTAGAACCCATAAGGGTTATATTTATAGTACGATATGCCCATAAGGTGAAAGGGATATACAAATGCCAATCTTGACCAGAGGCATTGACCATTTTAGTGAGCATGTTGTTGAGAGTTTCATTAGAGGCCTCGAACTATCCATTATATTATGGATGATAGGGTGATCAGAAACTAATCTTGATGTTAAATATGTCATAGAGACCTTAGACTTGCTTGTTTTTAAAGGATTTACTATTATCAGTGATGATTTTGTGAGGCACACCAAAATGGTAGATGATGTGATGGTTGATAAAGTTGACAATATTTTCAATTTTGGTCGAGACTGAAGGAATAACCTCTACCCATTTGGTTGAGATCATGAGGTGGATTAGATATGGTAGTGTTCAAATGATGTTAAGAGTTAGTCAACTAGTTGTTTGTATTATTGTAAAACATCATTCTTACACTAGTAAGAGTCATTTATTTGATTGACCACAAGTTGGGAGTAACCAAAGATATTAATCATTTTGACTCCCAAGGCTAAAGTAGTTTGAAGGCCTATGACTAGGACTTCATACTTAGCCATATTGTTGGTACATGTAAAATATAACTTGAAGGCTAAAGGGAGGGGATATCTATGAATGGGGATAAGGATGATGCTATCTACCCCACCACATTGACACTTTGATCCATCAAAGAACATGATTAATTGATAGGTGAGGTCTACCTGAGAGAGGGTCACAATGGACTCATCGCAAAACTCAAGAGGAAGAGGTTGATTATTTGCTAATGGTGCATTATCTAACTGGTTAGCAATGACTTGCCCTTTAATTGACTTCTATTGAAGAAAATCAAGGTCAAAGTCTAATAAAATCATGAGCCATTTGGACATGCATTAATTTTGATAAGGATTGGAGTGCATAGACTTGAGTGGGTCGGTATTAGTTATGACATAGGTATTATGGTTAAGAACGTAGTGGCAAAGTTTGGTGGCCATAAAGACTAAGGATAATAAATTTTTCTTAGTATGGGTGTAATAAGTCTTGTATTCTACAAGCATGTGGCTAATGTAGTAGATATATTTATCTTTATGTTGTTCATCCCAATGAACAAGCATTGCCCCTAGGGAGTGGTTAGTAGCAGAGATAAAAAGGTAAAATGGTTGGTCATCCTTGGGAGGTGTGAGAATAGGTGGAGACAAAAGGTATGTTTTGAGTGCATCAAAGGCCTTTTGATAGTCATTATTCCACTTAAAATATACATCCTTCTTCAAAAGGTGATAGAAGGGTTGGCATCAATCTAAGAGATGAGAGATAAAGTGATGAATGGATTAGAGCTTCCCTTGTAAACTATGAAGTTTCTTGAGGTTGATTGGAGGAAGCATTTTAAATATTTAGTTGATTTTGGAAGGATAAACTTTGATTCCCTAAAGGGAGATAATAAAGCCAAGAAGCTTTCCTGATAAGACTCTAAAAATTGGACTTCTTGGGTTTAATGAAATTATGGTAATGGATGAGGTGCTCAAAGATGATCTTGAAGATGGCTAAATGATCCTTTATTTGGATTTCCCAATAAGGTCATCCATATAGTCCTCAATAATTTTATGGATAAGGTCATGTAAGATATAAGTCATGGCATGTTGGGAGGTTGCACCAGCATTCTTTGGTTTGAAAGGCATGACCCTATAGCAGAAGGTTCCCCATGGGGTGATAAATCTAATTTTGTGTTGATATTTAGGGGAAATTAGGATCTAATTGTAACTTAAGAATCCATCCATGAAAGATAACATTTCATGGCCAACTATAAGATCAACTAATTAGTCAATGCTTGGTAGAGGGAAGTCATCTTTAGGGAAAGAAAATTTGAGGTCATGAAATTCCACATAGATGAGTAGTCCCCCTATGGCTTTAGTGATAGGCATTATATTTGAGACCCATTAGGGATAGTCAATGGGTTGAATGAAATTAATAGATAAGAGACATTAAATGTTTTCTTTGATGAGAAGGGCTATGTGAGGGTGCATTCACTGAAGTTTATGTTTAATGGGCTTAGTGTTATGGTTGGTGACTATGTTATGGGTGGAAATGGTAGGGTTAATTCTAGGCATGTTAGCATATGACCAAGCAAAGACTATGTCTTGATCTTATAAGAAGGAAGGGAATTCTTGAAGTTCATCAAAATTTAGTGATTAGATAATTTTGATAATATAGGGTTTGTATAGAGTGCCCAAGTTGATATCTATGGTGGATTCATTCAGCATGATCAAAGTCTTGAGAGAAAGTGATTTATTGATGGAATAATTGAGTGCACCAAGATAGGTGAGAATGGAGTCATCACTTGACATTGAATGATATTAATGGTAGGAGAGTCATCTCCTATCATCTCAAGATGGGTCATAGGGATGGTTACAGTTAGACCTTCCTTTTGATAAGTTAGGGGTCTGAGGCTGATCATGTTGATGAAATTTTTTTAGGGGGGATGATGTCATCATTCTCACACTTTGATGGAGAAGATGTTAGTGAGGAAGGAATGTCTTCCTCAATGATGGTGATGGTAGGTGGTTTGGTTTTACTCTTGTTGGGTAGAATGAAATTGAATCCATGTTTTTCATGAGGTTTCTTGCTCTCAATTGAAATAAACTCATGTGGGATGTGTTCATATCATCCAAGAGTAAATCCTTCCAAGCACACTTGTGGAGGTATGTCTTGGAAAAGTTTGGGTTATCCAAATAGGATAAGCTAGAGGTGAATGGTCACGGTGAAGAGGAGGTGATAGAAGCATCAAGTGGTTTGTCAAATCCCCCATATATGAAATGGGTTTGATAGTTTTAAGATTTGAGGGGAATAATGGCTCTAATATTGGGGTCATAATCACGTTGGTGGTCAAGTTCCCCATAATCTTGGGGAGTAGGGAAAGTGTCAAGGGTCAAGAGGTGATATTATCTAAGTGAAAGACATTTAAATGTTGATTCCAAATGGTTTGTGGTGGGGATTTGATCTAAGGGGATTGGTGAACTTGTAAATTCCTCATTGGTGGAAAAAGATATGGATTCATCCTTTGTGGTTTAGGGCTTGTCATTGGATGATGAAGGTGTGCTAGATGGAGGTAAGAAGATGTTTTTGGGTTAATAGGTCATGTTACATGATGGAAAGGGACTTAGATCAAATGGTATAGTGATAACATGTTCTTCATGTTCAAATTTGATGTAATGATGAAGGGTAGAGGGTACACAACCCATGAAGTGTATCCAAGGTCATGCCAATGAGACATTATATTGGAATTCACCTTCCACTATAAAAAAGAGCTCTAGGAAAGTGAAAGGTCCTAAATAGATATGAAGAATAATAGTTCCCAAAGTAGTGGCCATGGTGTCATTGAAGGATTGAAGGACAACTAAGGTTTTCAACATAACATTGTTCGATACTTTAAGTTGATCATAGGCATGGGAGATGATATTAATACTTGCTCCCCCATCAATCATGGCCTATTTGATGCAGGTTTGGTTGATGTAGGTATTAATAAAGAGAGGAGGATATGGGTCATCGGGGTGGATAGAAGGTATTTTGAATCCTTGAAGGTGACAAGGTTGGAAATTTAAGGAGCACCAACAAAGGCTTCTAGAGGTTTAGGGTCTTTAGGTTTGACCTTTATTGATTGCAATTCCTCTGTCATTACTTGGTGATGATGAGGTGAGGTAGAAATCAACTCATGTAGGCTCATCTTTTCTAGGGTTTGGTGAAGTTATTTGAGAACCACTCTCTTAATTAATTTAGAGGGATTGGATTAGGAGGTACCCAAGATAGATACCTTAGGTTTTGTTGAAGGTAAAGGTGCTTGATTTTGACTTGGTTGGGAGGTAGAAGATGGGTATGTTCATGGGATGGACACTTTAGCCTTCCCCTTATTTTTTTTTGAGTCTGTGATCATTTGACCACATGGATATTATGGATAGAGGGAAGAGTTGAGGTAGGATATTGGTTTATTTCCTCATAACTTTGAGGTGAGAGTGGGGGAGTAGGTAGGCATTGGGTAGTGGTTATTTTTTGTTAGATTGGCAGTAGGCTCATGGGAGGTTCATCTATTAATAGATCATCCTCATCATAGAGCCAATGATTTGTGGTTTGGATAGATTTTCATTTTTTTATGTCATGCCCTACTGTTCTATAATAGGAACACACTTGTCAATCATTATACTAGATAGGTTTTGGACCTAGAAGGTCAAATGGTCTAATGAGAGGTAAGGTCAAACAAGAAGCTTGTAGTAAACTTTGTAAAATGGTTGATTAAGGTTCAACTAAAGGTGGAGAGGGTTTAGAGGTTTTGGTCTTGGTTGGTGAGATGGAAGTATTTTTAGAAATAGTCTTGGTAGTAGAATTCTTGGAGAAGGTGGTGTTCTTAGTTGATGGTTTTGGTTTTGGTAAGGTGGAAGTTATTAAATCAAAGGTAAGAGGTTTTAGGGTAGGTAGTTTGGTTATTGATGGTTTGATGAAGATAGGTGTTAGAAAATAAGTGTGTTTGTGTAACTAGTAGTGGTGGTTGGGTTTTTTTTTGAGATAGATAGCTTCCCAATCAAAGTAAATAGATAAGGCCCCAAAATAGAGGGCAAGGTTGAGGGAGGTAGAAGTTTGGCCTTCTATCCTTTTGGTGGCTTTGCCTCTTTGGTTGATTTGGGTCAATGTTTATTTAATGGGTTTGGTGAGGTGAGTTATAGTTTCAAGGATGGGTGATTAAGGTTTTGCATAGGGAAGATACCAAGGTTTTTGGTTGATTTGATTGAGGTGATAGAGGATAATTTGGTAATTTAGGCTTTGGTTGTTTTGTATGGTTGAGAAATGGTTAGGTTGGTAGAGGTTTTTATTGGTTTGGTTGATAATATAGGGGTTTAGATAATAGAATTGGTGGGTTGGTCTACCAAAGGTGTGGTTATAGGTTCTTATATGGTGATGTAAGGGAGCCCTAGATATTTCCAAAAGGTGGCTCAATCCATGTCAGGTTTGGACATAAATTTTAAACTCTAAACTAGTGTCGAGAATGGTTTATAGACTGGGCTTGTCTCTTGGGTAGTGGGATCTAAAGATAAACCCATAGGTTAAGAAAGGGGATGGTGGCCTCATCCTTTTCCTTAATCAATAGATGCAAGGTTTGGATAGGTGGTTCTTCTATGGGAGGTATAGGTGTGGTGTTCTATTCCTTGGGAATGATCTCTAAAGGGGAAGTAAATTTCTTGGTAGTTTAAGGAGAAGGTAATGAGGTGATGGTTTTTTGATTTGGTATGTCAGTTGAAGAAGGGATTGATGACTCCACTACTTCAAAAAATGGAGGAGAAATGTGTTATTCCTTGGTTTAGGTCTCTAAAGGAAGAGAAGGTAACTCCACTACCTCAGTAATTGGAGAGGGCAAATAATAGGTAGATTGGGTAGTAGATTCTTCAGCAATGAGTGTGTCAAGTACCATATTGTTGGTATGGGCATCATGAGAACACTCAACTTTATTGTTCTCATTTTTGATATGTGCATGATTGGAAAAATGTTGTCTAAAAATGTTAAGATCTTGGTTCAAAGGTGCATTTGGGTTATCCAACACAAGATCCCCCTTATCAATGAGGGTTTGGATAATGATTTTGAAGGTATTACACCTACTAACATCATGCTCCACCACTTAATGGAAAGCACATAGTTCATTCTCATTGTACTAGCTGGGTGCAAAATGAAAAAAAATAAAATTATTGAGAAGGTTTGATAGGAGGAAGCTATATGATATTAGCCTTTAGTAACTTCTCTAGGATTGAAACATAATGTTCCCCAAGTGGATTAAATTACTTTTGAATGTTTCAATTTTGGTTCCTCATGTTTTATTTTGAGGAGTTAGAGGAGTTTAGTTTATTGATAGATGGTGGAAGAGAAGTTTTAAGGGCAACTACATTTTCATTTCCCTTGCTCTTGGCATTGGTATTGGTTAGTTTTTTTGGTTTAGAAGATGAAGCCTCATCGGTTTTATAGGTAGATTTTTTGTTTTTCAACTTTATCTTTCTTTCATAGATGGATATATTTTCTAACTTATGTGCCATGGTAAAAGCTTCATCAAAGGTTCTGAAACTTTGAACACACAATGTAGAGGAGATATGCTTGGCACATGCCTGAGTTAAAAGTTCTATCAATTTGAGTTGGGGTAAAGAGAAAGAAATTTGATTGATTAGGCTCCTCCAATGAGCTAAAAAATTGATAATAAATTTGTCATCAAATTACCAAATTAAGTAAAGATTAGTAATGGAAACATTCTTGGAGATATTTATTGAAAAGTGATCCAAGAAAGTTTGGGCCTACTGGGTAAAGGAGAATAAAGAGTGTTTGGTTATGTCACTAGACCAGTCTAATGCTAGACCAAAAAGGGACACAAAGAAGGTATAAAGGAGGGAATAATCATAGATAATCAAATAAAATTCATGCCTAAATGCCCTAAGGTAATATTGGGGATCCTATTTACTCTGAAACTTAGATAACTTGGGGATCTCACACTAAGGAGGATATTGTCTGATAGGGATAGATGGGTGAATGGGTTCATTACAAATTTGGTCATATGATAAGATGTTCTGAGCTCCCAAAATGGATGAATCTAAGGTATTCATTTTTTATATGAGCATTTTAATTAGATCTTATTAGGGTTGTGTACCTGAAAGGTTTTAAGGTGCATACTGCTGTTGTGGTTGGGTGACATTTTGATAATTAGTAGGAGGTTGAGAAGATGCCACATATTGATATGTGGACATAGGTGGTTGGGTGGATGTTATGTAGGGGTAGGTGGATGCCAGTGGTTGGGTAGTAGGTAGAGGTACATGCCCTTATGGGTTAGTGATGTAGCCTAGGTTTGGTTTAATGGTCACGTAGTGAGAGGTTAAGGTGTTAGTTAGGAACTATAGTTGGGTTTGCAACAAAAGGGTAGGTAGGGACCTTGGTAGTAAGGTAGAAGGTATAGATACCATAATATTTTAAAGTGGAGTGGTGAATAATGGATTGGGTGTATTTGAAGGAAGGTTGGTAATGTTAGTATTAGGTACTCCCATGGTTAGTGGAATATGGGTAGCTCCTAGGGTAGATGAATTGTTAGTGGCGGTGGAAGGTTTAAGGGTATTGGTAGGTTGGTTTTCAATAGTGGCATCAGAGGAATTATTAATAGATGATGAAGATTAGGTAGTCAATGGTTAGGTGGTGACTGTGAAAATAGAAGGATTTCCCATAAGGTAGGTCTAAAAGTTGAATTGAAGTAGGGGTATGGTAAGGCATGATGCTAAGATAATGCTAAAGGACCACATGATTGTTATCTAAGAAGGTGGAAAAATCTGCATCACCTTATGGAACTACCTGAGGGAAAGAAGGACTTCCCAAAGGGAGAGGAGAATATTTTAATTTAGATACATACTCCATGGATGAGGAGGTAGAATAGGCTGATTGGTTTGGTGATGGGTTCTATTCTACTAGGTTCTTTCAATACTAGAAAGTTAGAACCATATAATATAAGGGAGAGAAAATTAAAAAACAAGCTCACCACTCAAACATAGAGAAGATAATAAATGAGGAAGGAAATCAAACACACAGTGAAAAATATGTTAAGTCCTAGAGTTCTTTTTATTCCTTCTTTTGGCTTATGCCTTAAGCTTTATAAAAAAAGTGGGTGAATGAAATTAGTTTGTAGAGTGGGTACTAGAAAAGAAGTCTATGATTGGTTTTAGGTTGTGTTTAGGCTCTCAAAAATATTTGTGTTGGAAATCAATATGTGTCTTGGTATTAAGGCCTACCCCCTCACTTCACACATTGTATTAATAAAGGTGTCGGGTGCTGAACCAAAATATACCTATTTCCAAAGTTTATACTCAACTAGAGAGCTGAGTTGGTTCTCTCTTTGGTGATGACCTCCAAGTAGGATTATTAGGAAAGGGTAAGGTGATATGTTAGGTGATAAAATCATAGTTGGGCCTTATGCCAAGTTTTTTAGATGTTTAATTGATGAAGGTGATTTGGTTTCATGTGTACAACAAAAATGATGATATGATAAAATTATTATGCTTTTAATTTAACTAAATGAACCAAACTTACAAACAAGTAATGGATGCACTTGATTTTAACCCCAAAAGAAATTTTAGTTTCATTTATGAGAAAAGAATAGGGAGAAGAGAATATAGATGCAAATAAAAGAAAATTAAAGTAGAGACTCAAGGGTCCCACTGGACATGCCATAATGTTTTTGTGAATTTTAGCTTATATTTCAAGAAAGGAAGAGGAGAAACTAGATGTGGGTATGGTATAAAAACTTGTTTTATTGTGCACACATTGATTAAAAGATTATGAAGAGCTCCTATTTAGCTTAGGAGGATGACCTATAAATAAGATAACACTAAAGTAAATGGTTGGTTAGATAGATAGTTGGGTGGATTGCCTAGTGCCAACTAGATCCCAAAAGTAAAAGCTTCATTGGGGGCTATCAATAGACACATTTTAAACAATTAACTTTATAAAATAGAATATAGAGTACTTGCATCAATAATCAAAAGATAATGAAATTAAATACAAGAAATACTTGATAAATAAAATGAATAATGCAGTAATAAGTAGGTCAATGCTAATGCTAAATAGGTCGGGTATGGTTCATAAAATAGGTTGGGAGTCTATTAACAGGCATCTAAAAAGAAAGTTAGATTTGGTTGAGGGTAAGTAGGTGAAAATAGCTTATTTTTATTTTTTTTATCATAGTGACTATCGATGACTGGTGTGACCGTTGACGGTTGAGGTGATCATCAGAGGTTGAGGCAACCATCAATGGTTAGACAAATCATCAATGATCAAAGTGGTCATTGATAGTTACTATATATTGGGTTTGGGTGATAAAATTTTTGATTGACGGGATTACATAAGGAAATTATAGGAGGTTAGTTTATGCTGGCATGATTGTAAAATACAAACAAAGTGACTAAATAATTAAAAACATATACTTAGATTTTCAATGGTTGATCACATGAAGGGTTGAGACGGTTAGCTCATTGATAGAGTCTGGCATGATTTTGGTAGAATAATGGTACTTGGTTATTGACTGATGGTTAGCATCAAGTTGACTCTCTATCATGATGGCTAGATCACTAGATTAATAGATTATTATAAGAAATGACCTAAAAAGAAATTCTAGATGCAAAAGCTCTTGAAGTCCTGGATCCATCCCACCTCCTTCTCCTCTCTCTTTATAGGCACAAGGAAGAGGTCCAAGTGAAGGTTCAACTGGGCCTTCTAATTATAACTCACACATATAATGGCTTGCATGTGGATTTAGATGAGCTAATTATAAAAATGCAAGGTAGAGTTAAGGGTGAGTTAAGTTGGTTTAGATGGTGGAACCTGATCATCGACAGTGCCCCTAATTGATAGGGTTGGTTAAAAGGTGAGTTTTAGCCAAAAGGCCAACTAACTTAGGCTAGGTGGATTAGGTTATGATAGAGGTCAAAAAGGTCAAGGTTGGGCCCAAGGAGGTTCTAAGGTGGTCCAAGGAAGTTGTGACATTTAAAATGATCATGTGTGAAGTTTTGATGTCTACACATGATATTGGCACTAAGGACATTGATCGTGCATGGTCTGATGGTCATGCAAGGTTTTCTGAGCATATTTATAAATTTCATAAGTAAGTTATTCTATTTTAGTTTCCATGTGATGTCCTAGTGATGATATAGTCCTTAAAATTTCATAATTCATCTTTTGATCATTTCTTCAAAGTTATGATGGATCCCTAAGATTTGTGCAACCTAGTCCATGCTATAGAATGCTTGAAACATCATGAAAACCTGTTGGTCTTCTTCATTTTGTAATCTTTTACTTGTTTCAAACCTTTAGTCCACTTTCTATAGGAACTTTTCCCAAAGCTTAAAATCTTGGTATGTGGGCCCAAAAGAATGACCAACAATGACATAAGTCATCAATATAATAGAACCACTTAATACACTTAGTTTTAGAAAAGAAAAAGAGGGGGTGGCAAAAATAGGTAGAACACCGATGACCTTGCTAGCTAATTTAAGAAATGAAATGAGGTTGAAAAATAAAAATTTACCTATTTAAAGATAAAACACCTAAGATTATGATCTAGATTAATCATTTCTCAGGTAGTTAGATGTGAACCCTTTTAATAATAAAGTTCTCTTAAGTGATTGAGTGTTTGGTTATCATGGCATAAAGAAAAGGATAAATTAGATAGGGAAATTTGGACTAGATAAATTGAATGAAAAATCATTAAACACATATTTTAAAAATAAGTAATACTTTAAACACATTGATAACCAACTCAAGTTAATTTATAAAGAAAAGTTTGAATTATGTCATGTAAATATCTTACCATCATTACATACATAAATATAGTAGTTTTCATGTAATTTTTCATTTTAATGAATAAATTGTTGATGTAACCAAAATTAATCAAATCAAAAGAAAACAACATAAAATAAAACATAAGCCAAAAATAAAAGAAAAAGAAATAAATAAAACTAAAACAAACAAACAAATGAAAAGAGCTATTGCTGAAATAATTTCAAATGATATCTATTGACTACATAACACAAGAAATTTCTTTCCATATCTTGTAAATGAAAATTATTTTTCTCAAGTATAGAAACAATCTTATATGTTCCCAATCAAAGTGAATCAAACTTTAGATGCTTACCTAGATGTTCATGGGCTTTATCTCAGTAAAGAACAAGATCATCAACCTTAAATGTTTTACTAAAAACCTTTTTATCAGAAAATTTATTCAACTTTGTTTTAGCTCCTTCTAACTTTTGTAAAGCAACAATCTTACTTTCATCTAATGCTATTAAATTTTTATGTCTTTATTCAATTATATTTGTATCTTCTAATAAATATTGTAAAATAGTATGAGTAGATGAGATTTGCAGCTCTATTGGTAATGTAGCTTCAAAATCATAAGTTAGCATGAAAAGAGAATATCTTATATCTAATTTAAAAATGATTCGATCAACCCATAATGCTTAAAATATCTCAATATTCCAATTTATTTTATTTTCAAAAACTATTGTCTTCACAATGGAAATAATTTTTTAATTTGTAAACTTAGCCTGTCTATTCCCTTGATGGTAATACTTAGAATAATGACTAAAAATAATAGAATACCTTCTTATAAATTTTAAATATTCATTTGAAATAAATTGAGGACTGTTATTTGAAACAATCTCATAAGGCACACCAAATCTAAAAAAAATATGATTTTGAAGGAATGATAACTTCAGATGTAATTAAAATTTTTAAAGCTTTTGCTTCAAGCCATTTTGTAAAATAATTGGTCACAGTTAGTATATATCTCTGGATAGTGGAACGAGGATGAATGTCTGATATAAAATCAATTCCTCATTTAGTAAAACATTTTTCAAGAATTAAAGGATTTAAAGGCATTGTTGGTAATCTATCCCTACCAACAAATAATTAACAAAGTATGCAAAAATATACCAAATTATAAGAATTTTGAAATAACTTAGGTCAATAATAACCTACACATAAAATCTTATAAATAATATTTTTACCACATAGTGACCACCACAACTACCTTCATGACATCCCTTAAGAACTTTCTAAATTTGATCATAAGTAAGAGACCTTAGCAATACACTACCACAATTTCTACAAAATAAAAAGATTTCTAAAAAGCATAATTTTAAAGACTACACTCTCAATGATATCTTCTATCTTTTATCCAAATTATCAAGGTAAGCTTGATTTTGAAAATAATATACAAGATCATGATACCAATCATCCTCAGCTATCAAACAATCCCAATATTTCATTTCAAGTCCAAACTTAAAAGTTTTTGAAAAACTGGTAACCTTCATAGACTGAAAATGAGGTTTTGTATTTAAAGAATCATCAACAGATAAAAATAAAACATTAATACTAGAAGAAATATTTTTAGTCAAATGTTTTACTAATTCATTTCTTTTGATAGTTTTAGATGTTTTAAATTCAAGGTCAAACTCTTGTATTCTTAAAATCCACTTTGCTAACCTTCCTTGAATGTTGGATTGTTTTAAAAGGTAGGATAAAATAGGTACATTGGATTTTACGATAAATTTATTTCCCATCAAGAGATGACAAAATTTAATTAATGAAAAAACCAAAAATAAAATAAATTTCTCGATAAAAGGGTACCTAGTTTCTGTGTCATTTAAAACTTGACTCATATATCCAATATATTTTTCATAATTATTTTTATCTTGTTGAGTTATCAAAAAACCTATGGATTTATTTGTTACATTAATATAAAGAATGATATGTTTAGATAAATTAGGTTTAACAAGCACATGTGTATTTGCAATGGCATTCTTTACATTTTTAAAAGCAAAATCAACTCCTACATCTCACACATATGACTAGTTTTTCTTGAACAAACTTTGCAAATGATTGGACTTATCACCAAAATTTGATATAAACTTACGAATGAAATTTTTTTTTCCAAAGAAATATCTAAGACTAGATTGATCAGTAGGTGGCTACAGTTCTTTGATTGCTTTAACATGTTCAGAATCAATAAAAATACCATTTTAAAAATAACATATCCTAATAACTTGCCTTTAATAACATTGAAAATAGATTTCTTAGAATTAAGGGAAATACCATATCTTATACATCTTTTAAATACTTCACGTAAATGATCTAGATGTTTCTTTCTCTTTTTAGAATGGACTGTAAGGTCATCTAAGTAGACTTGCATGACAATGCCAATTAAATCATCAAAAGCTATATGCATATCTCTTTGAAAGGTTTTTACCTACATTCATGAGACCAAAATACATTCTATTAAAATTATAAGTTCCTCTTTGAGTTGTGAAGGTTGTCTTGTTTCTATCATCTGGATTGACAAATATTTGATTATAACCAGAAAATTCATTAAGCAAAGACATCATTTTAGATCTTGTAACTTGTTTTAGAATTTTATCAATACTTGAAAAATAAAAATTATCCTTTACACTAGCCTTATTTATATCTCTAAAGTCTACATAAAGTATAATATCTTCATTCTTTTTATGCACATGTACTAGATTAGCTATCCATTCAAATTATGTTATAGTAAAAATGACATCTCCATCAAGCATCTTATCAAATTTTTTTTTATTGATGGTGTCTTCTAGTAAAAAGATTATCCTTCATATATTTTGCCTAATGGGTTTAATATCAGGCTTAATAGGAATGTCATGTCTTACATAATTATTATCATACCTTTTTAAATGTTTATAAGACCAGATAAAAAAATCAATATATATTTTTTAAAGTTTAATAAATTATACCTTCTCATCAGGTGTACATCATATTCCTAAATAGAAAAACCTTGGTTCTTGTTAAATTGTAAGATTTATTGGGATGTTTTCTCCAATAATTATCTTAGAAGGTTCTTCTATACACAAAATCTTAGGCTAATTATTTGGAGTAATCATGAATTCTAAACTTACCAAATTAGCTGATAACTTATTAGTATTAGCTATAAATAGTCTCCACAGTTGAGAACATAATTATCATTATCATAAAAATTACTGTTAATAAAAGAATCAATATGTTCATCACAGTAAAAAATAGGTAATTTTTTATTTAATTCAAGAATTTTAGGTCTAAAAATCTTTAAAAATGAAAACTCAAAAGCAGATTTTATGTCCCCAAGTTTATCAGCACATATATTAAATTCCCTAAGTATATGAGTGATATTAAAATCTTAAATTTTTTCAAGTAAGGACTAATTTTTTTGAGTATATTGATGAAGATGAGTTTGATTTGTTTTATAAAATTTTATTACCTATCTAATAACTAATTCAGAGTCACCGAAAACCTCTAATTGTTTAATAGTTAATTTTATAGCCTTTTATAAATCAAGGCATAAGGCCTCAAATTATATTTTATTATTAGTAGTATCAAAAGACAATTTATAAGAATAACAAAAAATCCTACCTACATGGAAAATAAGACAAATTCCTGTACTATTAACAACTTGTGAACAAGCACCATCAAAATATAAGTTCCATAAATCACTTTTGAAAAAGAAATTTTGCTATTTTTGTTCAATTTCATCAAGGGTTAGTAACTCTTATGTACTAATTCCCATTTCAACATAAGTAATATTAGGAGATATAGAGACAATAGGATTACTAAACTAGACTTCTCTTTAAATAAAATCAATTTCATTTCCAATTGGAACCCAAATAATGTATTTTCCAACAAATGTTCTAGTTGCTTTAGACCATTCTCTACTCAAAAGCGTTGCATAATTGCTAGGGATATCTTGAATTTGAACATTAGACATACATCTGATCCTTTCATCTTGTACAAATTTGATCATAAGATCTCAAAACTTACCAAATATTTTTGTTTGGCATAAATGAAAACTTGTGAGATTCCTATTATTTGTTTCATAAGAGATACCTAATTGATCAATGATAAATTTCATCATAATATTATTTTTTACACCTGTATCTAAAATAAAATTATGTATGACGTTATTGACAATGTTGTTAGAAATATAAAAAAGAGGTATTTAATCTATAGGAGGAACATATAACTAAGCAAAAATTGTTGACTGACTTTGTTCATTATTGTCATTTTCTTCTAAAATCCTTGTTACGATTTTATAATTTTGATTTTTAATAGCCTCATAGATTTTGTCAAGTTGTCATGGCAAATTGAAAACTTGTAATAATGAAAATATTGATTTTATAGTGGATAAATCATCAATGATATTATAAGCCCCAACATTTAGATGACGTATATGCATATAATTTTTAGGATTATAAGGAGTATATTGAGGGTTATTAAAACCTATGGATAAAGGATCATTATGTCTACAATTTATTACAATATTATTTGATGCATTATTTTGTATATTATTACTTTTATCTTAATTTTGAAAAAAAGTTGATTATTTTTATCTGTATTAAAATTGGAATAGTATTTTTGTCTAGTATTAAACACAAGCATTTTTTATTTTGATATCATCCGAAGATTCATTGATCTCACAATTATTTATATTGTCAGCCAAATTAATTGAGATAATTTCATTTATTTGAATATCTATTTTAAATTTTTGAACAATTATACACATATTTGGATCAATATCTAGTTCACAAACATTACAATACACAACCTTTTATTCAATTTTATTTTTCTAAATAAATTATGACTTGTCTAATGAAGATGACTTGCCTTTTAACTGCTACTAAATGGTGACTGGTTCATTACAAAGATTATGAATGTATTTTTAAATTTTTATTTTATTTGAATTTATACCTATTAAAGTTTTATCATTAAAATTAACTCATTTTAATTTCTTTTCATATTCTATGAAGAAACTTACAATTTCATCATAATCCAAAATATCTTTATCCTCAATAGCCATTTTATACTTTAAATATAAAGCATTATAAAAATATAATCTTGAGAATTTTTTAGATGGTCTAACATCAGGTGGAATTTTATAGTGCAATCTAGTAAATATACTAATGAATCCATAAATGGTTTCACCTAGATCAATTGAAATATTAACTAGTTCATTGATTATATCTAAATCTTTTTTTGGCTTATCGAAACACAATTCTAACCAATCTTTAATATCTTTCCAAGTTCTGATAACACTTGCTAGAAGACTAATAAATGATTGATATACTTTACCTTCCAATGTCTATGAGAAAAATCTAAGAGAAACATTTTCATTAATAATACCAAAGGTAGCACAAACTAATTTGAAAGCATCTAAGTGATCTTTCCATGACACACTAGAGCTTCCAAAAAACTTAGGAACACTGAGTCCTTTTAATAAATGTAATTTACCTGGATGAGCACCAATATTGATTATATTTCCATGAATCCAAGGATTCTCCAAGGGATAAACAATGTATTCATCTAAATTATTTTCATCATCATTTTATTCTACTTAATTTATATTGTTTTTAAGACCTAGAATCATATCTCAAACCCCCAACTGCTATGCTTTCTCTTCCTCCATATGAAGTTTCAACTATTTTAATCATTTGATCAAGTTGATTTATATTATGATCAACATGAGTAATAAAATATTCAATATGAACGAAATTTAAAAGAAAAAAAAATTTAGGTCAAGGATTAGCACAAAAAATCTCTTCAGTCTCAAATCTAATTCAATGATTATTTTTTTGAATATGATTTTATGTTTCGCATGTAAAATTTGTGAGAAAGTCAACAATTTTTTGCTTCTTCTAATTCTTCTTTAATTAATTCAATTATATAATGTAAATCATAAGGCTTATTTTACCAAGTAAAATTAGTCATACTAGAAGTGATATCAACATGATATTCAAAAATATATATTAAGGGTTGAATGACTAGGTGTGGACCTCTAATGATCATAGACATCTTAAAATAAAATAGATAAGAAAAATAAAAATTTTAAAATGGATTTTCAACATAATTGTCAAATTTGTTGATGAACAAAATTATCACATCAATAAATTGTCCCTTTTACCAATTATGAAGGTTAAGGTGGAATCATACCAGTCTAATAGTTAAAGTATAAAAGGTCACATATGATCTTAAAGATGCACAAAGGGGTTTTTAACTATTTTGGAAAAATAATAAGTATGCTAAATACTAATTAATACTTCATTATAAATTTATTAATAAAATTGTATACACCTAAAATCACTCACTTTATTACTTTTACTAATAATCTTATTAGTCGACACTAATTTTGCTTAGTCCAATTTAACTTGCTAATATACCCCTTTATCCTACTAATTTATCCTAATTCTATCCTTTTATCTAATAACCCCCTTCAATAATTCTTCGTTCACCATGCTTCGTCTAATCCCACTATTTCATTAATTCTATCATAATTTCTATTATCTTAATCTAATCTTAGTTATCTATTATATGGGAATTTAAAATTCTCATAACTCCACCTACCCACCTAATAACCTACACCCTAGCTTTTTCGACATCCCTATGAGCCCTAATTGTTATTAATTCCTATTTAATCCCCCTAATTATCCCCTAAACCTATAGATAAGCCTCTATAATTGGAGAAGCTCCTCCATGTATTTAGAAGTCTACAAACTAGAGACTTCTAATAATTTTAAATTCTTCATGCTTGGGAAATGGCAAATAACAACAATTTTCATAACATCATCATGCCAATTTAATCACTCGACAAACATTATCATTTCAAATCCATGTCCATTTATCCCATCATCAATCATACATAATCTAGAGATATCATATAAAATCGATGTCCATTTATATAACTAATCAATATATCATTCTCATATCCAATCCATGTCCAACTAGCCATTGAGTCAAGCATCCAACATCCAACATCAAGCCATCATGATGTCCAAATTTTGAGTCATAGTATATCCATCATCTAAATGTAAATCTTGGAATGGAGTTGTAAAGAGGTAAAAATGAAGGTAAGAATGTTCTTATTATTATAAATTTTCCTCTTTTATCCATTCTTATTAGTGTCATTAGATTTTAGGTTTTATTTCTAAGTTTAGTAATATTGCAAAAATCTAAAATTTAGTGTACATTTTGATGACCACAGTGGGAGTTGGCTCCCTCCCATTTAAATAATTTTTATATTTTAGAATTATTTTGGATAACTTTTAGGTCTAATTGAATCAAGAAATCTCAAATTTTTTTCAATTTTTGTGTGTATAGGTCTTAGTCATGAGTTTGCAGTGATAGTTGCAACCTTGTCTAACCCAGTCATGATATTGTAGACTATTAACGATTTTACGCTGCAGGTTTGTTTTTGACAAAACTATGACTTACCTAGTCATTATTTTGTCCTTATAATAGTGGTATTGATGATGATAATAGCAGTATTATGATTTTATTAATATTTTTGTCTTAGGATTTTATGTTTGAATAAACCACTACTTTGTGAGTAGCAACTTTGACTTACCATCAATGATATTGTGATTGAAAGTCATAGCTTTGTAAAGGTTTCATGAAAACCTTTAAATTATTTTTGTTCATTAATCCTTATCACCTACATGTTAATATTAAACATTTTGCATGAAAAATGTAGATTCTATCTATTTGATACATAGGGTTAAAGAAAGGGAATGACATTGTGCTTGAATCAATGAATTTTCGATTGACATTTGCTCAAAAATTACAGTGTTGAGGTACATGAAATGGCTTCAAATATGCTATGAAAGATATAAGGAAACAACATCGATGCTATTAAAACATATAACTTTTCTCTCCAAGAATTTTTTTTGAGGATTCGTTATCATAGGATATATGTATATGACATTCTGTTGTGTTAATAACTGAACTACTACTTTTCTATATGTGTGATTTTGTTTGAGCAGGGTCAGAAGAAGGATGCCATGACTAGAGTATAACCTATAGTGAGAGCAACATGAAACACATGAGTTGTTATATGTTAGGTATTAGCATCCTTTTTTTTAATTCTTCATTTGTCTTGTTATTATCAAATCTGATCTAACATCTTTTCCAATGTGATGCCTTTTTTTAGAATATACATATGTTTTCTAATTTTTTTTTGAATATATATCATCTAATCAGTTTTAATTATCCTACACTTACACATTTTTATATAATTAGACAAAATATTTTAACTTGCCTAAGCTAAATATTCAAATTTTTGATGCTTTAGACAAAACTACCACTTGTATTTATGCCCTTAATAGTTAGACTGCTCAGTCTAATCATGATATTATGGAGGTACTAATGGTTTTGAAATCTTGACCTAATCCTATTTATTTTTGTAACTATTGGCTGATTAAAACTAATAGGGTATATTTAGAATCATGTTTAATTGAGGTCACTCCTTTGAAAACTCTAAATTCTACTCAACTTTGGTTAATACATATCATTTCATCTTTGATATCAATTTTTTTGAAAATATCACATACTTTAGCCTATAGTTCATCATGATCATTGGGACATAATCACTTTTTGGCATTTTCAATCATTTGTTGGCATCGACAATAGTTTTTTGATAATAGATTTGAAATTTTTGTCATTTATTGTAATATCACAATTGTTGATTTATTAACAGTCATAATTTTGTGATTTATGACAAAACCAAAATTATCGATTATATAGTGAATATAGGTGTTGTCAGTGTCAGTCATGGTATTATAGGTCTAAATGATATGTTATAGGTAACCATCATGATCATCTATCAGTCACAATAACATCATTCATAAGTAATAGTTTTGGCATCCCAGTAGTGCTATTGAAATCTCTGGTAGTGGGATTGCCTTGTGTGGTTATAGTTTGCAAAGATTCATAGTTTTGCATAAAATAATTAAAACTATGAATATTTATGTTTTAGGACCTATCTCTTTGAATGACACCTAGAATTATAACCTATGTGCTTGTAGGCTACCTATCAAAGACCCATTTTGGCACTTTTTACATCATTTTTCTATTGTAGATATATCATTTTTAATTGTCTTGTTATGTGTATATCTTTATTATGAAAAATCATTCCTTGTATGTAATTGTGTGTGTGTTGATTTGTAGATAATTTGTCATATCATGTTTAACCACACATAGGTAATTAAAATGGTTAATTATATTGTGTGTTTCTTCTATTTGTTAACCCCTCCCTTAAGATAACACATGATGTGGATTTCATCACCACACACAAGGCTTAATACATAGGGGTTAGTGTCATGGATTTCAATAGCACACTCTAACCAAACTTCATGTTTTATAAAAGTCTAAATATTAGGAGAGATGTAATTACAGCCTAAGTAGAATTCCTCATAAAGGGTTTTGTGAAGTGAGGGGTGATCAAGCTCTAAGACCTAAGGTAGTCAGACAACATCCTATATGAACTTATGCCCCAACGTACCTTTATGTGTATCATAGATGACCCTAGAGATCCCATTTAGCCTAGTATAGGACCTTCTAATCATAATAGGTGTACTACTATGGGAGTTATCATCAGATTTAAAGTAGCCATCAAGTACAAGTAAGATTGAGAGGGTTCAATTGATACCATAATGGGTCACCATCCTAAAACCTCACCTATGAATCCATTGGATGGTGAAAACATTAGGTTATACACCCTTGATTTTACTAATCATAGGTTGTGGCTTTCTTGCTTGGGTGTGTGTTTTTCTAAAATTATATCATTTATGGGTTGAGTCAGCTTTTACCTATCCAAAACTATCTAGGTATTTTTCACGTATCATATTGTATATCCTTACCCCATCTCTATCCCCTCATACTTTGTATATATCCTAGTCATCATCCTTGTCATCCTATAATTATATTTATTATCTTTATCTGATATTATCTTGTCTAATCATACCTACTTATCATACTTCATACCCACATCTTACCTTGTACATCTTTGCATTTGTATACTCTTGACATCTCGATCTTGTCTCTATCCCCTCCTAATGTACCCTCTCTACTAGTCATTAATTATCACCCCATCCACTTACATATTCTAATCATCATCATCTTGAATCTATTGTCTATATCCCGTCTATCATCTCATCCTAGTCTAACCATATACACCTATCATATCCACCCAATCATAATTGTCATCTTGTATATCCTATTTTTACCCTCCTATATATAACTTTATTCTCTTGTACATCCTACTAGTCCTATCCCATCCTAGTCTCATCTATTATTCATCCATCACTCACCCATCTTAATCATCTTGTCCATACTTATATTGATATCACTTTATATATATCATCCTTTTATACTTTTCCCCTTCTGCCATTTTGTCTTAAACATATTTACCCATACCCCTATCACCAATATCTTATACATCTTTATCTCATTAGTCTCTTATATATATCCTTTCATCTTGTACATCCTAATCATCATCCCCTTATATATATACATCATCTTTTTATACATCCTTTTACATATCCCATATTATCTTGTCTTGATCTCATCTTAGTCATACACCATCATCTTGTACATCCTTCCCTAATCATCATCTTTTATATCCTTTTCACTATCACATCTCCTATCTTAGATTAGTTACACCTTGTAATAAGATCACCTCATCCATAATCAATCACACCTCACTTTGACCTTGCCTTATCCATCAATAACACCATAGTCTTAATTATTCCCATATCATTTTATTGACACCACCCCCTTACATATTTGATCATAAAACCTCACCTATCCTAATCCCATATTTTCTCACTATCCACATTATATCCTATGTCTACATCATCCATAGTACTAATAATCCCCATACCATCTTGCCTCATTATCCCATCACCTTGTATATCCTTGTTTTACCTTCTTGTACATATTTCTCTCTCTTGTACATCCTTTTAATCACATCTTATCACTAGACCCATACATCATTAGTCATCCCATAATCACATCTTAATAATACCTAGTCATCCATATCTTATCTTAAATCCATACTTGATCACTTATCTTGAGCTTGCCTTCATCACCCACCTAGTCATCACCTCATCTTATCCTAGTTGGCTTCTAGGTTACATATGGGTCTAAACCATCCACCTTTTATTTCCCCTTTATCATTTTCACCTATAATCATACTTATCATTATTCCATTGTCCTAATCACTTTCCTAAACTAATCCTATACTGTCCCATCTTTAGCAAATTAGTTTAAGATTTTGAGCTAGTCCTATAATCCAAATCATCTTATCATCCTACTCCACTATCACTTATCCTTTAGATAGATACTCATACCTAGTCAATATCTTGTTAGCATTTATTCACCTTATCAATCTTAATCTAGAAAACCCATCAATCTAATTTAGTCCTATCATATTGACCTATTCATTACTAGCACCCATCATATCACCCTCTTGATATTTTTGAATATTAGGCACCCATCACATTCCCTAACCTTTTGCTAGCTTAAAAACTAGGCATCATTGATAAGTTATTATCATCTATTGCACTATCAGTCTGAAATTTGATTATAGTTCTTAATCCATTAGTCTATCTCATCTTGATCATTACCTATCATATTAGCTCAGTACTTTCAATATATTTTGTTCAAGAACCTTATCCAATCCTTATCCTACCTACATAATCCATCATCTATCAACCATTACCATAGAACTAGACCCCACCTTCATTGACCAATACATACATGCCAACAAGGATGAGATCCTTTTACAACTCATAATGATGGGAGTAACACTTCTCAAAGGTGTTGATCCCCTTCATCTAATTGCACCTCCCATCAAAGCCTCACCATGTGAATCTTATACCAATCCTCCATCCATTAGCCATAAACCATAGTCTACCCATTCCCATATTAGCAAAGGGAATCCAATCTTGGCTACCTCAAATCCAACCACCTAGTCATATACACAACCATATGATCATAAGTCCAATGCTTCCACATCCAAATCATAACATGAAGTGGGTCCTTATACTCCCCTTCCCATATCATTGGAATCCCTTTTCAAACAAGTAGTTTCCATGAACATGAAGGTCCATCCACCTATCCAACAACTTGATCCTACTAAAACTAAGCCCTCTTGGTATAAATATAATTAGTATTGTACATATCACCAAACTTGGGGGCATACCATTAATCGATGTTAACCTTTCCAATATTTTATCCAAGACCTCATTTACCATAGTGATATAGTAATTGACAATGAACCAGATGCATTCACATCTGTAGCTGAACAAAAAGAGGAATGCCAAGATTTCATTCCCAATCATGATCAAGCTCTTCCATTTCCAAGCTAAGGTCAAGATACCACACCAATCCTACGTGATCCCCCCATCCTTAAAAAATCCTCCATCACAACCGAGTCTATTTCCTATGAGCCTAGTCCCCCCATCTCTCATAACTCCCTCCGTGACCCTATTATTTTCAAACTTGTCATTCATCCATCATCTCCCTCTCACCCATTCCTTTAAATACCCCTTATCAAGATGTCAATAGTAGATAATGCATCTATAAATAGAAGCATTATATCTTATGTATTGGATTCAGCTTCAAAGTCATCATTTGAGGCCTTATCTTTCATAAGATCATGTTCAACACATGTATCCAAATAATATGCCTCATCAAAAATGTCATCCCTCATTGATGTTGATAATGCCTATATTTTAGAGGATACTTATAATCCATATACCCTTGATATATTACCAGACATATATTTTTATCCCATTCAAGATGATGACATCATAAAAGAGTTTTTTCAAGATTTATCTCTTTAAAGATAGTCAGAGTGAATCTACATCCACCTCAGATGCATATCTTCCAGATAGTCCTAGTGATCCTTTTGCTGATCTTGAGGAGATTTTATTTGATGTTGAGATAAGGTCTCCTGTGAACCCTTATGAAGTACATTTAACCTATTTTATATTATGTAAGGTACTTCATCCCATCACTATCCTTATCATTACCTCTTCATTTCTATCACCCATCTAATCATTTTTTTGCTAGTATGAAAGGTATTTGATCCCATGATCTCCTAATCTCCTTGCTAGATTAAATTCTTATGGGGATTTTTTTTTGGTAATCCTTGGTCATCACATTTGTTTTATCCCCATCCTTGGCCACTTTTTTATCTGATTTCAAGACCAAAATAGTATTCAAATATCCCCATCATGTCATCCATCCTTCTATCCTCAACTAGGGGAAACATCTTAGCTTAATCCTAATCATGATCACCTTATCTAATTCTAATTTTATCCTACATCCCTAATCACATCATGATCATCATAGTCCACCATCACATAGTCACTCATATCATCATTAGATAAGACATTATGACATTGTATGTAGATATTTATGTGTGTTACTTGTTTATTTTGTTTGTCTTATTTAACTATCATGTATATATCTTGATTATATTATGTTTTGTTTACCTCATATCTCTTTTTATCTATTGGGAAATTAATGAGGATGCTAGAAGACACAAAAAGTGCCCTAAAGGATGTTGAGTTTGCTATTTTCCCATGTACTTTGGTACAATGTCCTTTTGGTCATGCTTATATTATGGGGCATCTTGTCAAGTGATATATTTTTAGATTACTTAGACTATGATGAGATTTATAAAATTTGTGATGGAATAATCATCCCCATATTCCTAATTTAATTTATCCTCATTTTCCATCATCATCATCATCATCATCCTCTAATCTCAAATCCTCATCTCCATTATCATTATCATCATCATCATTTCCCAGCCAAAACTATATAAGCTTGAGGTCTTTTTAGACTATATAGGTAGCACTTGGCCACTTTTCAGTGCCCAAGGATAGCTCAACCACTATCTCATCTCTCACTCTCTTGCATGTGTCTTTGATAGGGGAATCTTCCTAATCCCTTTGGTCAATTGATCATATCAATTCTTCTCTATCATTATGTCAATCGATTTAGCTTTGGGCTACACCCATCATCAATCTTATCAATTCAATCTTATCCTAGCCTATATCTCTCCTTTACATGCATCTTTGATTTGGATATGTCTAAATCTTATGGATTTTTAATCCTATCATCATTCTATTATGGTTGATTCCTCTTTGGGATGTATCTACAACCATGACACCCATCATATTTTCTCCCTGTGCATGTGTCTTTGCTAAGGGAATCATCAATTTTATTTCATTTATCAAGTCAAATAACTCATATTATTCATCTTCTATTCCAAATATAAAATCACATCCCCTCATCCATCCATCTCATCCCACCCATCATTTCTTCTTTTGAGTGGCCATCCAGCTCATTCTTCCTTACTTGTCCCCTTGAGGGGGCATCATATCCCCCAACAACATTTAACAACATTCATCCATGACATGGTTTTTATTTTAAAGACCATTACTTATTCCACTTCACTCAACTCATAATTCCCTTTTAAATGGGTAAAATATATACACCTAAAATTGCTTGATTTATTACTATCACTATTATTCCTATTATTTGACACTAATTCCACTTAGTCTGATTTATCTTTCCAATATCTCCTTTTATCCAACTAATTTATCTTAATTGTATCCCTTTATCTAATTTCCCCCTTCAATAATTATTAATTCACCATCCTTAGTCTAATCCCACTATTTCATTAATTCTATTATAATTTATATTATCTTAATCTAATCCTAGTTATTTATTATATGGGAATTTAAAATTCCCATAACTCTACCTACACACCTGATAACCTACACCCTAGCCTTTCCTACATCCCTATGAGCCCTAATAATCATTAATTCCTATCTAATTCCCCCTAATTATTCCTTAAACTTATGGAGAAGCCTCTAAAATTGGAGAAGCTCCTACAAGTCTCTAAAAGTCTCCAAAGTAGAGACTTCTAATAATATTAAATTATTCAAAATGCCCTCCATTTTTCTTATAAAATACCATGGTTGGGCAATGGTTAAAAACAACAATTTTCATAACATCATCATGCCAATTTAATCCCTCAACAATAATTATCATATCAAATCCATGTCTATTTATCCTATAATCAAGCATCCATAATCTAGCAAGATCATAACAAATCCATGTCCATTTAGCTAACTAAAAAATCTATAATTCTCATAACCAATCCATGTCCAACTATCCATTGATTCAAGCATCCAACATTTGATATCCTTTATCAGTTAACTATGAATATCCTTTATCAGTTAGATACTCTATATAGTTCATTGTTGTAGCAAGAAACTTCATCATCTTGACCCCATATTCATTATCTTCATCATCAACCTTCAGCTTGAATTTTTTAACTATCCTAGTGATATCTAGTGATATTTAGGGACTTATCTCTCATCTTTTATGGTAAAGAGGTAATGACATTTCTCCTTCAAGTAAATGTGATGGAAAATATGTACGATTCAACTTAGAATAAGTTTAAACTAGATTAATGGGCTTAGGAGATGGAATTTTAGTATTGAGAGGTACTAAGGATAGATAATGAAATTTAGCAATTTTCTATAAATATTTTTGAGGTGAAGGCTAATCATGATGTGGAGAATGGCAAGAAATTAAATTATGATCAGACTGTAGGGTAGTTTGCATGTGTTGAGTCAAATCACTTGTATTTCCATGTCTGAGAGAATGAGTTATCCAATGAGGCCTTCTCAATACTTAATTTACTTGAGTGTTTGTGGGATTGAATGAAAAAACATCCAGAACATTTCAAAATATAGGATCTAAGGCATCAAAATGAATTGACATACGAGTTCCTCTATTGAAAGGTTTAGGAAAATTCCTACCATGCCTTATACATCTAAAATATTATCCTTTAAGAGAAAATATGTGAGGAGATAAATCTTACCTATTTTGACTCTGATCATTTCTAAAAATATTACCATAAGAGTTATTAGAATGAGGAGGTATCCAACCTGGCATCTTTTGAAATATGTAACAATTCTAAAATATGAAACAAATCAAAACCATGATTACTTGCATTGAAACTATTCTCTAATATATTCCAAATACATATAAGTTTATATTTTAAGGCATATAAATTTAAATAAAAGATTGAAATTTGAAAATCAACATATCAACATTATTTTGATAAATGATCGAATGTTTTGCCTCATGAATTCAAGATAAAACAAACTCTTCTCAAAACCAATAGTTTTTCCATTTAGAAACTAATATCTAATAAACATTACCAATTATTATGATACATATGTCATATTTTTATGTATTAAAACTAATTGTAAACACCAAATTGACTGAAATCATGACATCATCAAACTAGAAAACAAATTTCACTTCTATAAATCCACTTCATAAAAAATATAACCAAATTTAAGAAACAAATTCTCTTTAACCCAATTTTTTTTCATGGTCTAAAAACCCAAAATATTTTGAATTTTTTTTTTTCATACTATAAAAAAATCCTTATATGAAACAATTATATTTCCCTTATCATAGCCTACATGTGAGAAAATATGAACAATCACCTAAATTTCTATGTATGTTATCACTTCATAACCTTTTAACCATCTTCAAAAGAGAAATAAATATCTGAAAACTCAACACTTTATCAAAATAAATATCACACATAATACCCATTTTCCAAATCCACTTGCCATTTACATTTTCAATCCAACCAAACTTATATCTAAAAACCAAACATTTTCCTAAAACAAGGATCAATATGTAGCATGCATTTGATATACCATATCTACTTATCAATATTTGCAAATCAAAAAAATAAAACCATTTTCAACTAGAAACATAGTTATATCAAAAACCAAAACAAATCTAAAAATAAGAATAGACATGCAATAGCCATATCTTATCCCATATTACCAGTCACCAAATAAAAGCCACAACTTCACCAAACATCAAATAATCTTAAAATTGAAAACTCATTGATATGCTTATAACATCATAGAATCAAATAAAACATTACAAGCATCTAATTATTTTTTGAATAGATAAACAATATGTAGTCAAAGTCTATGCTCATTTTAAAAATAAACCTTATAACCAAAAATTGCATGCTAAAAAAAATAACCATCAATGCAATTTCCTTATGTACATGTTCAACAAACAATCTGAATAATCATTTATCATGTAAAGACATATACTGAATGCAATATGTTTTAAAATCTTTACCCGGTCTATAAATTATTCAAAATTCTTAGACCTTATCCTTGCTTCCAAAATGTGGCATCCATAGAAAGCTTATCCAAAATGATGGTTAATAGTGTAAAAATGATGTTTTGTATAGTTATGTATCCACAATAACTATCTATGCTATGTGTTTCCATTACATTGGTTACTGAACTTGTCAGTACCTTTATGCTAACTTATCTAACTCCATCAACTCTTACTAAATTAATCATGACTAATGTTGACACAAAAACTATTGCTAAATTCCTTCAAAAGATACATGTAATGAGACTTAAATGCCATAAAATCTGTAGGCTTAAAACCAATCTCTAAGAAATCACCATATTTTCAAGGCATTAAATCCATAAAGTTCTAGCTAGCATGTTTCAAATCAATTGTTTCAATCCCCAAGTTAATTAATTACCTAAGTCACTATTAAGTTTCATTCTACCACCTTAGCTTTTATTACCAATGACACCTAGGTCCACTAACATTCGAACCTTAGGTCTTTATATTCAAAACACATAGGTTTAAATAATTCAAATTTAAACCAAATAAACAATAGTTATATTCAAATTTAAATCAAATAATCCATAGTAATATATTTGATTTAACAAATCAAAATACCCTTACAACTTATAACATTATCTAGTATAAATAATGTTAACATAAATCATTCAACATTTGACATCATGATTGTAATTAAAATTTATCTAATGATTTGTGTGTCAAATCATGAATGCCTTTCAAAATTATGACCATTAAGCATTATATTCACATGATCAAATAAACTATTTTTCTGCCATTTTTATACATATTAAATGTTTTCATTGAATCCACGTAATGCTTTTGAAACCTCTTATAATGCAATTTAACAATTTCATTAAATGTAGTAGTCATAATAAACAATTGACATAATATGAATATTCAAATGAAACAATAAACTAATACCCCCATACCAATAGTTTTAGATGTGATGACATAAGTCATCAATATGATAGAACCACTTAATACACTTGGTTTTAAAGAATAATAAGAGGGGTTGTCAAAGATAGGTACAACAAGATCTCAACATAAGTATATTTTTTTAAACTCATTTTGTAGTGATGATTGGTTTTAAAACTTGACTTGTAGCAATGAAATTCTATATTTAAATCTTAGTTTCACCACATTTTTCTCACTTTAAGATCACCAATATCCTACTAGGGTGAGGTGAGAGCATATAGTGGACAAAAGTAAGTAACCCTAACATATTGATGTTATTATAGAACCTAGCCCTATAAAGTGCTATGATACTAGATGATAAGATCCTTCCTAAAATAAATTATAACTAGATTGAAAATATTTAAAATTAAATTAGGAAATAAATAAAATTACATTAAAAGAAATCAAAATCACATTATAATTACTTATGGCCTCTTCGAGGGGACAACCTCTTTTGAGCAAACTCAATTCAATAAAATTCATGGATTATTTATCACTAGTTTTAGATACTAAAATTGAATATTATAGCATCTCAATTTTTTACTTTAACAAATATTAGTTAGATTTCTACCCTTTAGTTCTATACCTACATGTTACTGAAAGGCTCACATTCACCATCTCATTGTACTTAAATTATTATATCTTAGTTTGATCCATATCATTATAATGAGCTAGGTCTCCTATACTACACAAAATGCTTAAAACATGATAATCATGATTCACTATCAATTTTAGATCCATACATGTTTTTTAGCCTTCTAGACATTACTGGCCATAGAGGGACACTACTGATGACACTATTATCTAGATCTTTATCTAGTGTTTAGTTGCCAAAAGTCATCCAAATTACAAATGGTTTGAAACCTATGGGTCAACTTATTTGTCTTATTAAACCCTACCATGATATATTTTTAAAATGTTGGTATAAATATAAGTCAAATCCTTCTCACTATTCATCTAAAACATACCAATAAAATATCTAATAAAACTAAATCAATCAATTACACAACTAGTTTATTCTTCCCTATTCATCCCTATTTTCATATCCACCATAGGATTAGTCATATCATAGGTTTGAATAACTAAAAGAGAATCCCATGAGTGACATTTGTCAAATTACAATCCAAATCAAGGTATGCATCATCATATAATATATTACACCCTTGTGTACACACTTTCCCACACATAGGGGATAACTACATAAGTCTAAGGCCCTCTTTAGAGTATTGGCTATATAGACACCACCCATTGATAGAGGGTTATTTTGGGTCAGCTCAACATTATGATCCCACTAACCTCTTTTAATCAAAATCATTCTAAGGTGAAGAGAAAGGGTTTGATCAAATTGGTAATGAGTAATACCCTGTGTCTCAGATTTGAGTACAATAATATAAAGATAATAGAAAAATTGGAATAATAAAGTTGCTCACATTTAGATTCAATAATTATTCTACACTATACATCCACATAAAATTTAGATACTAAAGTCGATGGTAATGTCCACATCTGATGGTATAGTTCATGACTACAAAAGTAAAATTTTAGAGTCTAACAGCTAATCCAAAATATTGATCCTACATATTTCCCACCTATTTTTAGTCTAAATCTACCTGCACATAATAAATATAGATAAGTATCATTTCTATTTGGTTTTTAAATAAATTTAACATATTTCAAATCAAGTACTTTCTATATTTATCATATCTCAATATTCAATTCAGAATATTAATTTGTCTGAGTTTGAAATTAATTGGCTTGCTATAGATTAGTTTATCACCCTTGTGATTGAACTATTTATATATTTCAAAACTATCCCTCACATATTATAAAATTTAAGGTTAAACATATAGTGAACCTAACCTTTGAGTATTCCTTTGCAAACCTAGCTTGTTCAAGTGTTTCCAACTTCCCAAGGTTTCTACTTCTTGTGATTGTTTTTCAGATCTAAAATTTTATGTAGGATTTTACACTCAACTTGTTATAAGGGTTTCATGCGCATACACTTGTAATTTATTCTTCCTTTATTCGGTAATTTTGGCTTTCTAAGGCCTAATTTTGAAATTCAGTAGATGTTTCTTATACTTATGTTAGTATAGTCAAAAACCTCTTTTTGTTCACCCAAATTCTGTATGGATTTTTTTATTTTTAGTAACTATTGACATTAAAGGTGAATGGTGTAACTCTTTTCAAATTAATTCCTAAGTTTCATAAAAATTAATATTTTATTAAAAAACCTCTATCAATTCTCTAAAATATATTTCTAATTTATAGATTTTTTAATTCTATATTCAAAATATTATAGGGTTTTACTTATAAAACATCACACATAGTTTGGCTCATTTATTATTAACAATGGATTAATTTTATAATTCCTTAGATATTTTTCATATTACTATTGTTATAATCATAAACATAGTTTCATTTTTCTAAGTTATATATGTATTTTTCAAATTATTCAATTTACTATTTTTAGTACATCTCAAAATGCAAGGTGAAAGGGATACCCATTTTCCCCTATTTTTTGGGTTTTACATATTTGTTGTATTTTGTGAAAAAAAAAATATTATATTTTAAAAATACCAAGCCAATATTATGAAATTACTATATCCTTATTGTACAAAACCTATTTTACCTTAGAGTTTTCAACCTTCTAGGGTTTTAGATTGTAGAAATTATCCAGTTTTTACTTTTTGTTATCATGTTTAATTATTCCATAGATTTTGTATGCCTCTACCATCATATTCTAATATCTATCTTTAGAAAGTTTAATTTGGATAAAAAGGAACGTCTTCCTCATCCTAAGCCTAAGGAGGGTGATAACTACCATCCCTCTAGTAAAGTCCATGTTATCACTACTTCAAAGGGTAAGGTGGCCCATTCTATGGTTTAAAATGAAGGTAATAATTGTAGACATTCAATTATCACCATTATCTTGTCAAAATCATAAGTTTAAATGAATTATGCAATAATGAAAAAATCAGACCAAAACTATTGAAATGTTCTGATTCATCTGCACATATCATGTGTAATTACATAATCATGTCAATAGGTCCCTAATGGGGGCATTATCCTTTACATAATTTATGTCTTATTATAATTCATATGCAGTCAAATAATGACCAAATTGATGTTTAATATCAATATTGTATGGCAACTAAACAAATTCTAATAATTGCAAAAGGGCTAATCAAAATCTCTTAGTTAATCAAATCCAATTAAATGTTTAAGTGAAAAATCCATGTCAAATTAGTTAATATATAATTTTGAAAAAAAAAATTCAAAAAATATCTTGAAAGGTGACATCAGTGATAACAAAGTCAAAAATCCAAAATATCAAAATAAATGCAATAAAAATTAGAAATATTGAGGCATGCCTAATAAATTTAATATTAATTATAAAATTAAATGCATTTGGTCTCCAAGATTGAGTCAATATTGGACCACACATATTAATCTTGAAATGGATGATCAATATCATTTAAGGAAAACTATAAATATAAGGGCCTTTATGAACAATCATCAAACTTCATTGTGCAAATATATAATACCAAAATCATGCTAAAATATTCACCATTTCTTCATCTTGATTGATCAAATCCATTGGTATACAAGGGGATATGTTATTAGAATGAACAAAAGTGCATTGAAAAAGACTCCTACATCACAAACCAAGCACAAGAATTTACAAAGCAGATTCTATAGAAGGTCTTTAGGGAAGGTAATGTTTTGTTTATCTTATTTCATTAATTTTTTTGTCTAGTAATTCTAGCTCACCCTAGGGAGCAAGCATAGAGTGTTAGTTCTTGAATTAGTTTTGGATTTTATCCACTAACATTGTATTAACCCTCTTTGTATTCCTTTCTCTATATAATGCATGTCTGGTGGGACCTCACACCCCATAAATAACTTTGAGGTCTTATAAATCCTTATAATGATGAAATTGGACCAATTTTGGCCTTAATTTATTTACTTTTTTTTTCATTTTTCCTTTTTTCTATCCCCTGAACATTGGCAGGATCACATTATGTGTCAGCAAGTTGGTTTTGAGAATGGCAAAATCAACTTGCAGATCAACAATTTTGTGTTCCTTGTGTTTTTTGTGAAAATAGTGAAATTATGTTAAAAATGGTGATATTACACTAAAAACAATGGTATTGACTTGCATATCAATGAGATTTACCTACTAAATGGTGATTTTATTTTTGCTCTAATTTTCATGTTTTTTATGAAAATGGTGAAGTTATTAATCAAATGGAAAATTTTCCCTACATGTTGGTGAATTTGATAGGCCATAAAAGTTCCCAACTTTTAGAGGTTCATTTGGGTAATTCAGCCTCCATTTTTGATGACTTTTTATAAAAAACCATGTTTCCTCTTGAATTTTCATAATATGTAATTATTTTTGCTTCATATTGCATATATTTTTCATAAAATGAAAATTGTTAAGTGCTAATATATTTATAATAAATGATTGTTTGATGACCAAAATGACATATTCACTACATTGAATAATAATTTTACTTTGAAAATGATAGTTTTGTGACCAAAAAGATGACATTGCATACCCTTTCCCTTTATTTTCTATGTTCTCTACTAAATAATGAACTCATCTTGTAAAATGATGAATTCATCCTATTAATACATGAGGTCACTCTATAAATGATAGTTTTTCCTTACTAAATGGTAAACTCATCCTGAATATCAATGAAGTCACTAAGCTAGAGACTTTCCAATTTGTCAAGAATCATTTGGGGTCATCCAAATTCCATTTTTGATAATTAATTTTTTTAAACCACATGTTTTGTCATAAATTTTCATATTATGTAGTTAGTTTTTCTTCATATTACATGTATTTTTCATAAAATATAATATCCAAAAATACTAATTTGTTTACAAATCTACCTTGTTTATCACAAGTTTCACTTATTAAAGACCACATTTTAAACTCCTAACTTATTACTTATAGGTTTTGACATTTAAAAAGTATTTTTAAAACATTTATCAAAGGTGAATTTAATTCACTTATTTATTTGGTGCTTAATAAAAAACATTCACATTGATTTGGTGTTTGTAAAAACACTTTCATTTCCATTATTTGTTTCAAGTACTTGTTCATTTCTTATTTTTTTGTAAACCATTGTACTTATGCCCCCTCCTTATCCCTTTTAGGGAGCTTGGATGAAAAAACAAACAATTTTTTACTTGTCTTTTTGTCTCCCAAAATCTTACTTGACATATGCTCTCCTCCTACCCATTTGTGGGGTCTTGAGAATCAGAAATCAACTACATCTTTCCCTTTTTCATTTTTTACATGACTTCATGGGGTGGATTTCTTAGCATCCCACTAGTATTTAGTAGTAAATTAACATAATAAATGACATAATATCATTGTACCACCCCCATTATCTAATGGGGTATACAAATTTAAGAAATACCAATGGTATCTTATCTGGTATGCACTTTGGAGCCTAGTTATGATGGAACACTTCACTGAGACCCTTACATCTGAAGTGGTCATAAAGAGACAAGAACCTTTGGTAAATGTCCTAATAATATCACATCCAATTTATGGATTGTTATAAATCACCCATGTATCACAAGGTATATTGAGACCATCTAGTTTTCCAAATGAAAACTTTTGACTAGAAAATAATTTGTTGTGAAATTCTCATTGATGCAAGGGTTTAATTCTTAACAACCCCCAAAGTTTTCCTTTTTTATATAAAATTTTAAGGGGGTAGGGGGTAAAAACCTACCAATAATTGATTATAATTATTTAATGAATAATTAAAAATTTAATCTTCTTAAAAGTAAGTATATCAAAAAGATCAATGATTTTAACATAAACTTGTGTCAGTTTCTAGAGTAAATCATGATTAATTGGGTAATTTTATCAAAAAATTGTGTTGTACTCACAACCACATATTAAAAACCAAGAACATTATTACTAAACAATACAAAACACATTGTCACCTATTTTCACATCAAGGTATTACATTGCCTACATTGCCAATTCACACTTAGTCATTTCTCATAATATTATGGTTTCCACTTGAAACAAAATCTTGTCTCATTTGGTACCATTACACCACTTATTTCATTTCCATTTTAAACTTAGATTTTATTGTGAAAACTTTATTATAATTTTTTAAACCATTCAAATTCATTTCATTCTCATTGGGTATTTTTATACTAGCTAATTGAAAACCATTCAAATTAGGTCCACTTGAACCCAAACCTAGTTTGGAATAAATTGTTTAAATTGGGTCACTTTTTACCCCAAATATATTTGCAATATATAGCCAAATCAGGGTTTGTTTTGGAACCAACATACTTATTGTGATCCAAAAAATTCCAAATCAAGGTTAGTTTTTAAAACCACATACCTATTATGATCCAAACCATGCCAACTCAGGGTTTATTTTTGAACCACATACCTATTGAGAGCCAAACCATCGGTGTTAATTTTGAACCCACATACCTATAAGACTAAACCAAATCAAATTAGTTTTATTTTAAACTACATTATGAATCTAATTCCAAATTAGGTCAACTTTGACCAAAGTTAGCTTCAAATTTAAACAATCAGAACAATGTCAAATAATGCTATTTTAACCAAATCTAATTATTATAAATTCATCATATGTGAATTCAAACCAAATATTGTATTTCCATTCAATCTCCCACACTTGTCAATTAGGAAAGATGAAGTCATGTCATCCATCCTTTCATCCATTTATATCATATCATACCAATGCCACCCTCTTTGAGCTATTTATATTAAGCCAAGACCACCCTCTTTGGGACATTTTTACCAAGACTAATGTCACCCTCTTTGGGCTATTTATACTAAACCAATACCACCCTCATTGGGTTATTTATTTGGACCAATACCACCCTATTTAGTCCATTTCTACCAATACCAATATTTCCCTCTTTGGGCCAATTTGAAGATTGAGACCACCCTCTTTGGGTAAATTCAAAGACCAAGACTATACTCTTTGGGACTTTTCTACCTAGCCAATTATACCCCATTTGGGCCAATTTCATTAAAGAGAAAACCCCTTACATGTATCCTTGCTTGGGACATCTTATAACATGGCCTTAAAAACTAATTTGGACAAATCCCTATACAAACAATACAAGACCACCATCATTATACCACTCATAGCAGAGGGAGCCAAATTATTTCTTAACTTTCTTCTAGATTGATTAGATACCCTGGTTCAAAAATAGGAAATATCAGTGTTGAAGGGATAACTTGCAGACCCACCCCAACATAACCACATCATCACTTATGTCACATACTTATTTCTCTCTAAGATAAATAACTTGTTTAATCCATGGATTATTGTAGTTGATTAGTTGATTAACTAATATTTCTTTAATCTTGATGCCATATGCTAATTATGGGACAATTTATGTTAATTTAAATGATTAGATGTTATGAGTTAGTGGTACTTTTATATTTTGTACTTTATGATCATGTTTGATTATTATACAACATTATTTTATGGATATAATAATGTTTTGGTGTATCTAGCTTCATTAGCATAACATGGATGTAGGACAAATTCTTGCCTTAGATCATGATGGAGGGAGAGTATCATCAGAGATAGTGGTTATATTGAGACATTGGGGGTCGACAGAGAGTGAATATAGAAACCCTTAAACACACTACTAAGTATATCATGTTTCATAATTGTTTGATATGGATATCATAACATGTTTTGTGCACTTTTTATTTATATTATTTATATTATGATTTATAGTATAAGCTTGATTGATGTTGATGATCGTGTTGACTGTTTGATTGATTTCACTATGTTTTATGATCTTACATAGCTCATCTTATTTGTTTAAATGAAAGATTTTTTTGTGTTTAATTATATATGAATAGTAAAACATTATGATGCTTTGATATATTCCATAATAATTATTTGAGCTATAAGATATAGATAATAATAATTAAAAATTATTAGTATGATAACTACATTTTAATGTTGAAAGATAATAACATTATTTTTAAATAGATTGTATTTGATTAAATATTGTTTTAAATATTTATATTCATATATATAAATGGATATATTAACATTAATTATTTAATGATTTTAAAAATCATTGTAATTGTTATATATGTTGTGAATAACATTTAACGTAAAATCTAAGTCTTTTTATGCATAGTTGCATTGCCAACATTATATGATTTCATTATGTTAGTCATTGCATGGAGAATACATTAGATAATGACTAGTTTAAGGTCTTTCATGGAATACAACATATGTTTGTGACTTAAGTAAATAAGGTGGTCAATGATCAATTGATCATTTCCATGAAGATTAGATAAAGGAATAATATATGATTAATTAAGGATTGTTCAAAGCATCAAGAATGATTAAGTAAACTAATCATTCATTAAATTTAGTTAAGAATTGTTCTGGGAATAATTATGGGGTTTTGATACATATGCATGGAGGCAGACTATGATTAGTGTAGTTATCTGGGCAAGTAAAAATTTGAAGAAGTTTAATCAGCCGAAGAAGATGGAGTGGTGGAATAAAAATAAAAAATGGAAAATAAATAAAGGGGGATAATAGTGGGACTATAAAAGAGGATGATCATGACTCACATTTTTGAGAGGAAAAGGCATAAGGTAGATAAGAGAAAAAAATAAGGAATTGGCTTAGCTTTTGGCTCGACATTCTTCATCCATCATACATTCATCAGGTCAGTTTTTATAATTTAAATGTGTGTGTGTGTGTGTGTGTGTGTGTGTGTGATACATTTTATGAATGGGTTTTTAAATTGCTGGGTTACTAATTATTTTATTGTTTTTGGTTTTCAAACGTTACAATGGCTTATATATAGGGCCCTTTGGAGGGCTTGACCTCCAAATAACCCTATATCCAACCCAAGGTAACCTGGGAAGGTTAAGGATAAACATTAAGTCTAAGCCATAACATTAAGAGGATTTATAAACTGCCATATCTTTTCTTATCAATTTGAATTCACTATTCAAAATGAAGTTTTAATCTGTTGGGTATATATACAATTCAATTGAGATATTTATCTTAAACCAAGTTGTTATATATATTCCATGGGGTATTTGAAAAATAGACTCAATTATATATGTCCATATGTTTATTCAACTTTTAAACAATTCATTCTTTTGGGGTTAAGAATATGGGTCTTTCAGTGACACACACACACACACACACACACACACACACACACACACACACACACACACACACAGAGTCTGTGTGTGTGTGTGTGTGTGTGTGTGTGTGTGTGTGAATATATATATATATATATATATATATATATATATATATATATATATATATATATATATATATATACCAATACACATGTTTGATGAATTGAAAAACCTAATTTTGACTATATACATATGTATGAATATATATACATACCTCATTAATTATTGTTAAACTTATAGGTGACTATATATATATATATATATATATATATATATATGTGTGTAATTTGTTAAGTTGAAATTTAACAAAACTGTGTGCGTTAGAGTTAGAAGATGATATTATTATTTGACTGGGACTAAATTAATTTGGACTTTGAAGTTCAGTTATGAAATCCTAATTATCCATAATATATTTTATATAGAATTAGGATCTTCTACGTAATCATTTGGTGATACTCAAGTATGGGTAGATGAATAATTAAACTGTAGGATTACTATTTAGTTTTATAAAAATACAAATACTAGTGGACTGATAAGGTTATAATGGTTGAGTTTAGTTATTTTTGAACATTGATCATACACAAATGAGACTGTGTATATTTTTTTATTAAGATGAACTATGTAAATATATTGTGTAGTAGTAAAGGGATTAGGTATACAGGTTCTTATAGGTTGATTTGAATAACAATATTATTTATTTGGATTTGTGTTGAGTTTGTTTTAATCAGCCAAATCTAGGATATTACCATTGATACCTAAGTAGTATTTGATTGTGTGTTAACCATTGCTTGTTCAAAACCTAAATAGGGTATATGTGGATGTGTTTATTTATATTTGCACTTATGAATTTCATACAATTGGCATAACATTAGTGATTGTTTTAATTTTAGTTAGTTAATAGATAAATAAAATTAGAGTTTGAATTATAGAAATTTTATGTATTTATTTATCATGGGAATTGGAATTTCCTTAGTTCAATAAAAAGGTTATGGGGCCTTTGTTTATGAATTGATTGTATACTTCATGTATACAGTACACACTAAGGTGAAAGATGATGGATGTCACTTTAGTAGTGTACTATATAAATGAACTATGTGTAATGTAATTGTATGAGTGCACATATATATATATATATATATGAGATTAAATCATAACATAATTGTATGTATGGATTAGCTTTTGTTATGTGTGGAATATGAACAATTTATTATCTAAGGTTATAATATTATTTTGTGGAGAAATAATATTATAAGTTGCTTAATGGATAAATAAACTGGTGGTCTAAAAATTAATTACCTGGATGGTGTGTTATATTGAGGACTATTTTTGTATTATGTTTATTATTTATAATAAACTATATGCATGGAGTTTAGTGACTTCATTTGATAGATTAAATGAATGTTTTTGATATTTCTATATTTAGCATATATTTTGATTAGCTAAAGTGAAATATGAAGAATGAATCTATTGAATTTTTTTATTATTATTTATTTTAGTGAATCTTGCATTCATGACCCTAATTAAGTAGTGGCCAGATTCCATTGGCTTAATTATCACCATCAATATAAGATAAGGGGTAATCTGATCAAATGGTGTGTATGGATTTAACTGATTCTAAAAATCATTTATTATTGAAAGCTTTGGCCAAAATAATGTTTGATAAACATTGTAATTTATTATGTTGATATAGATTTCATATTTGTGTGATATCATATTAGAATGACTTTCTTTATGGTACACATTATGTATTAGATATATTCGACACATAGGTTCTAGTTTGTTACTCTGAATTTTTGCACCATAATTATCTACCCATCCATGAAGGAATAGACATATCCTTAGTTGGATAAAGTATAGGGGATCTATGGTCCATGGTTAGTGTGGAAAATTTCTCAAATGATGTTATCCCTCCTAGCTAGAGTACTATACTTGAGACTACACTTGAGATTACATATTGATACTTGAGTCATAGAGACTCTGCTTAGAGGAGATTTGTATCGTGTTTTATCATTTGAGATATTTTATATATTGCTAAAAATATAATATTTATGCATTGTACTTCCTATAGTAAAGATTTTAATATTGTATTAGTTGTGGCTAAACTTGTACTATATCATTTATATTGAAATTCAATAATTATAGTTATTCAGTATTGTTCATGATTTCTATATCTATTCATGGTGACCCTTAGCAAAGTGGATTAGTTATAACCTTGATGGTTAACTAAATTAGTGTAGTTAGGTAAAGATCACTAGTTAGGATTTCTCGTGGTGAAATATTTATGTTGAATATGTGTATTTAATTTTAGAAAAAGTTATTACAATATTATGGTAAACCCCAGTGGGGTTGTTGCATTGTGGTATCAAAGTTGATGCTCAAACACTAGGACTTAATATGTCTGTCAATGTAAAACTTATTCTCCTTATATATGAAGAAAAATGGTACATGATATAATAGGAGGTGAGGTTATTTTGAATATCAATCCCCTTATGGATCCAAATTAGTTTGTAACTAAGTAAGCTACAAAGTTGTACCAAATCCTTGCAACCATGTAAGAGACTAGGGACTAAATCATTGCCCTATAAGAGGAAGTGCATGGCCATGAAGAGGAGAATACTCAAGAAGAACATAAAAAGCATCCTAATGATCATGAACATATTCAATAGCATAGGCATGAGGAGGTGCCACAAGATGTGAGAGTTTGAGTAATTACAAATTTAGCACATGAAATGAAAAAGGTAAGTCCACATAAGTTTAACAAAAATATATTAGGGGATGGAGCTAAGTCATGTATAACATAAATGGATAAGTATTTCAAGATTCAAAATTATTCCAAAGTCATGAAAGCAATCTAGGGATCTCATCAGCTTCCTAGTAAAGCAACGATTTAGTGTGAAAATAAGAATTTTGACTCAACCACCACCACTTAGGAACAATTTATGACACTATTTAAGTCATGATGGATTCCATAGTTATACTTCAACCAAAATATTATGGATTTATAGAATATTAAGCAAAGGGACTTGTCAATGAATGAATATTGGGAGAAATTCACTAAGCTTCTTAAGTATGTACCTTAGTATAAGGCATATGAGAGGTTCAGAATCAAGAAATTCATCATGGGATTGAAACATAAAAAAGGTGGTGAAGTAGATGTGAATGGTCCATCTACCATGGATCAGGTGTTCGATAAGGTGGTTAATCAAGAAAAAAAACTAAAGTCTCTTTCCCAAGTCAGAAATAAGTTTAAAAAGAAATTTGGAAGTTCTAAACCAACTTTCAATAAGATGAACTAGAAGTAGAGGAGCAAAGATTCCAAGGGTTAGTTTAGGATTCAAAATGATAAGTTTAATAGTGATACAGGGAATAAGAAGTTGGATAATAGTTTTAAGGGTAACCAACAGATTGAGAAGAAAAGACCAATTAGAAGTTGATTCATTTGTGGAGGTGAACACTTTGCTTGAGAATGTCCTCTGGACAAATTGAAGAACAAGGGTTCAACTTCTTAGTAACGTACATTTTAGCAATGAATTCATGAAGTTGTTGACAATTGATATGTTAAGTATCAAGCTTTGCCCATGGAATTGTTAGGTATTTTATTCAATTAACTAGTTTTTATTTTAATTGATACAGGATATATAAAATGTTTCATTGATCCTAGAGTACTTAGAAAATTATCTATAAGGGATATAATAATGGCAAATGTATGGTCAGTATAATATGATAATGAGTTAAAGGTCAAAGTTGATAAGTGTCTAGTCAAAGTAGAGAATAGATTGCCTAAGTTCACTATGGTATTAGATCTTTATGCAATACCATTGGGATCATATGATGTGATCCTAGGAGTCAATTGGCTTGTGAATCATAAAGCCTAGGTTGACTATTTTCTAAAGAAGGTCAAGTGTCAAGATGATTTTATATATTAGAGACAACTTTAGGGTGAGAGAAGGGAGTTAAAAATGAGGTAGATTTCTACAATTCAACTCAAGAAATATAAAAGGAAGGGATTCTAGGCATATATCATTAAGATAAATGAGATGGAAGAATCTAAGAAATCATTTAGCAATTATTATTATTTTTTGAGAAATTTCCATGATGTGTTTTTGAAATAATTACCAAGATTTCCACCTAAATGTGAGTTTGATTTATTGATTAATATCATACCTAGATTAGAACCATAGTCTAAGGTATCATAGATGATGAAAACCATTGAATTGGTTGAGTTAAAGGCATAACTTTAGGAGTTGTTATCGAAAGGTTTAATTTGACCTAGTGTGTCACCATGGGGTGCTTGAATTGTCTTCATCAATAAGAAGGATGGAAATCTTCACTTATGCATAGAATTTAAGATGTTAAATAAAGCAATGATCAAAAATAGATATCCATTGTCATGCATTGATGATATCTTTGATCAAATGTGAGGAGCCATATTTTTTTTTAAGATTGATCTTAGAGAAAGGTATCACCAATTGAGGATTCAAGAAGAATATATCTTGAAAACAATGTTTAGGACTAGATACAGGCACTAAAAATTTATAGTGTTGCCATTTGAATTGATGAATGTTCTAGCAATATTCATGAATCTTATGAATAATGTGTTTAAATATTACCTAGATTGTTTTGTGTTGGTATTTCTTAATGAAATCCTAATTTATTCCAAAGATGAGGAAGAGAACTTAAAACATCTAGAATTAGAAGTTTTTTAAGTGTGTATTTTTTCAAAAAAAAGTGCAGTATCTAGGACATATTATCTCTATAGATGGTATTTTAATAAATCTAGCAAAGATAAGATCCATCATGGAGTGGCTAGCACCAAAAAATGTGTATTAGGTAAGAAGTTTCATGGGATTAGTGGGCTATTATAGAAAATTCATTTTAAATTTTTCTAAGATAACTTTAATCTGATTACCTCTCTTCAATAAAAGAATTAGAGTTTCATCTAGTCAAAAAAGTATGAAATAGCCTTTCAAGAACTGAAAAGGAGGCTTACTTCAGCACTACTGCTAAGAGTTCCTGATCCTAATGGTTAATTTTTAGTTATCATAGATCCATTTGGGCATGGACTAGGAGGAGTTGTTATGTAGGATGGTTCAGTGGTATCCTATAAATATTTTCACCCAACTGAATCTAAATGCTCATTAAAGGTGATGGTTAGAATTCTTGTCTGACTATGATTTTGATATTAACTATACCAATAGGAAGGAGAATAGAGTAGGTGATGCTCTAAGCCATACAAGGTATGTAGCATTCATGGATATTATCAAGATTAATCTTAGAGATCAAGTGATAAAATTCTCACTAGGAGATGGATTATACGATCAAGTCAGGAAAACATTATTTGAGAATGCTCAAAATCCTAAGTATAAGGTATTCAAAAAAGAGAATGATGGTCTTTTTTGGTACAAGAGTAGGATGTATGTACCTAATAGAGAGAATTTAAGGAGCATAGTGCTAAAGGAACTACATAGTGCCCCATATTCAAGATATCCAAGAGTAACCAAGCTCATGGCTAAGCACAAACCACTTTATTTTTGGAAAGGAATCAAGAAAGATGTAATGAATTTTATGTCTCGTTATTTGTAATGTCAACATGTGATATCTGAACATGTGCATTTAGAAGGATTGTTGTATCCACACAAAATATTATAATGGAAGTGGTAGGTGACTAGTATGGAATTTGTCCAAGGGTTATCATTATCATGGAATATGAATGACATGATCTTGGTAGTAGTTGAAAAACTAACCAAGGTAGCTCACTTTATACTAAGAAATTTGACTGATGAGGCACCTACTATTATGAAGATATTCATAAGGGAACTATATCATTTACATGGTTTTCTAGATAAGATCATTTTGAATCATGATCCTAAGATGAATTCTAGATGTTGGTTGATTCTAAATACAGCTCTAGTACTCAGTTGAATTTCAACACTACATATCACCCACAAATTGATGGATAGATAGAGTTAACCAGATTTTAGAGGATCTCCTTCATATGTATTACATGGATCAATAATACAAGTGGGAAGAGTATCTTTCATTAGTTTAGTTTTCTTACAGTAACTCATATCAATCAACATTGAATATGGCTTTATTAAGGTGTTATATAGAAGGAGGTGTAAAACACCAATAAGATAGGATAGGTTAGAAGATAGAGTTGTATTTAGACTTGAGATGCTTTTAGAAATGGAAGAGCAAGTCAAGATAATTAGGTGGAGGTTGGTCGAGGTCAAATATAGACAAAAAATTTATGTTGATAAAAAAAACTACGTAGTTTATTGTAGGTGATAAAGTGTTATTACATGTTAAGCCTCAGAAAAGCCCAATTAAATTTAGGAAGTCAACAAAACTTTCATTGAGATATGTGGAATCCTTCAAGGTTTTGGAAGTGTTAAACCCTATAGCATATAGACTTGCATTGCCACTAGCTCTAGATATTTTACATAATGTCTTATATGTGTCTTATTTTAAAAATTATATAGATAATCCATCACATGTGTTGTATTGGAATGTTTTGTAGGCTCTAGATCTTGGGGTGGTCATGGTAGAACCAATTAGAGTAATTAACACTTGCAAACTTCATTTGCATAATAGAGAAGTGTCACAGTGCAAGGTCATGTGGGACAAATACTTTGAGAATAGTGCCACTTGGGAGGACTATGATGAGTTTTACAAGTTGTTTCCACTTTTATTTGCTTGATTTGTTACTAGTTATTATATTATTTTTTCACTAAACAGTATTTTAAATTCATAATTGATGTTTAAATAAATGTCATCAAGACAATGACTAGATTTAGGGGGAAGGATATCAAATCTCAATTTCTCTCTAAGATAAATAACTTGTTTAATCTATGAATTATTGTAGTTGATTAGTTCATATACTAATATTTGATTAAGCTTGATGACATAGGTTAATTATAGGATAGTTTATGTTTCTTAATTTACATGATTAGATGCTTTGAGTTAGTGGTACTTTTATATTCTACAATTTATGATCATGTTTGATTATTATACAACATTATTTTATGGATATAATGATGTTTATGGCTAACTACCTTTAGTGGCATGAGGTGGATGCATGAAATATTTTTACCTCAGATCATGATGGAAGGAGAGTATCATTAGAGAGGGTGGTTAGATGGAGACACTAGGTGTCAATAGAGAGTGAATCCAGAAACCCTTGTCCACACCACTAAGTATATCATATTTTAAAATTATTTGATATGGATAATATGGCATGTTTTGTGTAATTTTATTTAGATGATTGTTAATATATTTTATGGTATAATCTTGATTGATGTTGATGGTTGTGTTGATTGTTTGAGTGGTTTCACTATGTTTTGTGATCTTACGTAGCTCATCTTGTTTGGCTAAAAGAAAGAATTATTTATGTTTACTTATATCATTGCCTTATTATGTTTGGATGAAGAGTAAAACATTATGATGTTTTAAGATATTCCATAATATTTATTTGAGCTATAATATATAGATAGTAGTTAAAAATTATTATTATGATAATCACATTTTAATGTCGAAAGATAATAACATTATTTTTAAATAGATTGTATTTGATTAACTATTGTTAAGAAATCATTGTAATTGTTATATATGTTATTAATAATATTTAACATAAACTCTAAGTCTTGCTATGCATAGTTACATTGCCAAAGTTATATGATTTCATTGTGTTAATCATTACATGGGAAATGCATTGGATAATAACTAGTTGAAAGTCTTGCATGGAAAATAACATAAGTTTTTGACTTAAGTTAATAAGGTGGTCAATGATGAATTGACCATTACCATACAAATTTTCTAAAGGAATAATATATGATTAATTAGGATTGTTTGAAGCATCGAGAATGATTAGGTAAACTAATCATTCATTGACTTCAGTTAAGCATTATTTTGGGAAGAATTATGGAGTTTTGTTGTGTATGCATGGACGTGAACTGTGAGTAGTTAAGCTATCTGGGAATGTAAAATTTGGAGTTTAATCAACTAAAGAAGATGGTGTAGTGAAATAAAAATATAATATGGAAAATAAATAAATAAGGATAATAGTGGGAGTGTGAAATAGGATGGCTCATGACTCATGACATTTTTGAAAGGAAAAGGTAGAAGGTGGAGAAGAGGAAAAAGAAGGAATTGGCTCAGATTTTGGCTTGACATTCTTCATCAATCATACATTTATTATGTCCATTTTTATAATTTAAATACTTGTGTGTGTGATACATTTTATGAATGGGTTTTTTAATTGTTGGGTTACTAATTATTCTATTATTTTTAATTTTTTGAAATTTATAGTGGGTTATATATAGGGCCCTGTGAATGGTTTGGCCTCCATAAAACCCTATATCTAACCAAGGTAACCTGGGAAGGTTAGGGATAAATAATAGGTCTTACCCATAACATTAAAAGGCTTTATAAACTATCTTATCTTTCCTTACCAATTCAAACTCACTATTCAAAATGGAGTTTTACTTTTTTGGGTATATATACAATTTGGTTGAGATATTTATCTTGAACTAGGTTGTCATATATTTCCATGAGGTGTTTGAGAAATAGACTCAATTGTATATGTCTAAATGTTTATTTAACTAGTAAAGAATTTGTTATTTTGGGGTTAAGAATATGGGTCTTTCAATGACACACACACACACACACGAATATATATATGAGTATATATTTAGTTAATTCTAACTCTATATAAAATAGCATACTCACATATATCTTTGTATATATATATATATATATATATATATTTATACTAATACATATGTTTGATGAATTGACAAAATTAATTATGAATATATACACATATATGGATATATATACATAATCTATTAATGACTATCAAACTTATAGGTGATAGTGTACACACACACACACACACACACACACACACACACACACACACACACATATATATATATATATATATAATTTATTAAGTCAAACTTTAACAAAACTATGTGTATTATAGTAAGAAGATGATATTGTCATTTAACTGGGCTTAAAATAAGTTGGAATTTAAAGCTCGATTATGAAATCCTAATTATCCATAATAGATTTTATATAGAATTAGGTTCTTCTACATAATCATTTGGTGTTACTCAGGTACAGGTAGATGAATAGTTTAACTGTAGGATTACTATTTGGTTTTATAAAAATACAAATAATAGTGGACTGATAAGGTTATAATGGCCAATTTTAGTTATTTTTGAACATTGATCATACACAAATGGGACTATGTATATTTTTTATATGTAGACATCTAAAATTGGCCACAACTAGCTATCAACTAGACTTTAGACCGATTCCTGCCAACCATTATAACTTAAGCCTAGGAATCATTGAATCCCCCAAATTTGCTTGAATATCATTAATCAAAGCTCAAAATCACATTGAGGCATCCCTAATTTGGGTATCCTACTGTATGTCATAATAACCTCTAATCACCCTATGGTATAACAATAGTCAATTTGGCCTATGGACCTATTAAGTGGGGCATTTGCACACTTAAGTTAAATCTTGGAAATCCCTGAAAGGCTAATCATAATTAATTAACAATCTAAACCAAATCAAATGCCTAGTTGAATTATCCATTTGAAATTAATGAATAAATTAAAAAATTCAAAATATCCTAGCCTTTCATCATTACCCTTATGAGTTGTCAAGCTCTTAAAAAATATCCTAAAATATATATTTTGGAGAGCCATCCCTAGTAATTGCAAATCATGATTAATGAATAACTATTAACTCTACTAGAGTTATATTTGACTCACCTAGGTTAGGTTTGAACCCATTCCAAGCCTTAACTCCACCTTGAATCACCTTGGGTGAGAGTTAAATCCTTAGGCTATAAATGCAATGCCATGTCTCTTGAATTAAAATATCTCATAAGCCAAAGTTATAATGCAAATTTGAAGAGAAATAAGCCATTTGATATAGTGTTATAATGCCAAAAATCTTAAAGCCAAAACACATCAAAGCCAATGGTGCCAAGGAGAGAAGGATCCAATGAGCTTCATTTGCCAAAGAATCTTTGATGAACAAGCTGAGTAAGACACTCAACAAAACATTTAAAGCTCTCAAGGAAGTTAAAATATTTGTGTCTTTTACATTTTAGTTTTTCTTTCATTTGTATTTTGTTACTAATCTCCCCCTAAATTCTAGGATTACAGTGTAAGTGTTAATGTGTTTTTATTTGATTTTTCTTACTTGAACTAACACTATAATAACCTCCCTTATTGGATTCTTATGATCATAAATGGCATGCCCAGTGAGACATAAAGAATCCCATAAAAGTAAGGAGATCAACATGTTGCTCTTAGGTTTTCTAATAAGTGCTTGAGAATCTTCAAAATTCAAGTTTTAACATTATTTTTCATGTATTCTATTTTTTAGTGATACATAGATTACACAAAGACTAATTTCTATTCCCTTTAATTGATGTCAATCATGTTAGAACCAATGCTGACCTTTGTTGGAAAAACAAAATATGGAAAAAATGTGATTTTGAGAGTTTTTTTTGCATTTTTCTAACTTTTTTTTTATGTCTAAGGGCCAAAATGTTGTTTGACTAACCTATTTATTATAGGATTTGGTGTTATTAGTGAATTTAAAAGTTCATTTTCTAACCATTTTTCCATTAAAAATGTATTTTGTTTGTCTATGATTTTATAGGACCAATGTCAACCTTTGTCAATTGATGTCGATTTGCCTTCTGTGAACTGACCTTGATTTCTACATATCAACATCGATCCCTGCATGGATTGATGTCAATCTCTGAGATAAGAAAATAAAGAAACCCAAGAGCTAATTTCAAAATTTTGTTTTCTCATTCACAATTGGGATTCAAAGTAGGAAAAAAATCTCTAAAAATTATAGGACCTAAGCTGGAAAAAGGCAAAATTTTGAAAGTGGTTAAGTCTTGAACATTTTATTTGGTGCCTAAAAATAACTTTGTTATTTTATGCTTAGTTGTTTGTGAAGTTTATTACAAGTTTTTTAACAAATGATAAGGGGTAAAATTTCATAAACATTTCACTTTAATGCATTAAAATAAACCCTCAAACTTAGATACATACTCTTAAGAGTGCTTGTTTTATGCTTGTTCTTTCAAAGTTGTTTATTTTTGTAAAGTGATTCATGTTGGTATGCTCTCCCCCCATCCCCTTTAGGGAACTCAAGTGACCAAAATTATCTTACTTTACATTTGTGCCTTATTTAAATACATGAAAATAATGTTTTTAAGGATATCCTCAAATCCATATGGTTTGGGTGATCTAAATGCGACCCTAAAGTCTTTTAACTTATCTTTTATTATTATGCATTTTGGATTGTGAGTGGGAGTTCATAACCTCCTCATAGGTTCTCTAGAGAAGTGTTGACTCAAGAATTCATCTCCCAAAATAATTTTAATCCCACTCCATGGTGGGGTATATAAATTGAGGTCAAATTACTAGGATGTTTGTTTTAGTAGTTAATCAAACTCTATTAGTAAGATACTACCTCAGACCATAGGGGCAACTTGAACATCATACTACACGGAGAAAATGATAGATGTAATGATTTTGAAAAGGATAAGACCTTTTCACAACAATCTAGTTGATGTGGATACAAATGATATGAGAAATTATTATGTTATCCACACTTGGGACCATATATAAACACATGAAAATTTAGTTTTAGTAATAACCCCACTTATCATGGACATACTGTTGATACAAGGTGAGTAGCCCAAAGTTCCATGTTGTACAATATCCTAAGAGAAGGGGGTGTAAAAACCATACTTATTCATGCACTTTTATTTTTAGATTAACACTTAAATCCTCTTAAGAGCATACATATAGATGAAATTTGATAGTACTGTGCACCCTTATCAGTTTTAGGATCTAGGACATTACACTTAGGTATTTGTGTCATTTTATCCTTTATTACATGGTCTTGAGTTTGAACTATATATTTTATTTATCATGCCACATTAAAATAAGTCTAGTTTATACCTCACTTCTTTATTTGAGGAGGCATTATGCCATCCATTTGATACTATGCCTATGCCTTAGTATTTTAACAAATCATGTTTTTGTATGTCACTTGATTGAAAAGGGTGACATTACACTGCCCAATTTATTTCAAAATCTTATGCCTTAGAGTCTTGAAACAAACCATTGATTACATATTTTGAGCATGATAATGTCATTAAACTTCTCAAATTATTTCAAAGACTTATTTACCTTGTGCCAATTTCAAAACTAAAGTCGCGTGTGCCTTTTTGGATCTTTGCCTTGTGATGTTATACCATCCATATTTGTTTAGATTATTGTTTGTTCAAATATCTTAGTTTTCTAATTTGAGTTTTTAATCAACCTTGACAAGATAAAATTAAAAAAATGCTTGATTTCTACCTATGCCTTATGTAATTTGGGCCTAGACATTGATATTTATCTTTTGGGTTGTGTAACTTAGGTTAGTTCTTTACCTAATTTGAAAACTATTGTTTGTGCCTAGATTTGGGAGAAATAACCTATATTCCATATGAATTTTATTTCATGCCTTATGCCAATTGATCAATTTTTTGTTTAAATACAAATGCTAAGTCTATGCCAAAGTGTTTGAGATTTCTTAGATTAAATCATACCTTGTTTTGTTTAAAGTCTATATTTTATGTCATGTTATACTAAAAGTCCTATCATATGCCTATTTTGAGCCTAGATTTTGTGTCGCATTTGAATTTTGTTTTATTAGATTATACTTATTTGGAACACTTTGAACCTAGAGTTTGGCATGCCAATTTTTATTCAGCCACTTGACCTTTTGGTTAAGACATTTAATGTTAGACATTTGAAATTAGATTTTTTTAGACCAAATTTTATCAAAAACAATTTTGGAGATACAACTCCACCCCTAAACCAAGTTAGACTATGTTTGTGCTATTTATCCTTTTGAACTTGTTTTTTAGAGTTTGTAGAATTCTAGGTATTTTATAAAATGTTCATCATTGATATGGATATGTCTTGTTACACTCGTAATGGAACCATGTAAAATATAAGTAATGATATAATGGCTAAACAAGTTGACTTTGTTCGATACCCCTATGATGAAGAAGTGGTTTGTGAGATGGATCCATATCTTCCTTGCAATACTCAATATGGGGAATAAAGCCAAGAATTGTATTTAGTGATACGTTGTTTAGGTTGGTTGATGTATGATCTTATCCTTCTTACTTTTCATATTATTTGATCCCCAACCTATACCATTAACCCTCCTTTGGATTATGCAAGCCACCAAGATCCATCGCATCCAAGGATTACCATTCCAAGACCTCATCCTTTGGCTCAGGATAGTAACCATGATTTGTGATGCCCTACCATTGCTATACCAAGAACTCATCCTTTGGACCATGATAGAAACCAATCTTCATGATGCCCTACCATTACCATTCCAGGCCCTTCCAAGTGTCGTAGATCATTCTCTCAACAAGGTTGTGTACCTACAACTAGATGGGTCATAGTTACTATCCTAGGCCATAAACCAACCTTTATTAATCCTATCACTATCCAAATACCATCCATCCTTCATATATTTCCAACCATTCCCCACTTTAAAAAACCCAGGCTAATTATCTAGTCCCAACTGAGCCAATCATTACCTCTCTAACCAAGCCAATCATTCAAAGACCAAGATATATTCAAAAATGTTATTTTACAACTCATTATAAACTAAGGCCAAGACAACCAACCAATACAATATGATTTTGATGAAATAAATATTTGTGATGAGTCAACCTATGATGAATAACCTTTTAACACTATACCCTTTGTCAAGGAGTCTCAATCTGACAAGCCAGTCTTTGCTGAGTCACTTCTTAATGATTATAACTAACTTTGGGCAAATCATTACCTCAATCATTATACTATTTTTCAAGAGCCTCCATTTGAAAATATAGTCTTCATAGAGTTGTCTCTTGACCTTTTCCCTCTCATAGAGGAGTCTCACTTTGACAAACTAGTCTCTGTGGAGCCCATTATGCCATCACAGGCTATTACTTGTCCAATACCAAACATTCAAGAAGACATCATTGTAGAAACATCCATACTAGATGAAGAATCAACATTGAATTTAGGTTCTATTCTTGAATCGACATCAAATTTAGCATCAAAAGAAAAATCAAATTCAGTTTCAATAATGGATTCAAAGTCCCTTGAGTCAGAATAAATTTCAAAATCATAATACATTCCTCGCTATTAAAATTTTGGTTACGTCAGCCTTGTAGACCAATTTGAATATATTTATAATCCTTCCATTTTTTTTTTGAGGATGAGTACTTAAGCTTCAACACTATTTATCCTAGTATCTTCTATGAGGATTGTGCAAACTCTTCCCATACCATTACCATTTCACATGCCATTAACATCAACCAACATAGCCATTATTTTACCATTCCACCTCCTACAAGTTTTGATTGGGATCGACAGAATCATACATTATTAAACTGTATCCATGGTGACATATCATTTGTATAATATCAAATAGGCTAAGACCACATTCATATAAAAGAATAACACTCTCTTAGTGAAACCTTTTTGGAGGTGTTAGGGGATAATCAAAGTTTAAACTCAACATCTTCTAGTGAAAACTTTTTGGAGGCACTAAAAGACAATCAAAGTCAAAATTCAACATTCCTTAGTGAAATATTCTAAGAGGCACTATGGGATAATCAATAAAACTTCATTGGTGAAAACCTCATCGAGGTGCTAATAACTGAGCATAATAGTTCTTCACTTCTTGATGAAGACATTACCAAAGAAAACTTCAATATAACTTCCAATCTGTAACGTAATCAGATGGTAGTTACTCTCAGGCCCAAACAATAGAAAAACATGGTAGTCCTATCAAAATCATATTCATGAGTCTTCATCCCTACCACATCTAAATTTATGTTGAATCCAAAATTAAAAACATTATGTGTGCTTGAAAATCTTGATCCTCATTTGTTTCCCAATCATTATACATTCCATTATCATCCACCTTTAAACTACCAAAACAAACCTATCATATAATATTTGTCCATTTTTATCATCCCTAGCTACACTTTTCTTTGTAGATGCTAAAAAGACATCTTATCTTGATGTTTTAAGGAAACAAAATCAATGACCACTGAAGATCACAAAAACATTATTGAAATCTAAATCTGTAACAATTTCTTAATAGAGTAGCTATTCAAAAGAGGTGTGGGCTAGTGATTTACATGATTGATTATTCTAGTTGTATCATATGCTGATCAATATGTGCATTTCCATATCAAAAAGAATAATAAAAACCTTAATCTTGGCCAAAAACATTTACCCTTCTAGAATCTATGACATACCCATACCTTTGCCAAAACTCAAACCTAGCCAAAAACATTTACCTTGCCATTTTCTTTTGCCATGCCCTTGTTTTTGTTTCATACCATGCCACGTACCTTACCTTATCACTTAGGGGAAACCCTATTAACATTTTATCTAATTTTCATACCATCATTTTTTCTAAACAATGTCATACCACATATCATTTTATCAGACCATCTCTATTAGACCAAAACCTATTTTTTAGCCACCCAACCCAAGCCTATTTTGATATTGATTCCTTTGATTCTTCTTGTACCTTTCATGAGGGGATTCCAATCTAGTTTCAATAGTTTTATAATTTTGTGTTTATATTATAGTATATAAAATTAGTGTGATAGTGGATCTAGTAAGTTATCTTTCATTTACGTTTGAGTAGCGCCACTAGTTATAACCATCTATGGGAAAATTAGTTTTCCACTTTGTGTTACTAATTATAATTGCCTATGAGCAAATTAGTATCATATACCTATGTCATTTTTTTAAAATTATAGTCATCTATGGGAAAATTAGGAATAAAAACTATTACCATGCATTACTACATCACCTTACCATTACTATTCTCTTTTGCTTGGCCATTTTCTTTAATTTTAGAATTTGTTGTAACCTAGTTGGTTCTCACCACCTTTTGTGTTGGTAGAACTACTTTGACTTGAGGTTTTAATAGGACTACATAGGCCACACTTGATTTACATTGAGGTCAGCTTAATCCCCCTTTTACTTATGCTCTCACCATTTTATGAGAAACCTAAGCCAATGTTCTTACCATTATGTGAGTGGTATATATTCAATCTCTAATGAGTTAAGATACATCTAAATTCCAAAAACATTAAATTTTTTAAAAATCCAAAAACATTTATCCTATTTATACCTAGTCAATCATCCTTGATCCACCCTACTAGGGCAAATGTATTGAGTATAATAATCCATTCCATTGCCATTAGTGGTGTGACCTTTCCCTTTACATGTGTCCTTGATTAAAGGCACCACCCATTTGTCATTTCATTGAGCCTTCACGTGTAGGTATTGACTTGATGACATCATGCTTTCTATTATTTTACTTTCAAGTTTTTTGGTGTGTTTATTTAATTTTATGTGTGTTTGTTTACTTAGTTGCTTGTTATTTGTTTATTTTACTTTTTATGCCTTGACTCAATCTTATGCATTCATTGGGTGATTCCTTATGAATTATTTTTGAGTCTATCCATATTCATACATCAACACTGTCATCATGGTTTTTATCATTGGTGAATTTTTTTCAAATTTTTATTGGATCATGAGTCAGTTCTAATGCATATTTTAGCCAATTTATCATGGTGTTCTATCATGATGCATACCATCACATGTTAAAACAATAATCAGATCAAGAAGTCTTAAAATTAATGAAACAACAAAAGTTTCTCCTTGGTAGCATTGGAAAATCATCCCACCCAAATTGAGCAAATCAACCTATTTACCATTCTTGTTGTATTAATGCTAATAAGGATGAGTATATTTACATTAATAGGTACAATCAAATAATTCACATTGATCAATTCTTATTCTTCTAATAATCTCTTTCATCACTTTACACGTCCATTTATGCTTGGTTGTCTATGGGTTCTTTAGTCATTAGACCATTGCATCTATGTTTAAACCCACTCATCTTTAATCTATGCAATAGGTTATATCCTTGAGTTATGCTTGTTAATATTTCCTACTGAGGCATCACCAAATATAATTTTTCAATCTCAATCATCTTAATGATTATAACCACCTATGGGAAAATCATTATTTTTGACTCATCCACCCTAACTGGGACATGTGTCTTTGCCATTTATTATAACCACCTTTGAGAAAATCAATGTCTCAACCTTTATTACTGATTATAACTACTTTTGGGCAAGTCAATACTTATTTTTAAATTCAATACATGTAATCATTATCTCAATTGGATTAATCTCACCCATGGGTTAATTTCCTTCTTCTTTTATCCTACCTTTGCTATTGATTATAATTATCTATAGGAAAATAAATCTCTTCCCCCCTATTTTAGCTTTTTGGTCCCATTATTTCCTTCTTTCGAGGGACCGATCACTGACCCCTTTGATAATTTCTCCCTTAAAGGGGCATATAGATTTTATCCATTGTCATTGAAGTCATAGGCATACATGACCTTTTCATTCTTTGAGAATATTTTATTATGCATATAGCTTTCAATGCCTTCCCAAATAGGGAAAAACTATAAACACCTAAAACTTGACACGACTAGCTTTTGACTAGACTTTAGATTGATTCCTACCAACCATTGTAAATTAATCTTAGGAACTATTAGACATCTCAAATGGTTTTATGTATCATTCATCAAAGCTTAGAATAATGTTGAGTCATCATTAATTGGGGTATCCTACCATATGCAACAATAACCTCTTATGGATTCATCCCTAATCACCCTACTACATAACAACAGTCAATTTGGCCTATATACCTATTAATTGGGGCATTTGCATACTTAAATCAAATCTTATAAATGCTTGAAAGGTTAATTATAATTAATTAACAAGCTAAACCAAATTAAATGCCTAGTTTAATTATCCATTTGAAATTAATGAATAACTAAAAAATAAAATTAAAAAATTCAAACTATCCTAGCCTTTCATCATTGCATTTATGAGTTGTCAAGCTCTTTGAAAATATCCTAAAATATCTATTTTGTAGAGCCATGCCTAGTAATTTCAAATCATAATTAATTGATAACTATTAACTTTATTGGGGTTATATTTTATTCATATAGTTTAGGTTTGAACCCATTCCAAGCCTTAACTCCACCTTGACTCACTTTATGTGAGAGTTAAATCCTTGGGATATAAATACAATGCCATGTGCCTTAAATCAAAATCTCTCATAAGCCAAAGTTATAATTCAAATTTGGAGAGAGAAAATCCATTTGATATAGTGTTATAATGCCAAAACTTCCTTGCTAGTAGTGTTATAATGCCAAAAATATTAAAGCTAAGCCATATCAAAGCCAATGGTGCTAAAGAGATAAGGATGCACCAAGTTTCATTTTATAAATACTCTTTAATACACAAGCTGAACAAGCCACTCAATGAAACATTCAAAGTTCTCAAGAAAGGTAAAGGATTTGTGTCTTTTTCATTTTAGTTGTGCTTTCATTTGTCTTATGTTACTAATCTCTCCCTAAGTTTTAGGATTGGAGTGTAAGTGTTAATGTGTTTTTATTTGAGTTTTCTTACTTGAACTAACATTATACTAACCTCCCTTCTTGGATTTATATGATCACATTATTAAGATGAAATGTGTAAATATATTGTGTACTAGTAAAGGGAATAGGTATATAGGTTCGTACGAGTTCATTTTAATAATAATATTATTTATTTGGATTTGTGTTGAGTTTATTTTAATCATCCAAATCTGGGATATTACTATTGATACCTAATTAGGTATTTGATTGCGTTTTAACCATTTATTATTAAAAACCCAAATAGGGTAAAGGTAGAGCTATGTTTAGTTATATTTGCACTTATAAATTTCATACAATTGGCATAGCATGAATGATTGTTTTGATTTTAAATGGTTAATAGATAAATGGGAACTGAGTTTGAATTATAAAAATTCTATGTATTTATTTATCATGGGAATTGTAATTTTCTTATTTTAATAAAAAGGTTATGGGTCCTTTGTTTATGAATTGACTGTATATTTTGCGTACATAGTATGCAATAAGGTGAAAGATAGTGGATGTCACCTTAGTAGTGTACTGTATAAATGAAATATGTGTAATGTAATTGTATGAGTGCATTAATACATATAAATATATATATTATACATTCAACAGTGTTAATATTGTTATAACAATGAATAATGGATGCTTGATTATATTTGATATTTATAAAAGCATCAACATGTTTAAATATAAAACATTCATTGTATTTATGAGATTAAATATAGAACATAATTATATGTATGGATTGGATGTTATTATATATGGAATATGAATTTTTTTTAGCCAAAGTTATAATATTATTTCATGGAGAAATAATATTATAAGTTGCTTAATGGATAAAGCAATTGGTAGTATAGATATTAATTACCTGAATGGTGTGTTATATTGAGGACTCTATTTGTATTCTATTTATTATTTATAATAAACTAGATGTTTGGATTCCACTCACTTAATTTAATGGATTAAATGAATGTTTTTGATATTTATATATTTAGCGTATATTTTGATGAACTAAAATGAAATATGAAGAATGAATCTATTGGTTTTTATACTATTATTTATTTTACTGAATCTCAAATTCATGACAAAGGGTAATCCAATCAAGTGGTGTGTATGAATTTGATTGATCATAGAGATGATTTATTATTGAATTTTTTTGCCAAATTAATGTTTGATAAACATTGTCATTTCATATGTTGATATAGTTTTCATATTTATGTGATATCATATTAGAATGAATTTATTTATGGTACACATTATGTATTAAATATATTCAACACATTGGGTCTGGTTTGTTACTCTAGATTCCTACACCATCATTATCTATCCATCCTTGAAGGGAGGGTCATCCCCTTATTTGGCAGATAGTTTGAGGGATATATGGTCTATGGTTGGTGTGGAAATGATCTAGGCAATAATTTAGGCAACAATTCAGGTGACAGTTCCACGCCAATTGATGACGAAACTTCTAGGAGCCATAACTTTTGCACTGTAGCTCTAATTGACTCGCCATTTAAACCGTTGGAAAGATAAGAATGACGATAACATCGTGAGATGGCACTAATATTTTCTCAATTAAGTTTTACCCTTGAAAACTCAATGAAAGTGCTCCAAATATTAATTTTAGTAGTGTAGTCTAAAAATAATAAGTTTCTAAAAATAGTAATTCCTCAAATTCTGTATTATTTTAAATCTTGGAAGTCAAACCAATTAATCTCCCTCAATATTGGTGACCTTCCAAACCCTCCCCATGATTTCATAATGTGTATAAATGAATAGGTAAACTAAAATGTGAAGACAGACATCTCTTCCCAGAGATAAGCATTTATTTGTATTGCGATCTTGAGTAATACTACATCTCTTCTCTAATAATTCATTATTACTATGTTATTTCTATGCTATTAAAATATTTATCAACTAGAACTTCCAAGTTTTGGATTAGTGGTATCAGAGCAGTTTGTCTTGAGAGTGTATGATCCCAAAGACGAGGTTCGACTATAAGAAGCTTGGGTGGGAAACAACAAAGCTTCCAAACTTTCCACCTGTTCACTCCAAATGACTTCAAATGGTAGACGACACTGAGACATACGATCCTTTCAAGGAAATGGTGAATGAAGCCCTCCAATGGAAACAAGCATAGATGCTGCAATAATTTGCACAAATTCTTCAAACACTCCCGATGGGAAATTCTAGCTCTATGGATACACTTCCTAGCTCTTCATCCAGGGAATGTCCTTTCAGTGCCCCAACACCCTTCAAGGTTCAGGTAAATTTTGATATTCCTACATTTGAAGGCAAAATCAATGCTGATGTAGTATAAAATTGGTTGGATCAATTATCTTCCTACTTCTCTATAAATAAGTTCACTGATAGAGAAAATATCACTTTTGCTCTTTTGAAAGCATCATTTCCCATGAAAAACTAGTGGGAAGTGTACAAAAAGAGGTTCAGTATAGATGACATTGGCCTTGAGGTGGAACCCACCTGGGATGATTTTGTGGAAGCGGTGAAGAAGAATACTATCCCATCAGATCATATGATGATCTGTATATACAGTGGCAACAACTTTGCTAAGGTAAGGACCAATCTGTTCAAGATTACACAGACACTTTTCATTCTTTGTCTACTATATTTGGCATTCAAGAAAGTGAGAAACATAAGATTCTCAAATATCATGATGGACTATAATGGTACATACAGGGGGAAATGGAAATATTTAATTTGGAAACCCTTGGTGAGGCATACAAATTCACAGTGAAGATTGAACAGAAGCATGGAAGAAAGAAAATGAAGAGTCAACCCTCAAAATGGAAAAGTGACAAGGAAGGTCAAACACGAGGCAAAAATTGGAAGAAAAAGGAGTTTCAGGATAAGAAATCCCAGAAAGGGAAGGCTAGAAAATGGTGTGATTACCACAAAAATGGAACTAATTCTAAAGAAGAATGTCGAGCCATCAAGTCACTACTCTCTGAGTCACAATAATTGACATCTATTACTCTACCTCATACACAACCCACAGTCAAAGAGGATAAAGAAGAAATTGTAGATGCTGAGCCTGACACCATCTTTGCTTCATCACAAAACTATGAGGAAAGACCAGATGATAAGGAAAGATTATTTCACTCCAAATTATGGGTAAAAGGTAAGCCTCTACATTTCATTCTTGATAGTGGGAGTCAAAATAATTTAATCTTTACTAAAGTTGTGAAAAGTCTAAATCTATCCATGAAGCCTCATCCAAAGCCCTACAGTATTGGATGGTTGAGCCTAGGGAGAGAACTCTATGTCACCCATTAGTTTCTTCTTTCATATGCTATAAAACCATTCCAAGATGAAGTCTTTTATGATGTGGTCAATCTAGATGTTTGTGATGTACTCCTTGGTCAACCATTCATGTATGAGCAACATGGCATCTATGAATCACAAACTTGAAGGATCACCCTCACTCTTGGAATGGTGCTATAGGGTACAAGAGGTACTACCTCCCACATCTATCTCCCTAATTAGTGATAAACAATGTAAGAGATTGGTGGAGAAGATAAAGCAATTTGTTCTCATGGTGGTCAAACCACATAAATCCAAGAAGGCTGATGTTGTAGTCCTGACTACACAATAAATAGAACAAAAAATGTAGATAGGATGAATCACAGGAGAATATGATGACTTATTCAAGTCACCCATAGGAGTTCCATTGCATTTCTAGGTAAAACATTCTATCGATTTGATCCCAAGATCACCTTTGCCTAACAGTCCTATGTATTGTAGATCAATTTTAGAGAATGATGAGATAAAAAGATAGATTCAAGAATAGATCCAAAAGGGTCACATCAAGCCAAGCTCTTCACCTTGTGGTAGCCCAATTATCTTGGCACCAAAGAAAGATGGAACATGGAGGCTTTTCATTGACTATCGAGCCCTGAATAAAATCTCTGTGAAGAATCGATATCTTCTCCCTAGGATTGATGACCTACTGGACCAGCTCCATGGTGTGAAGTTCTTCACCAAAATTAATCTCAAATCTGGTTATCACCAAATTCCCATCGATCCCACTAATTTCTGGAAGACTGCATTCAAATCTAAGGAGGGGCTCTTTCAATGGTTGGTTATGCCTTTTGGCTTAACTAACGCACCTAAAACCTTCATGAGGATGATGGATGACATCCTACGACCCTTCACCAACTCATTCTTGGTTTTTTACTTAGATGATATACTCATTTATATTAGAACATGGAAAGAACATTTGCCACATGTTTGTAAGGTGCTTCAAACTCTTCAGGAGCACAAGTTATATGCAAATCTTGACAAATGCACATTCAGGATGACAACAATTCAGTACCTTAAGTACATTGTGAATGAGGAAGGGGTCCATATTGATCCAAAAAAGATTCAAGTTATTTGAGAATGGCCCACACCAAGGACCCTCATAGAGCTTCACATCTTTTTGGGTCTTGCAAATTTATACCGCAAGTTTGTTCTTGGATTTTCATATGTTGCTTGGTCACTAACCCAAGTGACTAAAGGAGGATCTAAAGCTACATTTCAGTGGGGTAAAATAAAACAAAGGGAATTTGAGAATTTGAATAATAGACCCTACTCAGCCCCTATTCTTACCTTGCTAGATTTGCATCAACCTTTTGAGTTGATGATAAATGCATTTGAATATGCCATGGGAGCTGTCATCATGCAACATGGCCATCATATTGCATATCATAGTGAAACTTTCACTAATACAGTCAAGAAATATCCAACATATGATAATGAGATCTATGCCATTGTGTAAGCCTAAAAACAATGGAAACACTACATCTTAGGGAAAGAGACGGTAATTCATCCAAACACAAAGCAAACTATGAAATGAGAGGCACCAAAATTGGGCCACATATCTTCAGCAATTCCACTTGATAATCAAACACATTTAGGGGAGTTCAAATACATGTGTAGATTGTCTAAGCCACCCACCAATTACTGCACTCATAATAATTCTTGACCTGTGTGGACATGAGACTGCCACTTGGGGTGCTCTGTATGAATCAGATCCTACCTTTGCTGATACATATCAAGTGCTTCAAAAAGGTAAACATGTTTTTGATTTTTATTTGCAAGATAATGTCCTCTATCATATGGGGCACATCTTTGTTCTAGTTGTAGAGAAACAAAAGATGATATGGGAAGCACACTTCAGTAGGATAGCTGGACACTTTGGTATCAAAAAGACATTGACAATTCTTCAAAAACACTTCTACTAGCCCCATATGTGAAAGGATGTGGAAAGATATCTCAAATCTTGCACCCTGTGTGTGATATCCAAGACAAAAAATAATATTTAAGGATTGTACATGCCATTTCCAGAACCAACCAAGCCTTGGGAATCCATCTCAATAGATTTTCTCTCAGGTTTGCCCACTTCAAAACATCTTAAGGACTATATTTTGTGGTAGTTGATCATTTTTTCAAAAATGGCTATCATGATTGCTTATAAGAAAACTATATTTGCTGAGGAAAATGCTCAACTATATTTTAGTCATGTATGGCTCCATTTTGGTCTCCCCAAGTCTATTGTCTCAGATCGAGATAACAGGTTCCTGAGCATCTTCTGGTCCACTCTATGGAAGATGATGGATACTAAGCTAATGAAGTCCACAGCTTTCCATCCATAGATTGTTGGTCAGACTGAGGTGGTAAACTACTTGATTGTTCACATTATTCAAATGTATCACTCTAAACATCCATGCACATGGGATGAGGGACTTCTTTTCATACAACATGGATATAATCAGGTGCTACACAGCTCGACCAAGCACAGTCCATTCCAAGTATGTTTTGGGTTCCAACCCATGGCACCAATTGATATAGCTATTCCATTTTCCATCATGGAATACACACCTCAAGAAATATCTAAGGCAGAAAAAGCAAAAAAGTTTATTTAACAAATGTAACACATCCAACAACAAGTTCATGACATCTTGGAGAAGATGAATCAGAAGTATAAGCAACACCATGACAAACATAGGATTGCACACCATTTTGCTATGGGTGATAAGGTTTGGTTATGGATTCAAAAGGAATGACTTGTAATCCCACATGGAAATATTTGGCCTCTACGATATGGTCCCTACACCATCACCAGAAAGGTTGGAGAAAATGCTTTTGAGTTGAACCTACCAGCCTACCTTGGTCTACATCCAATATTCAATGTGGAGCTCCTCAAACCATATCACCCACCTCTATTGGACACTTAAATTGTAGAAGAACAACTAAAAATTAATGAGCTTGATCCATAGACTTTTTCTCTAATGGAAGAGGATCAGATTGTGGACACCTGGATGAAGACAATAAGAGGATGCTCTATTTTGCTTTATTGAGTGGTCAAAAGGGGCCAGCTTAGCCACCAAGGTGAGTGGCTCAAAGAGAATCAAATCAAGACACAACTACCACACTTGATGGATAACATTTATGTAATGGGGACCATTTATTTTCAAGGAGGGAGGAATGATCTAGGCAATAATTTAGGTGACAATTCGGGTGACAGTTCCACCCCAATTGATGACGAAACTTCTAGGAGCCATAACTTTTACACCGTAGCTCCAATTGACTCACCATTTGAATCGTTGGAAAGATAATAATGAGGATAACATCATGATATGGCATGGATATATTATTGATGAATTTTTACCCCTTAAAACCCAATGGAATTTTCCTAAATTTCAATTTTAGTAGTGTAGTCTAAAAATAGTAAGTTTCTAAAAATAGTAATTCCTTGAATTCTATATTGTTTTAAATCTTAGAAGTTGAAAAAATTAATCTCCCTCGAGATTGGTGACCTTCCACATCCTATCCATGCTTTAAAAATGTTTATAAATGAAGAGGTAACCTGACATTTGAAGAAAAACATCTCTTCCTAGAGATAAACATATATTTGTATTGCGATCTTGAGTAATACTACATCTCTTCTCAGATAATTCATTGTTACCATGTTATTTCTATGCTATTGAAATATTTATCAACTAGAACTTCTAATTTTTGGATCAGGAAAAACATTTAGATGATGCTCTCCCTCCTAGATGGATTATTGAACTTGAGACTGCACTTGAGATTACATATTGATACTTGAGTCATGGAGACTCTGCTCAGAAGAGATTTGTATCATGTTTTATCATTTGAGATATTTTATGTATTTTTTAAACTATAATATTTATGCATGGTACTTCCTATAGTAAAGGATGTAATGTTATTTTATCTATGGCTAAACTTATACTATATCATTTTTTTTTAAAATGTAGTAAATATGGTTATTCAGTATTTTTCATGATATTCATGGTGATCCTTAGCTAAGTGGATTAGCTATAACCTTGATGGTTAACTAAATTAATTTAATTAGTTAAAGATCACTAGTTGGGATTTCTCAAGGTGAAATATTAATGTGGAAGATGTGTATTTAATTAAAAAAATATTACAATATTCTAGTAAAACCCAGGTGGGGTTGTTACAACTTCTCAAGTACAATAGGATGGTCAGTTCTTTTGTAATCAACTCATAATTACTTTAATAACCTCTCTAGTTGCTACTTTATTTGACAATTCTATGTTTACTTATAGAATATCCAATCTGATCATAGAGCCACAAAATATCCAATCTTTCCCCTCCAAGGGTTGTTATCTATTGAATACCCAATTGCATTTAAGTCTAATAACTATTCAATCATGATATGTCATGATCCCTTTCCCAAGAATGATCAGATATTTCCACTTGTAAAGTAAAGTCAAGACAATCAACCCATCTTCAATGCATGTTTTGAATCATCCATCCTTGACCAAACAAAAATGATTATTGGTCCACCTATATTCAATGAGGGAATTATATTTGTTAAAGGACCCATCTTTGATAAACCTATCTTTTAATAGCCCATTATTATTGAGCAGAAACCCATTATTCATTCATTTCCAAACATTCACCATTTTAAAAATTCCCTCTATCTGAAAGCCTCCATTTACAAGTGAAAGGTTTATAAGGTACTTGTGGACAATAGAATTCAACAAGACATTTTTTAGACACATTTACATTAAAAAATTCTCCCCTTTGGAGTCAACATTGTTATCAACATCAACATATAAATAAAAATTAGGTTTTATCTTAGATCCAACATTAAAATTGGATTCCATTTTTGAACCGATATCATGTTTAACATCAAAATCAGAATCAATCTCAGTCTTAACATTAGATTCAAATATTCTTGAGTCAAAATTAGTTTTAGAATCAACATACATTAGTGGATATTCCAACATTTTTATACACTTATATCAAATCAAATTGAATCCACATCAACTTTAGAATCAACATACGTTAGTATATGCTATAACATCAACTACATGTTCCTTATAGATCATCTTGGAAATATTTGTGACCTTTATATGGTTATTGAGGATATTTAATTTGATATTAATGTAATTTATCTTATTAATTTATATGATTATTGTGCTACCTTTTACCCTTCCATTGATACTACACATGCCTTTACCATTAATTTGTCTAGCCATTATATTGACATTCCACCACCCACAAACATTGATTGGGACTAGCAAAATCACACATTATTGAACTTATTCCATGGTGACACCTACGTGGTAGAATTTATGGAGAACTAAGACAAAATTCAAGTAAAATATAGTCTCCTGGTGAAACCTTACTTGAGGCACTAAGGGATAATAAAATTTTAAACTTAGTAGCTTCTAGTAAAACCTTATTTGAGGCACTAGAGAAAAATCAAAACAAAAAATTAGAATTATTTAGTGAAACCTTACTTAAGGAGCTAAGGTAAAATCAAAATAAATTATCATCCCTTAGTGAAACCTTATTTAAGGTGATACTAGACAATCAAAATCAAAACAATCAAGAAGATTTTATTGGTGAAAACCCCTTTGAGGTACCAATAGTTAAGCCAAGTAGTTCCCCATTACTTTATGAAGACATTATTTAAGTTAATATTATCCCTACCATAACCAAAATCATGTCGAATCCATAATAAAAAATAATATGCATGACTAAAAATCCTAGTATTCATTTGTCCCTCAAACATTATACATTCTATTATGATCCTATAATTCATTCCACTCCTATATTACATCACAAAATCAAACCATTTATCCAATACCTATCCTGATTTACCATCCATAATAACACTCCTATAGGTTATGAAGACACTTTGATTAGAGATTTAGAGGAACCAAATCAATGGCCAATGAAGATCAAATAATAATAATGTAGTCTAAATAAGCAATAGGGTCTTGATAGAACAACTCTTTAGATTACGTATTGGTTAAAAAAAAGGGTCTGTATTATGCATATCATAATCCTTCATTGAGTTAAGATTCTAAAAGTTTAAAAAAATCAATTAAAAATACAAACAAATCAAAAGAGAAAGATAAATAATTTGTCCTATGGTGAAAACCATGCTTATGGTACCTTGGGCTAATACCATGATGAAAACCAAGTTTCTAACATCGTGAATAAATAATTTATTATTTTAAAGTACCTTGACACTTTACAGAATACTTATCTAAGTTATATATCATTTCATTCTAGCAATTTGTGCCATTACAGTCCATTACCATTATTACAATTTTGGCCATTCACTCATATTCAGCCCATCCCATACTAACATTAACCATTCATATTTACTGTCTTGACCTTGTTATAGAAGTGATAGGTATATTAAGACCTATTTTTAGAAATATTTTTTCATATTAACCACATGATAATTTTATGATAGGATACATTTGGTTCTCACATGACATGGTCCTTGGAGACTCTTAGTCCCTATTGAGAATTTTACCACCATTGGTCAAAATTACTTATGTGCAGGTTTTAAATAAGATTCCAATCATGAATTAAAAGTCAAAAAATTTCAGAAAAACATCATACAACATTCACCAGGATAAAATAATTCTTATGAATAACTCACAACTCCAAAATTTGACATAGGTTTCCTTTATCCTTCTATCTAGTTATTTGTAAGCTAGTGAAAGTAATTTTCAAATGTTCAGTACATGAAGGTGAAGAGGATTTAAGTAAAATGGTATTATTTGGAGTTTTGGGCCCCCATTACCTAAATATTTTATACATTTTTTTCAAGTTATAGTGGCTTAACTTTATGAACAATCAGTAAGAATAGGTGCTCTAAAACTTTTTTAAAACCCTCATGGCTTGATTTTAAGCAATACGTTTACATTTTTGAGTTATTCATTAAAAAATAAATATGTTTTTTAGATATTATTAAGAATATAATAAATTATTACACATTATTAAATCAAAATTTTAGGGCAAATAATGGATAAAGTGAAAGGTACAAGCATCAGGGTTTTAAGTAAGCAAGAGAGACAGTCAGAAAAGACAATTTTTGAGTGGTTTAAGTGATTGTTTGAGCACATCCAATTATTTTAATGATAATAGGGTTTATTAAAGATCATAATTAAAAAATAATTAGTTATTTAGGCCTCATAAAACTCAATAAAATTATAAAACATAGACCTATAAGCATTCAAAAATGAAATTGGGCAAGCTAGTCAACACCAAAAAGTGCATATTTTGAGTATTTTTTTAATGAAAAATCTTGAAATTTAAAATGGGGGTATATTTTGAGTAATTTAATTTTTAAAATTAGTTTAAATTTTGTGATGTTCCTAAGGGGAGATAAAATGCCAATATACAGGTTTGATCATGAAGGGAATGAAGGTTTTTTCACTTTTTTACTTACAAATGGAGTTAAAAATGGGCGTTTCATGTCCATCCAATGGAAAAAAATTAATTTGAGAGTGTTTGTAGTTAATATAAATGTATAAATAAATTATAATACAATGAAAACCAATTCAAAATAGGCTCAGACATTGAAACAAATCTCGAGGTCATTCCTAGGGCAACAAGCATGCAATTTTTCATTAATTTTTATTTGGGAGTTTGGTGAAGTGTTTTGGAGATTTTAAAAAAAATTCAGGTTTTATCCATTGATAAATATAAAAAAATAATATTATTAATTTTTTTTCATGCCTAAAACCCATTTTAGACACCCCAGTCCAAATCAGGGTTTCTTGAGAATGAGAGAGCACATGAGAGCATAAAATGGTGTTTCTCGAAGGTATACATGGATTTTGGAACTAAAATTTTGTTTTAATGTCTATGAAACCATGTTTATTATGTTAAAATCATATTTTTTCTCCTTATCTATTCAAATTATCAAGATAAATCAAGTTTCTAGTTCTCACAATGCATTCAAGATGCTTGTCAAAGTTGCACAAGATAGGTATGTGAAAGAAGAACCAATTTGGAAGGCTGATTTGGTAATCATGAAGTGAATACTTATAAATAATATTTAATTTATAATTAAAAATACACATTATCAACTCTATATAACTATTTCACACCATTTTGGGCTAAATTTAGCAACTATAGGTCAACAACAAGAAGTCTTTAATTAGCCCTACAAAACTTGAGTTTTAAAATATGCAAAGGTGAATAAGTGGATTTAAGATCTTGATAAAATTTAAATCTAAATATTTATTCAATATATCCCTTTAAAAATTAAACAATCATAACACTTGTACTATGCCCCCCTTTGGGGTAATTTTAAAAGAGACATGAGGCCAAACATGCATACAAGTTACATGCAAGATAGCTCAAGTTAAAATTTAGGTGTGAAGTCAAGATAAGTCCAGTCAAATCAAAATTAAAGTGGAATTAACTAAAGTATAAATTTAATATACATGAAATAAAAAGAGGAGTTAACTAAATAAGATCAAAAGTTACATGCCAAATCACAACAAGTTAACTCAAGATTCAAAATGCATGAAGACCCCTTTAACTTTTCAAACATGCAAAATATACTCTGTCTCTCCCATACTATTCCATATTCCATGAAATAATGTTTAAAATAAAATTATAAGTTGTATGTTATGTGGAATTAAAAGTGGATTTGAAGGTGGAGTTCAATTTTGAGTTAAATTTTTAGTTGAAGCAGGAATGAACTAAGACTTGCATGTGGACTCATCTGGATCTTCTTATCTTGTATCTCTCTTATTCATTTATATATGTAAACTAATTTGAATTAATATTAAGATATTATTATTTTTTATTATTTAAAATCTACCAAAATTTTGTACTACCTCACCTTTGAAGTAATAAAGAGCTTAATTTTTCTTCCATCTTTAAGTTGTTCATGAAGTGTGTTCTTAATTCATTGATAAAACTTAGTGAATAATTTTTTCCCCTATGTTTATGTTTAAATATATAAAATTTATATATAAAATGAACATTATTTTTTGTCATATAAAGTTTTTAAGTTTTATTTATACCTAATTTAGAAGTGAATTCAACCATTGTTCATTCCTCCTAAGCTAGTGTAAGTGTCTGTTAAGACCTTTGTATGAAATACTTATGCAAGAGTAATTTTATGAAGATAAATTGAATGTGTGTAAGTTATTTATATTCAAATTTTATTAAATTATAGGAATAATTTACTTTAATATTAGTTTATTACCCTAATTTTTAGTTTTCATTTACAAGTTTTAGCTTTAACATTGTTCTTTTTACCCTTTTCCTAGTCAAAAAATCACTATCTGAGACAGTTTAGCAATTTTTGGGTAAGTTTAATAAAGGTAACCAAAAATTAATCTAGATATTATATACAATATAAGTTCCCATACCTTTGAGATTTTCCATTATATCAATAGGAGTGAGAAGTTGCACATGTTCTTGCAAGGGTGCACTTTTGAGTGATAACAAGTTTTTAGCATGTTTAGTGGGACAATAGCACAGAATATTGATAAAGATTAGTTTTAGATTTATAAATTTACATAAAATACATTACTAAATTACTCAATATATAGTGACTTCAAGTTATATACAACTGGTCTGATCAATCCAAGTACCTAAAAACATTAGGTTATATGTATTTCAATCCTCCATTTTGTGAAAATGTAGTTGTTGTACCTTCATATCAAGATGAGAATATTCATGGATTCAAATAAATTTTTAATAAACCATAAGTATATTAGTATTCTCATGATATTTACTCATCTCCCATGCTTTTTCCTATTTCTAATTAGCCTTGACAAAATCATGTTATTTCCAATCAACCTGAAAAGAGTGTGTAAGAGATAATACTTGACTTTGAGAGCCAATGTATGGAGAGTGATAAAGAATATAAATATAATAGTCATCAATAATATATTGTATATAATTAATATGTAAATCATCAAGATATTTAATCATTGAATAGATACAATGAGGCTACAAGAGAACAAATACATTAGCTGCCCATGATAATACAAAGAATTGAGTCCAAAATTCCAAGTTGAAAGAAAGTCTACTTGCTTCAATATTACATGTTTTAGGACTCCTAATCATATGAAATATCATAAGACCATTCCATTTTTTAATACTTCTTGTAATAATACCCTTTATTATGTCATGCTTACTCTTGATAAAGATCCTTTTCCCATGCCTATTCAAAATCAAGAAAAGGAGAAAGTTGTTAAAGCCAAACCAAGAAATTTTATAAGTTTTTTGATCCCTCCATCCATCCCTCAAAATTAAGTCTATTTCCCTCCCACCATCTCCATTTTTTAAGTAAAACCTATTGTATCAAAGGCAAAATAAGAACATGTAGATGAAGAGGATTATTTGTAAAGAGAGGATGATCAAGAGTTGTGTTGGTCAAATGAGATTTAATTTGGAATAGAAGGAGATCATGTTGCATCCCTTAAGGATCCATTAAAAAATCAAATAATGGTACAAAGTGAGCCTCAATAATCCTATCATGAATATGTTCTAAAATATATGACATTAACTAGTGAGATTGTGATAATGGTTTCAAAAGGCAGTAACCCTATGTATGAACTAAGTAAAGATGAATAAGTTACAAGTGAGGATCAAGAAGTTTTTTATGAAGATATTGAAAATTTTGTAGTAGTTAACAATAAATATGTCATATCTAAATATGTCATAAAAATCACAAAATTAGATAATTTAGATATAAGTAGGTGAGTGTACCATAGGGAACCAACCCTTTATATGGATATTATATCCAATTATAAGGTTTCACACCTCAAAGAGTTTCCATTGTATGAATGGAAGTGAGAATAGGCACACATTATAAGTAAGGGTGCACTTATAAGTGATAAAAATCCATTCCCCCATTATCATCCATTATCATCTTTCACTATAGGTTGAACTACATTGACTTGAGGTCTATTCAGACTATGTAGGTAGTGCTCATTTTTTGAAGTTAGCTTGGTCACCATTTTTTCATACTCTCACTATTTTGTGAGAATCCTAAGCCATGTTCTCATAATTTTTTGATCATCCTAAGCCACAATATTGTCATTTTTTCAAGTCACCATTCTCATGATCTATGTGTCTTAATCCTCCATTGAGTTAAGATGTCACAAACCCAAAAATATTCAATACAGTTCAAAAGACCTAAAATTTGAAAAAGGCTTACAATCTCCATGGGAGATATAAAGCCACAAAATCCTAAAAAATAGAAAAAGGCTTAAAATCTCCATAAGAGATATAAAACCATAAAATTCAAAAATAATTATTTTGCCCTAAATCTAATCCTTATCCTTGATTTGTCATTGAGTCATTCATTTTAACATCCATTAGAATGTATCCTTCCCAAAATCTACCCTACTAGGGTAGATTCATTATTGGTTCCAAACATTTTAATTTTATTTTTTATGTGTCCTTCCCTTGCATGTATCCTTTCTGGGGGGCACCATTCCATTATCATTAGATTTGAGCCTCCACATATGGATTTTTACTTGGTTAACAAAAATATGTTTTTTTATTGATTTTTTTTTAAATTTTTTTTGTGTTTGTTTCTTTTTGTATTGCTTGTTTATTTGATTTTATTATTGTTACTTTGGCTTAGTCCACATTGATGATAGTGTCATCATCATGGTGCTTTATATTACATAGTTTTACTTGAGTCTATCCATTAGCATATGCCAACATTTCTAATAGTTTTTATTATTGGTGCAATGTTGTCATTTGTATATTGGATTAGGGGTCGATACTTATGCATATTATGACTTGGTCATCATTATATTTTATATCATGGTGCATACCATTTTGGTGATATATTAGAAATCAAGATATTAGAAGTCTAATCAAAAATGTTACAAAAAGGTCTCTCCTTGTCTACTATCCCCCAACCAATTAATCATGTGCCTAATCATCATTTAGCTAGCTCATCACATGAATAATAATAATTTATCAAAATGAACATCTACCCTATTGGGACAAACCATGTAGACTGATCAATGATCAAATCTACCTTAGTGGGGAAACTCATCGACTCAAATGATCAATTTTTTTCTATTGGGGCATTTTATTATAAATATACTAAGACCACCCTTTTTGGGGCCAATTACCTCATTTAATCTTTCTTATGATTCCAAGCCTGCAAATTTCTCCCTATTTAGGGTAAGTCAAAGTGTGTCACTTATTTTGTGATGTATCCTTCCCTTACCCCCATCTCAAGGCCAATTTATTTTTATTTTTATTAACCATTGGAAATTAGTGAGTAATGGCATTACCTTAGTTAAATTAATCTCATCCATGTGTTAGTTATATTCTTCTTCTTCTTCTTCTTCTTCTTTATTCTCTCTCTTTTTCTAGAGCCTATGTATGTCTTTCATCTCTGCCTAAACTCTCAAGGGGGCATCATAGGTCACTAATTATTTAGTTAGCCAATTTTTATTCCTAACCACTTTTTCATTATTTGAAAATATTTTAATGTGATTAATGTCTCAAAATGCCTTATCAAATAGGGAAAAAATGTAAAAATTCAATTATCACCACTTCCATGTCAAAATTGCAAGTCTAAATGACTTCTTATAATAACACACAAATTGGACCAAAACCATAGAAATGTTCTAATTCATTTGCACATGTCACATTCAATTAATGAACCACATCAACATTTATTTAATGGGGGAATTATACTATACACAATCATCATCTTCTTATAATTCATCTCTAGTCAAATGGTGACATAGAAAATTGATGTTTTCAACCAATAGTACATGGCAACTAATCAAATTCTAAGAATATCAAAAGGCCTAATTAGAATCACTTCACTAATCAAATCCAATTAAATTATTAAGTGAAAACCCATGTCAAATTAGTTAATATCTATTTTTTGAAAATAAAATTTTAATAAATATCTAAAAAAGTGACATCATCAGTTACAAAGTAAAATATCCAAAATATTAACATAAATTCAAAAAAAATTAGAAATGTTGATCCATGCCTAATAAATGCAATATTAATTGTAAAATTAAATGAATTTTATCTCCAATATTGAATCAATCTTGGACCATGCATCTTGATCTTGAGATGGATGGTCAGTGTCATTTTAGGAAAACTATAAATATAAGGGCCTCTATAAAAAATCATTAAGCTTTATTGTGCAAAGATATAATGCTGAAATAATGCTAAAAACTTCATGATTTCTTTATCTTTATTAATCGAATCCATTGGTGGATAAGGGGAGATGTTGAAATTACAAAAGTGCATTGATAAGGACTCTTACTTCACAAACTAAGCACAAACATTTGTAAAATAGTTACTTGAGGAGGTCTTCAAGGAAGTTAAATTTTTTGTTTGTATTATTTCATTTATTTCTTTGTCTAGTAATTATAACTCACCCTAGGAAGATATCATAGAGTGTTAGTTTTTGAATTCATTTTAAATTTCATCCACTAACATTATATTAATCCTCTTTGTATTTCTTGATCTACAATCATTACGTCCTTCCTTAAACCTCTCCACCTCCCACATCTCCTTTAAATTATGTGCATATGCATATTCAATATAAATTACTTAGGGTTTATGATTATTAATCCTTAAAAGATCAAAACATCACTATGAACAGTTAATAGAAGAGTTAAAAAATCAAAATCTATCAAAATCTGTATTTTAGTTCAAATATCATATCACTGGAAAATTAGATTACATGCCCATAGAATAAAAAATTTGTTAGTGTTAGCCATGTGTTTTTATCTTCATATATAAATGTTATACCCAACAAAGTTTCATTTCCACAATGAAAATCTACAACATAATATATCTAAAATAAATGATTCAAAAAAATGGAAAAAAGGATAATAAGAATCCAATGGAAATCCTAAGAGAAATGCTTTGAAAAAATGATCCAACTACCTCCTATACATCCTATAAAAAGGTTAAAATACTATTGTGCATATCTTAGAATGCATAGGCATCATACCAAATTTTGTTTTTCCATCAAGAACAAAATACAAAAGATAAATGATAGTGGTGATCATATTATTGATACATCAATCAAGCAACACACTCTCATTATGAGTACCTCTCCTAAAATACAAGTACAAAAACAACAAGTATGGATATCAAAGGATAAATAAAACTAAATTATTTTCCAAAATTAAAATTATACCAAGAAAAGGATACAAATCTACCTCTCAATAATGATACTCAACTTTTAAAACAATGTGGTTTTGGATAACAATATCTACAACACTTTGGTTATCATGGTCAAGGATTTGGAAAACATGTGCAAGGCATCACTTATCCTATCTCCACAACTGGTAATGATGAGCATAAAGTCTTGGGATATATTATAAATAATAATTAAAAATATTCAAATATTCATATTCATTTTGTTAATGCAAAAGAAAAAGAACCTACAAATGGAAACAAATCCAAGGAAAATGCAAAAATAAAACAATAAAATAAAAATTTGGAACAAGAATAGGGACAAAAAGAACAATTAAAAAAAGGAAATGTTAAAAAAAGTGAATGGGAAAATCAAATATTTAAAGCAGTATTTATAACAAAGAGTTCAAAAATCAAGAGACACTCATGACAAATCTAAAGTTCCAAATGTTGTTAAAAAGGGGGTAACTACACATACTTCTTTATATGAAAACTCTTCTACTCTCAATACTCATATAGATGGTAAATAATCTTTAAATTGATAGTTTAGAAAACTATGTTATGATCCATTAGATAACTTAACACACAATCTATTCATACCTATAAGATGTGATACATAGTGGTTGAATCCATCACCAGTAGATGCAAAACTAAATACATATAAAGGCAAACTAAATATAAAAATTACAAAGTTACCAAAATAACATGACACACTTTATGATTATACTATACACACATATAACACATTTCATTTAGTTTATGTTATTTATTTACCACTCCTTAAAAATTCCCATCCTCATCTTGAGATAATTGGATAGCTTGTGCCATTTTCAAATAATCTCAAATACAAAAAAACAAATATTCAATAAAATATAAAAACATTCAAATAATTCAAAAATAGAGAAAATTTTCAACATTACCATGTTTATTAGCTCCTTTGCATATATGTTGTTTAATTTATGTTAGTATATAACATATCATTTCATTCCTATATAAAAGTATGTTTCATGCATCGTTGAGTGTGATACATGCATACCCAAACATTTACCCACATCATATAGTACATTGGGGGCATCTGATTTATTTAATCATGATTGATACAAGTTATAAATATTTTATGATCATTTATAAATGATCATGTCTGCAATTACATACTAACACTTACACATGTCTATATCCATGCTTACTTAGTTACTTAGAGTAACTAAAAATGTTACAATTCTAGTTACTCCAAAGAAACCAAATATCACTAAATAATGGGTTTCATGAACCCCTACTCCTTTAATTGTTTTGTCATGGCTACACAGTCCTATTATACATACTTATAGTACCATATATTCTACAAATTCAAATATGGCACCTATGCATGCTCCTTAGCAGCGCCACCAATTTCATGTACCATATTTCGATTTTGAATCTATCTATAAGCATCCATTGGATGGGAGCATAGGTTATCCTTTTTTTTTAATATTCCAAAAATACACAAAACTAAATATTCCAAAAATTAAAAAAAAATCATATATTCAAGAAAATACAAAAATATGTAACATTCTTGTGTTTTATTATCTCCTTGGAATATATGTTTTTTCTAATTGAAGAGCATATCTATATATTAATCAATCAAGAATATGGTACAATGCTAATCATACAAAAAAAATGAGTGGAGAAATCACACCCCATGAGCATAATCACATCGAGGGTGATAACACCTTAGGAAAAGTCTAAAAGGTGGTCAAAAAATGACCACACACATGAAAAAAACATCACATCAATATTTTAAAAACTAAGCATAAAGAACAAGGAACATAAAGCAATAAAGAGGACTATTAAGCAAATGCAACAAATATGGACATCAAGAGAGGTGGTGGAGATGATCAGTTCTAAGGCTTGTCACCCTATCTTCCTAAAGTAGGAGGATCCTCATCCAAAGGTAAGGGATCCCAATGATCAATATGTTGAGCTTATAATTCCTCATCTTGGTGTATTTCAGGAGAGATTACCAGAGCCAACCATATAAATTTTCCTTGAGGAGAAGACCCCAACTCTAGATGTCACCATTATGATTTAGGGGATGGCATTTTATGAGCCACTAAAATGTCATGTTTTTGTCTTCATCTATCATGCTCATCCTTATTGTTTATCATGCTTCTGAGTTACTTTCCCATAAAGTTTCTATCCTCAAACAACCATAATCTTGCATAAAGCATTATGTTCTTATAATCTTTGAATAGTTAGAACTTTGTCTTGAAATCAAAGTATATAATAGTTATCTTCTATTATAGGATGTTTTTATCTATAATGTGTTTTAATATGTTTTGAAACAATAGGTATATATCACAGACCATCTTACAACAAATGAATCTTACCATGCAGATACATCCTACAACCACTACATAATCAAAGCTGTGAATGAACATAATTTGATTCCTAGTTCAACCGACTCATAAAAATAATAATAAATTTCATGGATGTAATAAGGATGTGGTTGAAGATTGAAACAAATTTGTTTGTCTTAATGTAATATTACAGGATTCACATAAATGATGACCTTAGCAAAAGGAGCCAAATTATATTATCCTATAGTCGAATGTTTCTTAGTTTGGAATATGTATTGTTTTTATAAAATAAATCTCCCCTATTGTATATATATAGGTAACAATAGGGTTGAAAAGGTAGTAGATATAAATTAGAGAAATATATTTTTTAAGATAACTATTATTGTAATTTCCCTGCATTAATTTATTCCTACATTTTGATTAATATGAATAGTCATTTTTGAGTCCATTTCATTATTTTAAGAGGAAGGATTGAAGTAGAGTTAGAAGGAAGAAGGGCCCCTTCAAAAGTCTTGCAATAATAATCTAACTAGTTAAATAGCTAAGCATATTATTTAGTTTATTTGTGTATTATGTGTTTTATTTTTGAATTGTGTGATTTCTAATCTTGCATAGAATTATTTTAAGGAATCTTCCAAAGATAAAATAGTGTAATCATTTAATTCACAAGTGTTGTATTCATGTTCAATTCTAGCATTTCATTTCTTGCATGATTTTAGCTATTTCACTAAAATTATGTCTATTTCAAGTCTAAAGAAAAATAAAGAAGGATAGGGATAAGTGATTAGAATGAACTTGGATTGGTTTGTGCATTGTATCCAGACATTGTGAGCACTCCTCTTTTACTGGGGAGGACTACCTATAAATAAGAAATCACTACCACAAAAATATATGTTAGTATATATGAGTGGGATGCCAAGATATGTGCTTGTCCCAGGAAGTGTCAAACTTCCTTAGAGATAACAGTCCACTTTTGAGAAACAAAAGAGTAACAAATAGCAAAGAGAGAGTAAAAGAGAGATATGTTACTGTTGTTTTCAACTTGAGTGTAGTAGAGAGTAACATAGTGCAAGTGGTATATTTAGTTTGTATTTTATAATTTGTTTGGGCAAGTTTTAAAGAGGTTACTAAAAATTCATAGTTACTAATGTTGGTTAGGCTCCCGAAGTCAATGAGAAAGTGTGATCGATATCAGTTGTGCAACCAATGTCAGTAGGGGAAATATTTTCATAAAAACTTGTAGAAGGATTTTTTGGGTCTAGGAAATGGTTTTGGTCAGGTCTAAAAGGCTGGGGAGAGTTGTGTGTGTGAGAAAGTATTATATAGATGGATTTGGTCAAAGTTTTGGTGTGTTAGAATAAGGGAAAATAATTAGGGAAGATTTATAACTCCTTCATGAGGGTTTGGTCAGGAATATGTAAAACAATAAATAGTAGATATAAAGTGATTATAAAGTAAGTGCTTAAAGACTTATAGAATAAGTGATGTACTTAGTTGAAGAGATGTTTGAATGATAAGTTCTGAATAGATGGCTCCTATAAAGCTTGTCAAACCAATTCCTTGAATAGAGAAAACAAGTGTGTGTTGTTGGTTCTCAAGATCATGGTCCTTGATCTAGATTGACTTCTACAAGGTAACAATAAGCCAAGATGTGGAAAGTTGGATGCCCAAAATTCTATATGTGAATAAAAATGAGTTTTTTTAATTTCTATTGACTTGAACATTAGTTTGGAGTTTGGATTAAGTAACTGATGTCGGTGATCCCACTGACATCGGCCATGGGTTGACCGATGTTGATGGCATGAAAATAGTTAAAAGGGCTATTTTTAGCCTATTTTTTGTTCTTTCTCATGCCAAGTGTGGTATCTATTAGTAAATGGTATAAATATGAGGTTAAAAAGGATGTAGTTGGTTAGGAATTTATTTTTGGGGTGAGAACAAGTCAAGGGTAGTTAGGATAAGGGGACTAAGTCTTGAGGTGACTCAGAGGGTAAGAATTAGTCTTAGGATGAGGTGGCCAAGTAAGGTGGCATAAGTGGTTTTTAATTAACTTTATTAAATATTTTAAATTAATTAAATGTGTAATGGGTAAAAACATTAGTTAGGGAGGCTAATTATTATTATTGAAAAGGAGCTCAAGGGGGGTTTTGACATAGGGAGTTATGCATGTGTGTGATGTAATCTTGGTGTCTACATTTGCCCCTTTTTGTCTTTTAATTTTCACTGAAAAGTTATAAGACAAAAATAATAGTTAGATGCTCTAGGTATTGGATGAGGTATCCCCCCCTCAAAATAGGAATTGATGGAGGAGAAACTAGAATCAGGTACTAGTTTGAAAAGAAGTGAATTGGGTGAGTGGATGAGAACATGATATTGCTACTTGTGCATATACTACTATGAGTTATAGTTGATAAAATCAAGAACAAGTAAGGTGGAGGAGCACTCAAATAGAAATAACCAAATCAAAGTGTGTAAGTGATAGATGATAAAGTCAAAACAATCAAAGTTGTAGCTCTAATGGTCCATGTGTGCTAGGTATTTAAGGTAGGAAGTACCCTTGGGAAACACAAAAGGTTGCAAGTGGTAGGACTAGCTTGGTCTCTATTTAAAACACCTAAATAGACATGCATGTGGACAATAGCCAACTATAGCGAGATAGCATAAGTGATCAAGATAAGCAATACAATTTTGGTTTAAAAGGGTCAATAATCAAGGAGATATTCATGATCTCTAGTCAAAGTCATCATGGGTGGAGATTTAAGTGATCTTTAAGGGTAGTTGTCATGGTTGAGGAGATATATGTGGATTCCAAGTTAGTTTCCATGGTTAGGGAGATATACATGATCTCCAAGTTGCCCTAGATTAGGGGTAGAGTCTAAAGGGTTGTGGTTGTTGGTGGAAACTCTAATTTAAGGGTGCCAACATTAGTTATGTCACCGATATCAATAGGAAATAGTGTCAACATTGGTAGTTTAGGTCAAGGATGCTTACATCAGTGGGGGACCAAACCTAATAAAATGAGGCTTGGCAGCCCACTGGAACTCATTTGTAACATTGAGTGTTAGTGAGATGGAAGAGCTAAGAGGGGACCCAGCTAGAGGCATGCCACCACATTTATAGGGAGTGATGAGAGAGAGAGAGAGATGTAGCTGTACAAGCTCAATATGTAATGATATAGGTACATGATGTAATAATATAGGCTCAAAATGTGGTAGTAAAGGCTCAAGATGCAACTCAGGCATAGGTATTGGTTTTATAAGGACATGTGGTGACCATTACGAGACTAGGTTAGGGCATTATAAGGATATGTTAAGGTATTATAGGGTCAAGTTACTAAACTGATAATAGAGAGGGATAGTTTTAGAGTAGCAGATTAGGCTAATCATATACCAATACTATAAGGACCAGTATAAGGACCTTTAGTAGGTGTAATGGGACCACTATTGATTGTATCTCTAGTGAGGTATAACACTACCTTGGATGATATTTCTTATAATGAAAGGGCCATCAGGGAGTTCCCAAAGATTTAGAGGTATTTTGAGTTTAGAGAGTAGGAGAGATCAATGACATGTGCCATGACTTCTATGTCACACAAACATAGATAGGCAAAGAGTGGTGATGACACTAATTTTTCATGACCATGAGTATATCCTCAAGGACTCTAAGTGCCAAATTTTATTATTGTTATATATGTTGTATACAAATCAGCCTATGAGACAAAGATGAGAGATCTATATTTTAAGGGAGAGATGATATTGTTATGATATATGGATTTACATTTATGTTGTGTGTGTGTGTGTGTGTGTGTGTGTGTGTGTGTGTGTGTGTGTGTGTGTGTGTGTGTGTGTGTGTGTGTGTGTGTGTGTGTGTGTGTGTGTGTGTGTGTGTGTGTGTGTGTGTGTGTGTGTGTGTGTGTGTGTGATGTGTTATTATTATTTTGAGATGCATTTGTTATGATAGTGATGATGATGTTGATGTGGATGGTTATATAATGTTATGTTAATGTTGAGCATGTTAGTTGAGTTAGACTAACATTTCCCATATGTGTGATGGTTTATGCATAGTTGATTTGTTAGCTTCATCTTAGTATTTTTACATATTTGTGATGGTATATGCATAGTTGATTTGGTAGCTTCATCTTAGTATTTTTACATATTTGTGATGGTGTATGCTTAAAATGGATAGGCTATTTATGTTATTATTTGTATAAAGTTTTCATCTTAATAGAGAGATCGACATGTTATTGGATAGGAAATAAAGAGGTAGAATGCTCGAGTACTGGCAAATACCATAATCATAAAATAAATAAGCTCAAGAATATGAGCCTCTTTCATGCTTTGCATCATTTGACCATTTTGTTTTTTGGAGAAGTGTCATGTTCACCTTGTGTTAAGTGAGTTCAAATTCCCTTGAAAGAGTATGAGGGGAAATGGGTAAAATGAATGAAAGTGTTTGGGTAGTGAAACATTTGAATTAGGGATGATATGCCCCTGTTGTGGGTGAATCGAGAGCTACTATAGGCAAGTCCATGAATTAAATATTTTTTTGTTTTGCATAAGCTAATTAATGCGGGAATCCTATAATGGGATTTTGTTTATGTTGAGGCCACATGAAGCTGATCAATATGAGAAGATTTTTTTGATTTTATTTCCCTTGTTAACAAACTTTGCCTATCCATCCTTCAAAGGAGTGGTCTAAGCATTTGTTTTTGAGTTTAAATCATTGTCATTCAAGGGATTAGTCTATTGATAGTATCAAAGAGAAGGTATGTAGCTATTCTTCAAGGGAGTAGTCTATGTTGAGAATCATGCCCTAATAGATTATAGCTTGTCTAAATATCCCATTTTTTTTCCAATTTGAGGGAAAAACCATAACACTTCATAGGTTAACTAAGTGTGTAGGAGTAAGGGTTAAGAGGAAGGGAGATGAATGTAATAGGGGTGCTTAAGGGATGAGCTCAAGTTAAACATGAGGTGAAGCGTCACTTGATTAACAAAAAAATAATCTTAGGTGTAAGGTATTTAAAGGCTTGAGTTCTAGCTTTCCTTTGAGAGAAGACAAGTGATAAATTCTTGAGCCATACTTGTGAGTTATGATGTAGGGTCCAAGCCAATTAGGATAAAACTTACCTCATTTGCTTTTCTCCATGTTCATCACATGTTGATTTTATTTTAAGATGAGATCTCCAATATTAAACTATCACTCCTTGAGGTTTTTATTGTAAGCACATTTGATATGATCTTGATAGATTTGGAGGTGTTTGAGGGCTATGAGATGGTGCTCATCAAGCAACTCGAGTTGAGCCAAATGTTCTTAGTGAAAGTCATCGTTAGTAAGTATGCCTTTTAGATAAATGTGAAGAGAAGGAATATAAACCTCAAGAGGCAAAATAGCCTCTGTCCCATAGACCAAAGAAAAAGGTGTAGCACTCGTAGGGATTTAAATGCTAGTACACTAAGCCCATAAAGCAAAGGGAATGTGCGTGTACCAATCCTTGCCAATATCATTTACTAATTTCATGAGAATTTTGGTCAATATTTTTTTAGAAGCTTATACCTATCCATTTGCTTGTGGATAATATGGCAATGAGAAGCTTAATTTCATTACAAAGGTATCACAAAGACTTTGGATAGTCTTGTTTTTGAAAGATTTACCGTTATCTATTATAATTTTATGTGGGACACAAAAATGATAGATGATGTGATGGTTGATAAAATCAATAATTTTTTTAGCCTTAGTGGAGATGAGAGGGATGGCCTTGACCCACTTGGTGGAGTATTCAGTAGTAATAATGATAGAATGGTGACAAAGGGATGAATGAGGGTTAATCTCACTAATTACATCCAAGCCCCATTGGGAGAAGGGCTAGAAGTCTTTGGAAACTTGTAAGCCATGACTTGGAACATGAAGGAGGTTAGCTTGTTGTTGAAATTTGATGAAATGCCAAACTTAACCACTATAATCTTGATGGAGTGTTGGCCAATAATATCTGAGTTGAAGGATATGCTTGGCAACTATGTGACCATTGAAATGTCTACCACAAATCCTATCATGGACTTCCTTAATAGTGAAGGGAGTCTTAGTACTAGTAAGGCATCTAAGGAGGAGACCATAAAAACCTCACTTGTAGAGGAGTCTCCTTAGCATAGTGTAATGAGAAAAACATTTTATGAAGGCATATATCCCATTATTAGAGAGATCAAAAGGGGTAATAGAAAGGAAAGATAATATGTGAGTTGCTTGTACCATAAGTCATATGGGTTGTATGTTACTTTTTTGATAAAAAATATGCTAGTTGTTATATAGGAGGTTAATGTTAAGTGATGTATGGTGACATAGATGTTTGAGGAAGAGGGTGAAGAGGGTATGTGTGAAGCAAGTGAAGCCATTATATCAATGAACTTATTTGTAGATCAAGGAAAAAATTATAAGAGATAAGAGTCAAATGATTTCAATAACATATCTATATGATGTTTATACCACTACAAAATTTCATTTTTGCATAGGTAGAAACCATTAACCTGATTAACCACTAGCTGAGAATCACCAAAATGGTTATTGATTTGATACCCAAGAAGATGGCTATTCTAAGTCCTAAGATTAAAGCCTCATATTCAGCCATATTATCAGTACATTCAAAATCTAGTTTAAATGATAAAGGCATAGCTTTCCATATAGAGCAATAAGAATGACCCCTGCACCTCCATTGTATTGACATTTAGACCCATCAAAGAACATCATCATTTGATAAGAGATGTTATCAATAGAGAGAATTATGATGGATTCATCAAGGAATTAAAAGTTTGAAGGTTGGTTGTTAGGTAAAGGGGCAGTAACTAACTGGTTAGCAATCATTTACCCCTTGATAGATTTTTGTTGAATAAACTCTATGTCAAATTCAGCAAGGAACATGAGCCACCAAGCTACACGTTGGTTGTGATATGGATTGGAATGCATATATTTGATTGGATTAGTATGGATGACCATGTAGGTTTGGTGATTTAATAGATAATGGAAAAGTTTGGAGACTAAAAAGACCAACATGAGGCCAAGTTTTTTGGTATGGGTATATCGAGTCTCATAATCAATAAGTGTGTGGCTTATGTAGTAAACTACCTATTATTGATGTTGATCATCTCGATGTGTAATCATAGCACCTAGAGAATGGTCTATTGTAGAGATGTAAGTTAGAAAGGCTAATTTTCCTTAGGTGGAATAAGAACCAATGAGGAAAGGAAATACTATTTGAGTGCATGAAAAGGTTCCTAGAAATCTATATTCTAATGGAAGGAGACCTCTTTTTTGAGGAGATGGTGAAAGGGTTGGTAATGATTTGACAACTGGGAGGTGAAGCGGTGGATTAATTAAAGTTTACCTTATATGCTGTAGAGTTATTTGATATTAGTAGGTGGAGGCATCTCTAGTATTGATTGAACCTTAGTTGGGTTGACTTCAATACCATAGAGAGAAATGATAAAGCCTAAGAGATTACCAGAAAGGACACCAAAGACATATTTCTTTAGGTTTAGTTGAACATTATATTAGAGGAGATGAGTAAATATGATTTTGAGAATCATCAAGTGATCTTAGAAAAGTTTAGACTTTTTGATTAAGTCATCCATGTAGTCTTCCATAATTTTATGTAGGAGATCGTAGAAGATGTAAGTCATAGCATGTTGGTAGGTGGAACCAACATTATTCAGACCAAAAAGTATGACCCAATAATAAAGAGTCCCCTATGGGGTACTGAAAGTTGTCTTGTGTTGGTCCTCAAGAGCAACCAAGATTTGATTATATCTTGAGAACCCATCCATAAGTGATAACATCTCATGGTCAGTTGCTAGATCAATAATTTGGTCGATACTTGACAAGGGGAAGCCATCTTTTGGACAAGCGAGGTTTGGGTCATGGTATTTAGTGCAAATGTGGATTCTTCTTATCACTTTTGTGATAGGAACAATATTAGAAACCCATTATGGGTAGTTTATGGGTTGGATAAAGTTAATAGAAAGGAGGCATTGGAGTTCTTCTTTGAAAAGGAGATAAATTTGAGGATGCATTTTATGAAGCTTCTACTTAATAGGTTTAACATCTCGATTGGTGACAATGTTATGGGTAACAATAGAGGGGTCAATACCAGGCATGCCATTAGCTTACTTAGAGGAATACAAAGATTGGCTAATCTTTAGGATGTAGGGGTTATCGTGAGAGGAAAAATTGATGTCAATGGTTTATTCACTTAACATAGCTTGTGTTTCAAATGGGAGTGATCATTGAATATAGGAATCATCTACACCCATGTATGTGATAATAGCATCATCATCTTGACATTAGATGGTGTTAATAGTGGGAGAGTCTTCATCAATATTTTTAGGATGAATGAGAGGAAGGGACCTTGTTTCCTTACCTTGGTGATAGGTGAGAGGCCCCAAATGGATGGCATTTATTGAAAAAAAATTAGGAGGTATAGATACCTCTAATTTGAAAAGTGATGGTGGTGAAGAAGGTGGAGAAGAAGAGACTGACTCTTTAATAATTGGTACATGGGAAGTTTTGGTGAGTTTAGTTAGTTCATCATAACCCACTCCATGCTTCTTTTTGGCATTTTCAATGGTTTTACTAGTGGGATATTCAATGAGCGTATGAACACCCTGTTCACAATGACCCAAACCAAATCCTTTCTAGGCACACCTATAAAGATAGGTGTGAGAGAAACTAGGCTTGCTCAGGAAAGAGAAGTCACAGGTAAATGGTTGTGGTGAAGAGGATGGATTGCTAATAATAGGATCCTGATCAATTCCCCCATATGTGAAATTAGTTTGAAGGTTAGGGGGCCCATAAGGGATGACCATCCCAATAAGAGGATCATAATTGGGTGTATATGAATCTTTCCATACTCTCATGGAGTATGGAACATGTCAAGAATCAAAAAATGATATTATTCAATTGATAAATGTTTAAAATTTTCCTCCATGGGATATTTGTCAGGAATTTGTTTTGCTGGTATCTGTGTAATCAAGGTAGTGGAACTTGTGGAAGCTTCAAAAGTATAATGTAGAGAAGATGATGTATTTAATGGAATAAGAACATCATTGGGACTATAAGTCATGTTGTATGTTTTAAATGGAGGTGGGTTAGTGGGTATAACACACACTTGCCCATTATGTTCAAACTTCACACAATGGTGCAAAGATGAGGGTACACATACCATAACATATATCCAAGTTCATCCAAGCAGTATATTATATTGGAACTCTCCTTTTACAACATAGAAGAGCTTAATAATTGTGTGGGGACCTACATAGATTTTTAAGACAATAGTGCCCACTGTATTAGCTATGGTATCATTAAAGGAGCAGAGAACCATATCGATTTGAGACATGCAATTATTAGGAAGAGCTAGCTGTTTGTAGGCATGGGTGGAAATAATATTAATACTAGATCCCCCATTAATCATGGCTCTTTTGACATGATTTTGATCAATATATGTGGTAATAAAAAGGGCATAATCTTGATCTTTAGGGTGTTGAGGTAGAATTTCCAAATTATTGAAGAAAATTAGGGAAATGGAATTAAGAGAGATGACCAAAGATATAAGAGGTTGGGGGTCATTAGGTTATACCTCAACCACTTTCAAGGCACTAGTCAGCTTGATGGTGTTGGGGTGAGTTTTTGATTAATTGATATAAGAATATTTTCATAGGAGTTTGGTGAAGTTGTTTTACCATGAGCTTTGAGTAAAATTTGAAGATGTTGGTTTCAAGATACCCAAGATGGAAATCTTGGGGTTCAAAAGAGGAGTGTCTTTGGAAAGGGATGACTCCAAGGAGTAGTGAATTTTTACTTACCTTTATCCTTTTGGTTTTATGACCATGTGGCCACATTAACTATGTTGATTTAAAACATAGGTGAAGGAGGTGGCAAAGGGGGTATGACAACATCTTTGGATTTGAATTTAGATGGAATAGTATGAGGCATTGTGGATGTGAGAGGTGGATTAATAACAAGGTTAATGGGAGTATGAAAAAAGAGAGTGTCAACATAAAAATATTACTGAATGACTATTATGAGAGCTTTACTACTCTCAGTATCATGTCCAAGTGAATGATGATATAGACACACTTGTGTATCATTAAACCAAGATGTCTTCATTCCAAGAGGGATATAAGGCTTAATGGGAGGAATATTTATTATGGAAGATTACAAAAATTGACATAGGAAAAAGCGCTGAGAGCCTATGAGTGGGATAACACTTGTTGTGGTAATAGGAGTGGACACCCTCTTTTGTTTAAGAGTTATAGGGGTGATTTTGTGTGGTGCCATATTTGGTGGTGGTAGAGTTACGTGTTTTTTAACACTTTCTTGGTCTTAGGTATCATGGTATCAGATGTGAAAGGCCTACTATGTGGTAGAGGTAGTAGTGGAGGTAACTTATCCTTTTATTTTGGTTAGATCCGTGATACTCCAACTAAACTAGAGGGGTGCAGTCCCAAAATTAATGGTAAAGTTGAGGGTTGAATAGGGAAGGATCGGTGAGATATAGGAAGCTTAAAATTTTTATATAGTTTAGGCTATGAAACTCTAACTTGTGGTTGGAGAGTTAGATCTAATTACACTTGTGGATGAATTATATTAGAGATAGAACATATGCTAAAATACCTAATCTATTTTAATGTGGTAGATGCCTGTGAGGGTGAGGGTTTTGACATAGATGGATGAGCTTCTGGTGATTTTGGTAAAGAAACTCTAGCTTTGTCAAAGACCTTGGGGTAAGGAGTAGTGAGAGGGTTGGTGATAAATGTCAACACTCATTATGTAGAATAAATAATTTTAAGTCAGTCCCAAAATGCTGCATGATCTAGCTTCATGAAGTCAAGAAATTATATCCTTTTCACCAACTATGAGAAGGGTTTAGATGAAGTTGATGTAGGCCTTATAGTTGATTCTTTAAAACACTGAGGTGATTGAGAAGATGGAAATTTTTGGTCTTTATTACCTCAGGCCAAAGATGAGAAAGATCTACACAAGGTCTTCTTCAATAGAGATAGGAGAAGAGGTATGGTCTTCCATGGGTGGAGGAGAGGTAGGTAAAGATGGTTCTTCAAGGGGGTAAAGCATGGGTATAATTACTCCCTCAACATGTGGGTAAGGAATAGGTAAATTATGATTCTACATAGGTAAAAGAAGTGGTAAAAGTGGTAGAATTAGAGTGGGCATAATAGGTCTCTCATCTAATGTAGGAGTAGATAACACTAACTCTTCTAGGTGCAAAGGTGTAGTGGATGGGGTATTACTCTCTATCGATAGAGGAGAGGTAGGCAAAGAGGGTTCTTTAAGAGGGTATAACATAGGAATGATGTTCCCCTCAACATGTGGTTGTGGAATGGGTAAGGCATGGTCTTCAAGTGGTAAAAGGATAAGTAACATTGGTACAAAAGGAACTAGCAATACAGACTCCTCTGATGGCAAAAGGAATGGTAAAGGAGGATCTTCCTCATGTGGGAGTGGAATGAGTGAAATATGCTCTTCTACCTAAGGAGGAAGAATGGGAAAAATAAATACCACTGACTGTGGGGGAGGATTCAATAAAATGGGTGCCTCCTATAGTGGCAAAGGTTAAACTGGAGGTAAAGGAAAGACCATATTAATTGTATGGATATTATGATCACATGAGTTAGTCATGGTTTGAACAATATTTTGATTGGGTGAATGGTTAGGAAAAGGTTATTTGAACACATCCATATTTTGATTAGCGAGTGCATTGGGACTATCTAAGATGATATCACCCCTATCAAGCATGTCTTGAACAATGTTAGAATAGGATGGGAGGGTTTAAACTATATAGGAGGTTTGATTTGAGGAAGGGTTATGACACCTTGTTGTAATAGGTTTTATAAAATAGAAGTATATGACTCCCTAATGGGAGTGTATTATCTTTTTTCATATCATTGTTGGAATTGCTTGGTCATATTTTGGGAAGTTGAGGAATTAGGCTGGTTTGTGGTTGTGGAAGAAGATGATTTAATGACCACCACATTGGTAGAGCCTTTAGATTTTTGGTTAGAAGGAGATTTTTTAGAAGAAGAGGATTCATTTGATTTGGAATTGGTTTTCTTACTACACAACTTGACTTTGCCTTTGTCTATAGCCAAAATATTGAGTTTTCATGCCATTGTAAAGGCCTCATCAAATGTGTAAAAAGTTTGTACTCAGAGTGTGGATGAAATGTGCTTAGCACATACCCTAGAGAAGAGATCTATAAGCTCAAGTTTAGGTAAGGAGAAGGAGAGTTGATTGATCAATCCTCTCCAGTGAGTGAAAAAATCTATGATAGACTCGTCATCAAATGGTCTAATAGAATAGAGGTTTGTAATATAAACCTTTTTAGAAATGTTAATAAAGAAATGGTCTCAAAATATTTGTACGATTTGGGTAATTGAGAAAAGGGAGTGCTGAGTTATAGAGCTATACCAATCTAAAGAAACACTTAAAAGAGACATAGGGAAAGTGCAAAGTAATAACACATAATCGTGCCCTATTAAATAAAAAGCATGTCTAAATGCTCACAAATGCTATTGTGGGTCCTCGTTACTCTAGAAATGAGTAAATTTGGGGAGTTCCCATTAGCTTGGATAAGGGAAAATAGGCATAAAAGGATAGATGGGTTCATTGTATATCTGGTCATAAGATAACACATTCTTTGAACCCAAAATTGATGTCTCTAGATTAGACATCTTGTCCATCAACATCTTAATGAGGTGTGGAGGGGGATTGGTTTGGGAGATACCTCCTAAGTTATAGGGAACCTGATAGGAAGTAGAGAGAGCATATGACATAGCTTGTTGAGGTTGTGTTGGCATTACATAAGGATAATGAGTCATAGGTTGGGGGATCGAAAGAAAAGGGTCTTGTCTCATTGGGTTAAAGACTATGCTTTAGTTGGATGTTATTATTATAGGTTGGGTTATTGGCATGGTTATATTAGATGAAGGGTGATTCATAAATTAGGTAATTATAGGTGTGAGAGTAGATGGAATAGGTACCACCAAATTCTAAAATAGGGTGAGACTTGACTGAGCTACTTATGGTTGTGAACGTAGGGAAGTCACGCCAAGGTTTAGGTGGGATTGGGTAGTTGGTGATGCTAAAATTTGGACATTATTTATGGTTGGGTTACTTATCAAAGTGATGGTTTGAGTAACCATGAGGAAAATAGTGGAGATAGCTAAAACTAAAGTTGTCTCCATTAGAGAGGTTGGCATACCATATAATAGGTTACCCAAATAATTATGGGTTTAGCTCATGGCAAAGTAATGCTGAAGGGTTGATACATTGTGATCAAGAAATTTAGCAAAATCTTGATCTCCTTCAGGGATAATGAGAATTTGGTTGGGGCTAGGAGTATGCTCTATATCTAAAGTATGCTCAGTGATAGAATCAACAACAAGAGGGGAAGGTGGAAGTGGTTGCCAGATTGTGTAATTGGAAATAATTTTGGCTTGGGATCATGTCAATACCATGCAATAAGTATAAATAGTCTTAATACTCTGTATTAGTGAAAAAATAAGGAAAACTTGGTTTAGGTGTAGGTAAGTAGGTTATTTTATCTTGATACTTTGAGAAAATTAAAATTACATAATTGTCAACATCAGTTTCTTGATCGATGTCGATAGTAAAAGTTTATCGATGTTGATGTAATTAACCAATGTCAGTAGGATAAAGTCTGTCAATGTCAGTCACTGTGAGATCTTGGGAGATGGAAAATTTAATGTTTTAGAAACCTAGAAGTAGAATCTAGGTAAAATAGAGGATGCAAGAGGTCTATGTAAGAAGAAAAAACACTTAGAAAACTTGAGTATTACAAATAGTGTTGAATTTGTGAATCAATAGAAAACATCCTTACCAATTCCAAAATATAAAAGGCAATATAAAAGTAGAAAAATAACCTATAGCTACTAATTATTAACTCCTAGAGATTAATTTTAGTTTGGTGTTGGCTTATGCCTTAATTAGATAGTGAGAAGAGAATTTGGTTAACAAAGGTAATCAAAAGCAATCTAGAGCTAGTTTTAGGTTAGTTTTAGTCCTCAAGAGGAAATATGTGTTAGACTAGGTACATGGCTTGTTATAGGATCTTTCTCCCTACACTTAACAAACCTGAAACCAAGCCAGGTCTCTTAGCCAAAATATACCTTTTGCCTAGAGTTTATACTCCACTAGAGAATGGAGTGGGTTCTCCCCTTGGTGGTGAAATCCAAGTAGGATAGCTGGGTAGGGTAAGGTAATCTACCAAATGATGAAATCATGATGGACCTTGTCTCAGGTGAGTTTATATGTTTGTTTTTGTGAGTGTGATTTGGTTGTGTAACATAGGTGCACTACAATTCATTCATAATGCTTGTAATTAACTAAGTGAGCTAATATGTAGCAAACAAACAATGAAGTGCAATAAGTCTTAAACCCAAATTTGAAATGTTTAGATTCAAATGAAAACAATGATGAAATAGTAGTAGAGAATGAAATTAAATATCCTAATGAATGAAATAAATAAGAGATTATTTTAACTTTTAATAAAAATGATAAATTACTTTTAGAGGTAAAGAAAAAAGAAGAGTAGCAAAGAAGGATAAATTTTAGTTTATTTCCCTTAAATAGAAAATAAAATGTTGAATATTTTGCTTTGAGGGAGAAAATAAGGATAAAGTGCAATAAATTAAATTTTCACTATAATGCACTATATGAAGGTTTAAAATAAGCAATGAACCCAATGAAAATTCTAGGGTTCCACCGGGCGTGCCAGAAATGTTTTGCTAAAATTGTGTCTATTTCAAGTCTAAAGAAAAATAGATAAGAAGGATAGGGATAAGTGATTAGAATGAACCTATATTGGTTTGTACATTGTATCCAAACATTGTGAGCACTCCTTTTTGGCTAGGGAGGACTAATTATAATTAAGAAAGCACAACCACAAAAATATCTGTTAGTAGATATATGAGTGGGCTGCCAAGCTATGTGCTTGTCATAAGAAGTGTCAAAATTCCTTAGAGATGATAGCCCACTTTTGAGAAACAAAAGAGTAATAAATAGTAAAGAGAGAGTAAAAGAGAGATATGCTATCATTTTTTGCAACCTGAGTGCAGCAGAGAGTAATAAAGTGTAGGTGGTATATGTAATTTTTATTTTGGAAGTTGTTTGGGCAAGTTTTAGAGAGGTTACTAAAAATCCACAATTATCAACGTCAGTTAGGCTATTAAGGTCGATGATAAAGTGTGACCGATATTAGTTGGGTGACTGATGTTGGTAGGGGTAATAATTTCCTAAGAGCTTGCAGAAGGCTTTTCTAGGTCTAGGAAATGGTTTTGGTTAGGTTTGGAAGGTTGGGGAGAGTTGTGTGTGTGTGAGAGAGTATTATTTGGATGGGTTTGGTCAAAATTTTGGTGTATTTGATTAAGGGTAAATAAGTAGGGAAAATTTATAACTCCTTCACAAGGGTTTGATCAGGAATGTGTAAAATAATAAATAGTGGATATAAAGTGATTATAAAGTACTACTTAAAGACTTACATAATAAGTGATATAATTAGTTGAAGAGATGTTTGAATGATAAGTTTTGAATGGATAGATCATATAAGGCTTGTCAAACCAATGCCTTTAATAGAGAAAATAAGCATGTGCTACTGGTTCTCAAGAGCTTGGTTTCTGATCTAGATTAAGTTATACAATGTAATAATAAGCCAAGATGTGGAAAGTTAGATGCCCAAAAGTCTGTATGTGAATAAAAATGAGTTTTATTGATTTCTATTGACCTAAACATTAGTTTGAAGTTTGGCTTAAGTAATCGATGTCATTGATCCCACTGATGTCAGTTGTGAGTTGACCAACGTCAATGGAATGAGAATAGGTAAAAGGGATATTTTTATCATGTTTTTAATTATTTCTTGTGCCAAGTGTGGTATCCATTAGGAAATGGTAGAGATAGGAGGTTAAAAAGGATGTAGTTGGTTAAGATTTTATATTTTGGGTGAGAATAATTTATGGGTAGTTAAGATAAGGGGACTAAGTCTTGAGGTGACTCAGAGGGTAAGAATTAGTTTTAGGATGAGGTGGCAAGGTAAGGTGGCATAAGTGGTTTTTAATTAACTTAATTAAATATTTTAAATTAATTAAATATGTGAGGGGTAAAAGCATGGGTTAGGAAGGCTAATTATTATTATTATTATTGAAAAATATCTCAAGGGGGGTTTTGACATAGAGAGTTATGCACGTGTGTGACATAATTTTGGTCTCTACATTAGCATCTTAAATTACAATCAGTAGAAGGTTAAATTAAAAGATTAATTGTGCACATATAGTGACATCATCCTATCAAGTTTACATCCTTAGATTGAAATTTAAATGAAGTAGAAGATATAGGTCTATGGTAACTATCCTTATTCATTTCAATCAAGAGAAGTATATATTATTTTGAATCAACTGCTAGTCATTTTTGGCACCGTTGTTGGAAAAGGGTGTCACACACTTATAATCTTCAATCTTGATAGTGGTTATTTCTAGATGTTTATTATTTTTTATTTTTAAAGCTTATTATTCTTTATTTTAAATATTTATTGCTTTTATAGTTTAAATTTCCCTTTTTTCAAGTAAGATAATGAAAATTTTCAAAAACCTCCATATTACTAACCTTCTACAAGTAGGGTAGTTTTTTTTTTTAAAAATGAAAGAAAAGTGGTTGATGTACATGAAAGTGAAGGGGTTATATAGGAAGATTTTTGCCTAAATCATGAACCATTGCTACAAGATCAAAAGTTCATCCTACAATAGCCGAGGAGCATAGAGAAATTTTTGAAGATCAATCACAATTGTCAATAGAAGAGATAGAAAAATAGAAATTTTTGGATATATTTGTAACACAAGATAGAGACTTTGAAGAGGTTCATCCCCCTAAAAGAGACCCATATATACCACCCTTGATAATTCCCACCTTATCACCTCATACTCAGGAATATGAAGTTCACTTCTCTTCATTGCCCAAATTTCTTGCTAAGGAGGCATTCAAGGTTATTCTTGCTCCTAGAAGAAATACTAGGCCATTAGAATATTCTAATTTAGAAAGATTCTTTACTGAGACACAAGATGAATATTCTAAAACATATACACTATCCACATTATATAAGAAGCTATATATTCCTTAGAAAAAAGATAAAGTCTCCATCTTCTACACCCAGGAAATAGAAGAATTGATAGGAATTTTGAGAGGTGGGTGGCAACAACTTTTGGTCTACCAACACAAAGAATATTCATGGAGGATCTTCAGGAAGAAAACACTACCAATGAGTCTGCTAACTTCAAATTCCTTATCCTTAGTCCTGATGGAAATGCAACCATGAATAATATTCCTTACTTTGCCCTCCCTGCCTTTATGGGAAAAACATCTGAGGATCCAGACACATTTATTTTTGAGTTTGACATCTTATATTGCAACTATGATTATAATCAAGATGCTCATAAAATCTAATTGTTTCCAATAACACTCAAATATGCAACACTTATATGATTCATGGGACTTGGAAAGGATGTATTTCTACTTGGGAAGAAATGAAGGAGAGGTTTTTAATGAAATACCAAGACTATTATAGGGGCATAAAATACATGAGAGATGACATATTCTGAATGACACAAGCTAAAGATGAGTCATTAGAGGAACATATGGAAAGATTTTTGTTCAGCTTGTAAAATTCCAAACAAACTAAAATAGAGAAAGAATGGGTCAAGTTGATATTCCTAAAAGGAATTAGAGATGATTGTTTGGAGGCACTAGATTTAATGTTTGGTGGTGATATTTCTACATTATCCTTTAATAAAATAATAATTCTATGTATAAAGTACTCCAGATCAACCATGAACAAAAGTAGGGGCTGAACCCTCCCTAAAACATCTATAGTAGGACTGTGTAAAGGTGAAGTTAACAACCTACTCTAGGACATGAAACATGACATTATCAACCACCTAGCTACTCAGATTGATACATTACATACACGGAGGAAGTAGGAAGAAACTCAAAAATCTTTAGATGCCTATTTCCTTGAATGTATAAAAAATAAGGTGGATTACACATGCCATTCTATAAAAGCTTAGGTTGCTAGCATAATTGAGAAGAATCCTAAAATAGTGGAGCTACATACCATAAGAGAAGATGAGAATCAAGTGTTTTTTGTAGATCAATAGAAATAATAGGTGTAAATATCAGGTATGCTATCAAACTCTATGTTTGTAAATTCTAAATTCCTAAATAATCCTCAATATGGTTCTTGGATGACTATAACCAACCAAAAATATCCCCAAATAAATTGGTAGTTACCGTAGAATTAGTTATGGATACAACATAATGGATAATAACCTCAACTTGGGTAATTCCAAAAACAAAAATGGATCTTTCCCTCTAATCCATGACAACAAAAATGGAGAGGTAATCAAGGCTTTCCTCAACAAATATAACAACCATAAAAAAATAAGCCTTAATGCCAAACACTCAACAACCTACTAGACCTACTCAATTACCCACCCAACCCATCCCTAACTCTGCCAATATGTTGGTTCAACCAACACAATCCACCAAAATAATGCAATATCCAACATACACTTTGGATATCAATCAAGTTTAAATTCACTCAGGATGCATTCTTCCACAACCCACCTCACCCATAATCATATAACTTTTTGAAGAACCTGATCCACTCCATACTAATCCATTATGACCCATGGCCAATCTTGAGCCAAGTCCACTAGAAAACTAACTAGAATCTGACAATCCTCCTTTTTTGGAGGGATTGAACATATCATGTCCTGAATGAGAGCTTGAATTTGATATCTTAGAATAAATCAAGAATGTGTGTGTAAAAATCCCAATCTTTCAATCCATAAAATATCTTCCTATGTATAATAAGGTTGTTAGAGATCTATGTTTGAAAAAATTGGGAAGAAAGAAGAAAGATCCTAAAACAGTCCAAGTTATTGGACAACTAGATATTATGATAGGAAATATAGTTCCCCCAAAATATTCTGATCCTAAAAGTCTTGTAGTTAACATTAGCATCCATGGCCAACCCATAGCCAATGATTTAATTGACTTAGGTGCAACTATACACATGATGACCATGGAGACCATGCAACAACTAAAACTTAAAACTCTTTGACCAACACCCACCATCTTATAGATGATTGATAGGTCAACTATTAAGCTAAAGGGGATTGTTGAACTCATGGTTATCACTGTGGACTCCTAAAAATATCCAATAGAATTTATTGTCCTATAGGCAAAAAGCAACTTGGGAGGTTATCCTCTTATCTTTGGTCGCCCGTGGTTGGCCACTGCTGATGCTTTTATTGATTGTAAGTTAGGAAAAATGTTAATTTTTAATATAAATAACACCAAGAAACTAGTCCTTTATCTGCTAGCCCGACTTTCCTATAATGATGGCCCAACACCTTGGATTGGTGAATTTTAGGAGGTTATGTCCTTATAAACTCTCTGTATAATTGATTGGAGTCCAGCTTTATAGGCACAATAAGAAGGCACTGTCCTTACTTGTATCCTACAAAATACCTATCAATAGGATCCTATAAACACAAACATTTTGGAATGTACACCATGCCCCCTTTAGAATAATTTTTCTAAAAATGATCTTGCTAAAACCACAAGGGAAATTTGGACATTCCATCAATTACTTCCCCATAAATGTAGTTTTGCTCTTTTAATTGCCAATGTAGAAACCATGCTCTCTTTAACAAAGCAATTAGACATTCTACCAAATAAACCTCTCAACATCAACATCTCTTCAACACCCCAACAAGAAAGCTACTTATTTACAATGCTAAAAAAGCACACAATAACATTTTCTTGGGACTACCATGACATGAGAGGAATAACCCTATATTTATGCATGCATCATATTTATATTAAATAATAATGGAAACCTATTCACCAACCCCAATGATAAATTAATCCTATAGTTAAAGACATTATCAAAACTAAGTTTCAAAAAATCTTGGATGTAGGATTCATTTATCCTATTTTGGATAGCTAATGGGTCTCTCCCCTAGTTATTGTCCCTAAGAAAGGGTCAAATGGCATATTTATGCTAACTACCATGAGTTGAATGCTACTACCAAGAAAGATCACTTTCCCCTTCCATTTATTGATCAAGTGTTGGATACATTAGTAGGGAAAAAGTATTTTTCCTTCCTAGATGGCTATAGTGGTTATAATCAAATATGAGTTGCTCCACAATACCAAGATACAACTACTTTTACTTTCCCTTAGGGAACATATGCCTATGTTATCTTACCATTTGGACTTTGTAATGCCCTAATTAATTTTCAAAGGGCTATTTTGAGCATATTTTTTGATCTCTCCCTTGACCGTGTTGAAATCTACATGAATGATTTCACTATCTATGGGCAAACATTTGAAGAAACACTTACTAACCTAGAGAAAGTTATTCAACACTACTAAGACCACCAATTATTTTTAACAATGAAAAGTGTTATATGCTTATGACATAAGAGATTATGTTAGGGAATCACATCTTCCCTATTAGAATTCAAGTTGACCTAGAAAAGATAAGTATCATTAAGGATATACCCACACCAAAGAAGTAGAAATATGTTAGAAGCTTTTTAGGACATGCTAGTTATTATAGATGATTCATCAAATACTAGTAAAATTTCCACACCATTATTTGTATTAATTACTAAGGATGCTAAATTTACTTGGACTAATGATTATCAAATTGCTTTTCAGTAACTCAAAGACATTCTCATAACAAATCTTGTTTTAAGAGGACCTGATTGGAAGAAGTCTTTTACATCCACACCAATGCATCTAACACCACTTTAGGATATTCCCTTGGCCAAAAAGATGAATCATTGAGTTATTCAATCTATTTTATCAATAAGAATATTCAAGGGGCTCAACTCAACTACACTATAATAGAGAAATAATTTCTTGCCATCATCTATGCCATCAACAAATTTTAGCACTAAACTATAGGTTACCAAGTATTCATCCACATGGATCATGCAACAATCAAGTATTTAATGAACAAACCTATTATACGAGGCATGACAATTAGATGGTTGATTTTACTATAGAAATTTGATATTACCATTGTGGAAATACGAAGTGAGGATAATGTAGTAGCTGATTTTCTATCTTAACTACAAAATGATGATCATAGTCCTATTGTTGATGATTTCTTTCCTAATGAGCATTTATTTACAATAACTATTCAATCTCCTTGGTTCATATATATTGCTAACTATCTTAATGTAGGATCACTACCAAAACATTTTTCACCTAGGAAAAAACAACATCTAATCCAAAAGAGTAAAAATTATTCATGGATTGTAGGATATCTCTTTATCACTACACTAGATTGAGTTATGAGAAGATGTATCTGAGAAGATGAAGCTTATGACATTCTCAGAGCCTACCATGATGACCCCTATGGGGATCATTTTACTACCAAACAGACTACTATTAAAGTACTTACTACTAGATATTATTGTCATTTTTATAAGGATGACATGATGTATACTCACAAATGTGATCAATGTTAGCATATGGAAAAACCCACTCACTCTAATGAAATGCCATTACATCCACAACCAGTTATGGAACCTTTTGACAAATGGGGACTAGGTTTTGTAGGTCTCATTGATCCTAAATCTAATAATAAGGAATATATACTGGTGTGCATTAATTATATAAAAAAATGAGCTGAGGACAAGCCCTTAACCCATGCCAAAGATGAGAAAGTAGATGAGTTATTGTATGAATAAATCTTTACTTGTTATGGAGTACCAAGAGAAATAGTCATAGACAAAGGACCACATAACACATCAAAACTCACAACTACCTTAGTAAAAGAATATGAAATTAGACACAAAAGTCTAACCCTTAACATCCTCAGTCAAATGGTCATATGGAAATTACAAATAGAGAGTTGGAAAATATCCTCACTAAGACTATCAACCTACATAGAAAAGATTGGTCAACTCATCTTTTCTAATTAGTTTGGGATTACAGAATCACTTGGAAAACCATAATTGGTTTCACTCTATATGAACTAGTTTAAGGTAAGAAACCTATTATGTCCATTGAGTTTGAGCATAAAACATTAAGGACAACACTTGATTTAGGCTTGGATCTTTCCAAAGCTCAACAAGATAAGATCATGCAACTAAATTCACTTGATGAACTAAGAAATGAAACAATTCATCACACTAAAATAGTGCAAAGACAACAAGTGGGTTGGCATGATAGGAACATCAAGACTAAGAATTTATAACTTGGTGACTAGGCACTCCTTTTTGATTCTAAATATAAGGATCATAAAGGAAAACTTTAGTCAAGATGGCTTGGGTCTTATTAGATTGAGCAAGTTTTTGAAAATGGAGCTGTAAATCTCATTACCATTGACTCTATTTGATTCTAAATTCTTGTTAATGTCCTTGCATAAGAAACCATTTTCTAAGGAAACTCTCACTCACCAACTTATTGAAGAAAAACATCCATCTCTTCTTCATGAAGTAGATCAACATGTTCCTGCAGCTGAAGGGTATTTATATCAACCTTTCTCTAATATTTTCTAAGAGCACTAAAGCTTCCTATAGCCAAGAACAAGCCATCCATAATGGATTGATTCAATTTGAATAAAATACTACCTCCTAGAATTATATAATTTCAATTGAGTTTGGACCAAAAAATTAAAAAAAAACTAAAAAATTTAGCAATGAAAACCTTCAAGCTTTGCTAACGGATGTTGTATCAAAAAACTAGGTCACTTGATAATCAACATTCATTAAAAATAATAGTAGTACATCAATAAAGCTTTTGTTTTCATATGTTTTTGCTTACAAATTCATTCTTTTAGAGCATAAAAACACTTTTCTCTTTGCTACAAGATGAAACTCTTGCTACTGCAAGATATTTATTATTACTACATGAAAATTCTTGTTGCTATAGGAAACACTTCTTACTACCATATAAATTTTTATTTCTCCATCATACATTACATTTTCACAAATAATTTTTACTTCCAATCAAATGACAACACATGTTAGTATACCTCACATTTACCACTTTAACTCATCATTTATGCATTAATGAAAGGTATTCCTACAAGTACTAAGGTAATTATATTATATTTATTTCATGTCATAAGTTTTAATTATTGCTAATATGATGAGTCTTAATGCTATTCAAACAATGCCATATTTTCTCTTTATCACACCATCCCAATACATCTTTGCCTTCACCGATTGATGTGACCATTGAAGCACTACTGCAAGCACACCTTGTCCTTATCATGAGCCATTTTTACATGTCATCTATGTACCTTGAGGACAAGTGACAATTTAAGCTAGGGGGATTTCCAATAATTCAAATAGATTATCTCACTCCCAAAGAAAAATCACAAATATTCCACCCAAAGATAGAAAACCCTTGCTACAAGAGCACAAACCTTGCAACTGGAATTCCATCCTACAATATAGGAGAGGAATTGATTAAACATGAGATGATTGATATCTCACCTCTGATTAATAACTTGGACATCCTTATCCTATTTCAAAATGTAGGATAGACCAAATATTTTGAAAGGATACATGCTTTAGATTAAATAATTACATAAGAATTCATTGGCTCATTATATTACGACCTGACAATAGTGAGAGGAAAGGAAATAAATATAACTAAAAATATCATCAATGGAGTAACTAGGTTACCATGAATAAGGGAGGCTTGATAGGAAAAGTTTGATGCCAAGGCTAAGAGGTATAAATTAATTAGAGGAGATGAAATCTTGGAGACTTTAAAATAGGTCACTGTATAGTTATCATTACTAGGAAGATGGGATAAATATGCTATGTTCATATGTAGATATTTTACTTGTGAAGGTATATATTGCATGTTGCATGATGTTCACTTCAAATTAATAAATCATTTATGACTTGGTATTCAGATAAATGTCCCCAACTTTTTTCTTAACATGATCACAAAAATGGTAGAGGAATTTCAAAGAGGTAATCCCAAAGTTCTTTCCCATCATTTTTTAATTTAGTTAATTTTTCAATATTGCTTACAAAGGATTAGAACCAATATAAGTTTGGAATATTTTCTCCAATTACCTAAAAATGCACAAAGTAATAGTGAGTGAAATGAATAAGAAGAGATAGAACTAGAAGAGGGAATATAAGTAGAAGAATAGATGACAGAAGAAAGGCTTCTTATAGCTCCATAGGAACCTAGAAAAGAAGAACTTCCTACAACCACATAAGAACCTATAGAAAAAGACCTTATTGTAGCTCCAGAAGAACCTATAGAAGACTACCTTCCTACATCCACATAAGAATATGCATCAAGGACAAATATTTTAGAAGGGGCTTCCACAAGTAAGGAATATATAAGAAGAAAGAGAAAACTCATTATCCAACCTGACTCTAAGGATTCTGAAGAAGAAATTCCAACTTCCCCTAAAAAGGCTAAATTCACATCTACTCCTCATAGATCCCATAGATTAAGAGTAAATATGAAAGGTAAACTAAGAAGTAAACCTTCTTCTATTATAGAAATTAATGAAGAAGCTAGAGAAAAACAAACTACCAGTAGTCATGAATCACTAGAGGCATTTAGTTTTGATAACTTCGAGACTAGCAAGGAAGAATGTTCTCAAGAAAACAATAAAAAGATAGAGCAAATAGAACATTAGTCCTAAAGAATTATGAAAAGAGCCAATTCAAAAAGAGGTATAAAAAATGGAACAAACTACCATACAAGTGGAATTTCCTAGTTTAGAGGAAGCCCTATAGGAAATAGAGAGATTAAGGAATAAGTTATAAGATCAATCAAGAGGACTAAATGCGCTTACTATAACAACTTATTAGTTGTAACCCTCTATACAAAACCATCATACAACCAATGTTTAAAATCCTCCTATAGCAGAAGAGTAATAGGAAAAGCCTATAATTGCCTAAGCTATCAGGGATAATATATCATTTGTGGTGTCTTCTAAATTGATGAACTAGATAGACAATCAGTATGAAATTCTTGGGGAATTAACAAAGGAGAAAAAGAAATTGAAATAAGAGGTTAGGTTGAAAGAATAAATAATATCCAAACTATAATATAAAATTAAATATATGACTTGTCTTACTCAAGATATTATTGAATACAAGTCTCTTGCAAGGGTATATTTAGTTTATCTTGAGGAGCAATGGTATAACTTTAAATTCATGAGAATTTATTGTGACATGACCTATGAAGTAATATATCCCCTCTCCTTATTTTATTTATATAAAGAGATCTCACAAGAAGAACAAGCACAATTATGTGAGTCATATCTTCATAAATATGTTGTGCCTTATGACAGGGATTGGAATCCTAACCTATATGTTGGAGATGTCCTTTTAAAGGAATTTTCATCATATATTTTGAATGAGCAAAGGAGATGATGAGAGATGATTGAATATAAGAAGAAGGAAAAGGAAAGTCAATTGATTATCATAAGTGAGTCAATTACACATGATATTGTGTTGAAAAAATGGAATAACATCATGTTACAGAAGCAATTCAGAACTTGGTTTGCTAAAAATTGTGATGCGACCCAAGATTTCCACTTGGGATTGAGAACCTATATTGGATTAAAAATAAAAGAATCATGTATATAAATATGGAATGAGCTCACTCCCAAGATAATAAGGAAATATCCATATTCCCCTTTCCATTTAAAGGCAACATTCAATAGAGTCTCAAGATATATTTTGCTTACATGTGAAATGAGATCTCAAATATTGAGCATAAAATTTTAGTCCCCTCTATTTTCGCATCTTGTTCTAGATTGGTAGGATAAATATATATTAGATGAAGCTAAAGATGTCAAAAATTGGAACTCTATGAATAATGATATGGATTTTAGAACTATTTGTGAAATTAAAATGAGTAAGTTTGTTGCTCATGGATGAACAAGGTCTTAATTTGGGGGGTTTGATGAGCCCCATAAATTTAATGTTTTTTTCCTCATCTATCATTATCATTCTTCTTATTTATCATGCTTCTAAGTTACTTTCCCATAAAACTTCTATCCTCAAAATTCCATAATCTTGCATATAACATTATGTTCTCATAATATTTGAATAGTTAGAACTTTGTCTTGAAATAAAAGTATATAATAGTTATATTTTTTTATAGGATGATTTTATCTATAATGTGTTTTAAGATATTTTGAAACATTAGGTATATAACACAAACCATCATGTATCAAAGAAATCTCACTACACAGACACATCCTACAACCACTACATAACCAAAGCCATGGATGAATAGAATTTGATTCCTAGTTCAACCAACTCATAAAAATGATAATAAACTCCATGAAGTACAATAAGGATGTGATTTAATACTGAAAAAACTTTGTTTTTCCTAAGGTAATATTACAGGATTCACATAAATGATGACCTTAACAGAAGGAAGCAATTTCTATTATCCTATAGCCAAATGTTTCTTAGTTTGGAATATGTATTGCTTTGTATAAAAAAAATGTCCCCTATTGTGTATATATGTATATATATAGGTAACATCAGGGTTGAGAAGGTATTATATATCAATTAGATAAATATATTAGAAATACATTTTGTAAGACAATTGTTATTATAATTTCCCTCCAACAATTCATTGCTATATTTTGAATAATATGAACAATAATTTCTAAGTCCATTTCATTGTTGTAAGAGGAAGGATTAAAGTTAGAGTCATAAGAAGGAATGTCTCCCTTCAGAAGTCTTGTAGTGACATTCCAACTCATTAAATAGCTAACCATGTTATTTAGTTTATTTGTGTTGTGTGATTCCCAATCTTGCATAGAATTTTTTTAAGGAAGCTTCCAAAGATAAAATAATGTAATAATTTAATTCACAAGTATTGTATTCATGTTCAATAATAATATTTCATTTCTTACATGGATTTAGAATCTTATATTACAATCATTAGAAGGACAAATTAGAATGTTGAGTGTGCACATACATTGATGTCATCCTATCAAGTTTACATACTTAAGTTGAAATTTAAATGAAGAATAAGATAAAGGTTTATGTTAACTCTCCTTGTTCATTTTGATCAAGAAAAGTATATCTAATTTTGAATCAAATGCTAAGTAAGATCCCCAACCCATACCATTGCTTACAAATTTAGAAGAGCCACTCAGGCCACCATGTCATGAAGAATATGAGCAAGGTGGTGATCGATGAGGATAATGACTTCTATGTATGGGTTTGAAATGCTTCTGACATGGTCCATGCTCTCATCTTCAAGGAGGTGTAAGGTACCATAGAGGCTCAAGAGGTTCATGGCTAATCATGCATGGAGCATTTCCCTAGAGGTAAAGCAAATGCTAGAGGTGGTTAAGTTCCAGGTAGAATTTATCAATTTGGATTTGAATCTAAAGAGTAAAATTAGATAGAATAGTAATTTTGTTAGTAATAAAAAAACTACATTTTAACTCTTCATGATTAAAGTAAGCATAACTTATACCTTTCCATATTTGAAATAAAATATTAGCTCAAAAGATCTACCAAAATATATTATATTTTGTAGGTAATAGAGCTAAGTCCCCCAAGAAAGGCATTTTACATGTGAAGAATTTAGGTCAAAAGGGCTAAAAGAGGGAGTGAATCTAGTGCCACACAAATTGTGCATGAGAACAAAACTTAAAAAGATGATTAAAAATATTTGGTTACTGACAAACTAGATAGATGGGGTTTGAGACTCCAATATGTTTAAGCTGATCACCCATATTCAAACCCTTATAAAGGAGACACCATAAAAAATGATTTTTTTGCTAATCAATGATAGCAGTTCATATAGTGTTAAAGCATTTATCCCAAATGCCATGTCTACAATAGACATACCATCTGATGTTAAAATTTTCATCTAGAATATGTTGAGGGGATAGTAAATTATAACCCAGTTAAGGGGAATATCAAGTGAAGGGGTGGTCATAGGCCAATGCTAATCCTTACACCAAGGAACAAGGGAGTTAACCCCTATTTTGTACAAATATTAATCAGGTATAAAACCTTGAATTTTTGTTATAACATCTACATCTGAGTTATTTAAATTAAAATTATTTTGAAGTTGCTTCCAAGTAAGCTAAGATCGATTCTCCTTACAAAATAAATCACCTATAAACTTCACACCTTTTCTAAAAATCCTTAACCTTTTAACCCAAGGGACTAAGGAAAAGGGAACATTGTACAAATGTAAGTAAGGCAACCACTAAAGAGACTATCAATTAATGGAGAGGCTATTCCTGAAACCCTCAGATATCTAAGTAAGATGAGGCTTAACATCTCCCATGCTTTCCATAGTATTTAAACAATAAAGGTACCCTTAATTTTAACTGGCACTAGGGTAATAAGAAGCGAATGAAGTCCTAGGCCTTACCAAGCCTTTCTACCACATGGAAACCCCTAGAAATTGTAGTGGTGAAGAAAAATATTCTAGGATAAATCCCCAATAAAACCTATAACAATCCATTTGACACTAAGAGTAAGGCCTTGAATTTTAATGTCTAAGAGACCTAGACCACTAGCTTCCTTAGGTCAATTTCATATGTTCCAAGCAACTATATTAAAGCCCTTGTGACCCTTAGAATTATCCCATAGAAAATATCTTAGGATTTTTTATATCTTGTTGTAAGCAACATTAGATTGGGCCCAATATGACTAATAATAAACATGAGTAGCTACCAAAACTTTAGAATAAATCTAAAATTTGCAAGCAAGAGATAAAAGTTTTATGATCTAGAAAGATTGTTTTTTTCAACCCTTTGCACCATATAAGACCATAACTCAGATGGATAATCTCAAAAATAAAAATGGTTGCCAAGAAACTTAAACTTCACCCATGGAAGAAGCTACTACTATTGATATCCCTCAAACCAAGGAGGTTTAGGACCTAGAGACTAGTGGTAGTATTGAGTATTTATCCATTGGATAGATGAGCTTGAATCCAAACAAAAAATATGAAGACATTCTATAACATTCTTGACTGATTGTTCTTCCTCTTGAATAGTGAGAAAAGAGTCATCTGAGAAATGGTCATTTAAAAACTATCTATTAGACTAAGGGAGGGAAATGCCTTTCACCAAACCCCTAGTAGTGTAAATATCTCATAGGTAGCTAAAAACCTTCTACTACTAACACATATAATGAAGAGGATAAAGGGCATCCCTTTTAGATATAACAATGAAATTTAAACTAATAATATTGGGTACCATTTATTGTAATACATGTCACAACATCTTGAAAGAACATATTGACCATTTGAACAAATTTTGGGCCAAAACCAAGGGCCTATAACATGGATAGAATAAAGGGACACTCATTATGATCATATGACTTCTCAAAATCTTGAAAAATAGATATTTTTGATTAGATATCTAAGCCCGTTACATACCTTCCCAAATAACAATGACATTATCTAGAATGAAGATGTGCTGAATAAAACTAGAATGTTCACACCTGACAATTAAAGGAAACATATGCTTGACCTTGAGGGATAAATCCTTAGAAATAATCTTGTAGGAGACATTGAGTAAAGTAATATTTATCTAATTAGTTATAATTTTAGGATAACTATCCTTGGGAATAAAATCAATATTATCATTATTTATAATGGTTCCAAAAGAGTTACTTAAAATAACTTCAGAATATACCTTATGAAGATCAAGGCCAATAGTATCCCAAAGGGTTTGTGTCATGTCCCCTTTTCAGGTGACATCTTCAGACTTGATGATTAGCCTATTATGTGACCTTCGTAGGCTGATAGGATGGATAGAGGGTCATGATGGAGCTTAGCTTGGCTTCGATTAGCAGAATTCCTACAGTTGGATTTCATTCGGGCTCTTTCAGACACATTTTGCCTAAGCTCCTACTATTTAGGGACTTCTGACACGCAGCAGAGTACCCTTATTTTGGTATGGTCATGTGTAGAATCATTCCCTGATTCACCAGCTTCAGACGGTTTGAGGATCGAACATATATTGAGGGAGATATTAATATTTGATTGATTTAATAAAATATTAATTATTTGGCCTATTTTTAATTAAGAAACCCTAATTCTAATTTAAGAAACCCTAATTAGGGCAAGCACATCTTTTTGAGGGTATAAGGGTTTCTCATGGGAGATAATTATGATTATCCATTGATTATTGACTATTGATTTTAAAGAATTCTTCTCTGAAGACTGAGCCAAGGGTTTCAGGATTCCATTTGCATTGGAGAACGTCCACTCTTTAGTGTGTATGATTCAGAGGTTATGAGATATCAGCCGATCTATTGCCAAATTGAGAGATAGCTTCATACAAAAGTTATCATAGAGATTTATAGGGTTGAGAGATAACTTCACATAAAAGTTATCACAGATATTCCAGGTATTTATTTCTTTATGTTTTGATTCAATAATTTATACAGATAGAGATTTCTAGATTAGGGATCCAGAATACAAGATGCATCATAGTATTTGGCTTCTATACAGAATCTATACCAATCTGCACAATTTTGTACTATTCTGCCATGAGCCAGACAGAGTCGTAGAGGATATAGGAACCAAAATCAGCACCCCAGTGACCGACATCGACCGACTGAGAACCGATGTCGGTAGAGAAGCCAATCATCAGTGACCTATGTTGGCAGTATATCGAATGATGGCAGTGACTATGTGTCGACACAGCAACCCGAGATGAACAAGAACCAAATTTTATTCCCAGATTTGCAAGAGCCTAGGTTTTCAAGACTATATTTTCATATTTTTTTATATGCATAAGAGAGGACTGTAATTGTAATCATCTGAACAAGTGATAAGATCTTTGATTTGCTATTGAGAGATTATATTGTGGTTGATTTATTTATTTGAAGATATTTTGCAAAAATCGCAATTTGTTCTTATTTCATACAAAATTTCAGAATAATCAGAAAAGCAATTCAGAGCTTTTGTCTATATATATATTCCCTATTTGAAGGGGATACTATAGTGGTATCAAAGCAAAATTCCTGCCATCCTGTTGGGTAGATCAGAGCCAAATTCCTGCCATCGTGTTGGGTAGATCAGAGCCAAATTCCTACCATCTTGTTGGGTAGATTGAATTAGCTAAGTATCCATGATGACTTCCAGTACTCAGAAATAGTGGGACAAGGATATGAAGAAGCTGAAACAAAGTTTGAATATGTTGGTTGAAACTCATAAGAGGATGAATGAAATTCTTTTAGACCCTACATTCGAAGACAAATTAACATGGAGTATTGCATCTGTTGTTAAAGGGTCCAGGAAAAAACTTTGCTTATACTGCAAATGTCCATATGATGCCAATCACAATTTTAATTTGAGGCCTAAGGGCAAGGCATATCATGTAATATGGGCATATTGTGAGGATTCGAAATCAGAAGATTTCGAACATCAAGATAGTTCTGAGGAGTCAGAGGCAGAGGCTTCAGAGCCTAAGGTAGAGGCAATGAAGGTGGCTCACCAAGATTTTGAGAGACATGTGAATGAGCTTATCATGAGGATTTGGACTCTCAGTTAGTTGCAGAGGATGAGGGAGTTGGGGATTGTGATGATGAGATAGTTTTAACAACAGCTTCTTTGGAGTTAGATGAGGATGAGTCCAATGCTTGTACTCAGAGTGTAGAGGTGTGCTCAGATGTCAGTGCACTGAGGGTTGATGATCTCTCAGCTATGGTAGAGATTGTATAAGAGTCCTAGGATCTGATTATTGCAGATGACACATAAGAGGATGCAGTGGACAGTTTTGAGGACTTAGTTTCCTCAACAGTTTCTTTCAGTATAGAGGAGTTAGTCAGTGATGCTACAACATTTGATACTCTAGATGTTGATATGAGCTATGGAGTTGATTCACAGAGCTTGGATGGTAATACTCCAGAGATCAGTGATTTTGAGTCTGCTCTATTGGACCATGCATTAGAGGAGGAGTGTAAGAGACAATCTAGCCAGTGCCACCATGTGTCTAGTCAGTTGAGAGTTAGTGAGCAAGACATTGCTACCGCTTGCAAGCATTTGAATGCTACTCATTAGTTGTTGGCAGTTTATGGATGGAGTTCTCCTACTAGCATTGAGTAAGGAGGCAGTTATCTTTCTTTGACAGAGATCCACTCTTTATGGGAGGCTATCCAGATTTTGAGACATGATTATATGTAGTTGGTAGCCAACAGAGATTATCTTATGGAGTGGCGCATCACCACAGATGATGCATTATTGGTCAAGGAAGATAAGGTGAGTGAGCTTACTCAGCAGCATGAGGTGACTTCTAAGATTCTTGAGAGTACACAGTTGGCTTATGAGGAGTCACAGTTTCATTTGGCTGAGGTGACTATGGAGTTGGAGCATTTGCGATCTTCACCAGTGCCAAAGCCAGTCCATTTGTATATTGAGATGGTTGGTGGTGAGTACATTCCTACAGTGGTTTCTAAGGAACATGTTATTGGAGCTGACACACATGTTCAGGATTTGGGAGTACTTGGTCCTAATGAGTTTGGGATACTAGTGGAGTTGAGTCTCCAGATTGATTCTTCTCACATAAATGATAGTGTGGTACAGTTGGTCATGCTAGCTTTACAGAGGGATCAGTTATGGGATGGATTGGCACCATCTTTTATAGATGGCATATGTAGTTGCAAGTTACACAGTCTGCAGTATCGACACATCCAGGGTAGTTGTGATTTTAGAGGTTGGTTGAGTTGCATTCGCCAGTTTGATTGTGGATTCCTCTTGGTCATGCTTCAGAGGATATTGTAGGTTCTTGTGTTGATTGTCATCAGTATAAATCATGACTACATTTGGGATCCAAGTGGATTGATGGGTTTGTTGTTCTGAGATTGCTTGGGGATAAGCAATTTTAGGAGGGGCAAATTGTCATGTCCCCTTTTTAGGTGACATCTTCAGACTTGATTATTAGCTTATTATGTGACCTTTGTAGGCTGATAAGATGGATAGAGGGTCATGATGGAGCTTGGCTTGGCTTTGATTAATAGAATTCCTATAGTTAGCTTTCATTCAAGATCTTTTGAACACGTTTTGCCTGAGCTCCTATTATTTAGGGACTTCTGACATACAACAGAGCACCCTTATTTTGGTATGGTCATGTGCAGAATCATTCCCTGATTCACTAGCTTTAGACGGTTTGAGGATCAGACATATATTGAGGGAGATATTAATATTTGATTGATTTAATCAAATATTAATTATTTGGCCTATTTTTAATTAAGAAACCCTAATTCTAATTTAAAAAACCCTAATTAGGGCAAGCACATCTTTTTGAGGGTATAAGGGTTTCTCATGGGAGAGAATTATGATTATCCATTGATTATTGACTATTGATTTTGAAGAATTCTTCTCTGAAGACTGAGCCAAGGGTTCTAGGATTCCATTTGCATTGGAGAACGTCCACTCTTCAGTGTGTGCGATTCAGAGGTTGTGAGATATCAGTCGATCTATTGCCAAATTGAGAGATAGCTTCATATAGAAGTTATCATAGAGATTTATAGGGTTGAGAGATAACTTCACACAGAAGTTATCACAGATATTCCAAGTATTTATTTATTTATGTTTTGCTTCAATAATTTATACAAATAGAGATTTCCAGATCAGGGATCCATAATATAGGCCGCAGCATAGTATTTGGCTTCTATACGGAATCTGTACCAATCTACACAATTTTGTATTGTTCTGCCACAAGCTAGACATAGCCATAGGGGATACAAGAATTGACATCGGCACCCCAGTGACTGACATTAGCTGACTGAGAACTGATGTCGACAGAGAAGCCAACCGTCAGTGATCGACGTCGATAGTATATCGACTGATGACGGTGACTGTGTGTCGACATAGCAACTCGAGATAGACAAGAACCAGATTTTATTCCTAGATTTACAAGAGCCCAGGTTTTCAAGACTATATTTTCATATTCTTTTATATGCATAAAAGAGGGCTGTAATTGTAATCATCTGAACAAGTGATAAGATCTTTGATTTTATATTGAGAGATTATATTGTGGTTGATTTATTTATTTGAAGATATTTTGCAAAATTTGTAATTTGTTCTTATTTTATACAAAATTTCAGAATAGTTAGAAAAGCAATTCAGAGCTTTTGTCTATATATATTCCCTATTTGAAGGGGATACTACAGTTTGGTAGAAATCAAATGAGAAATCATCAATTCTTGGATTTTTTTCAACTACCATCTACTTAGTAGCCTCATGGAGATCACTAAGAGATAAAGGCCTATCACAGGTGATCCTTTGGGAATTGAAAACTTTGTAAGGTGCCACTTGGAGGCATTGGTGGAGAGCTACCTCCCATTCTGGAGAGGAAGCTCATGCTAAAAATACACCATGGTAATGATGAACAAAAGATTACAACATGTTAGGAAGTTTGGCAAGCTAAGCATTTCCTTCCTTGATAGCTTTTATTCTATCAATAGCTCTCCTAGAATGGAGAAGGGAAAATAAGTCCTTAGATACTTTGTCTCTTATTTTCAACCAATGCATATGAGCTCTTAGTTGAGCTCCTGTAGCCTTGAGAGCCTCTTCTAATTAGAGCTTATGTCACCAATGGGCTACTTTATTTTGAAGTTGAATATTGAAAGGAGATCGTTACAACTCCTATGAAACCTAGAGATATTTATAGTTTTAAGGATTATGAATATGACATCAAAAAGAGGACTTTTTTACCATAGATACGAAGAAAGTTAGAGATGTGAAAAATAACATTAGCTAGTGTCCTCTTATGGTTGGGGAACTAGATTCTAAATTTTGATAATATGCCCTACTGTTATTTCATGTTTAAGGTGAGAAGTATCAAGATAAAATTGAGTGGAGGCAAGAGTCACTTGAGGTGTGGTCCACTCAATATTAAAATGAATAAGTTGATGATTTGATAAAAAAAGTATTAGGGATGATCGATACTAACATGTCATGTACTAGGGAGAAAAATAAAAGGTCTTGTTCAGCTAATAAAGCTTGATCAAGTTGATAAAACACCCTATCTTCTCCCTATTGAAAATTAGGCCAAGTAAACCATGGGGTGGTTAAGTTTTTCCTATGATGGTGATTGGGATCAAACACCCTGAGTTTGTTACACATAGGCTTCATGATCACCATCATACCACCACATTGGAAGGCATCCTTATTTATCCTCAATCAATTCCACCATGCTAAAATCACCATAGAGGATATAATGCACATTAGGAGGTGAGTCAGTTATCCATATCCATAGAGAGGTCCATTTCACAACATCATTAGATGTATATAAGTTAACCAGCCTAATGATGTGATTATTAAAGTAAAAAAAGGGTACAAACCACCTAGTGGGTGGGGTATAAAACCCATTAAATTAGATTCTGATGAAGCTTTGGAGACAATAAAATTATGGCCCCACCACACCCAAATTAATTCCTAGTAGCCTAACATATAGGCCCAGGCCAAATTATTCATGTTACTTGCTGCATGAAAAATATAGATCTTAAACTCTTGCAAGTAGAGAATTTTTAAATTGCTAAAAAGCTGACAACTTTTCCTGACTACATACTTTTGTGGAGGATCAGTAAGACCCAAAACATTCTAAGAGTAAAAAATAATTGGAAACTATTGAGGTACATGCCATTCTCCCCTGTGAGATCTTTAAGTGTATCAAACTGATTAAATATAAGTTTGTTGGGAATGTAGTCATTCATTTAAAATAGTTCTCTTATGAGCCATATATTCCTCCTGTTCAGGAGATGGAGAGGGACTTTGGGAGTATTAGAACATTTATTTGTGGTCAAAGGTGACCAAAATAAATTCCTCCTCTGAAGTATTCACCCTAGGAGAGGGTTGTGATGGCGGAGTTGAGGGTGGTACCTCAACCAAAAAATCTACTGCTTAGGGAGTATGTATAAGTAGAGGTGAAATTTTATTAGGCAAAGTAGTTTTTCCAGTATAAGTTGAGGCATGGTTGTTCCCAATAAGTCTGTATGAATAAGATTATGTCCTATTTCCACCTTTTGAAGAGTTATTATTTTTTTATTGGTGACTGTGGTCCAACCATCATTATTACCATTTTGAGATTTGGCCTTAGAGCCACCCTTTTCTTGAGAAGTAGGGGGTGCATGAACCATCAAAGGACAATCCTAGATCATATGGTTTGAGGAATGGCATCAAAATTAAGTATTCAAGAGATTGATATAAAACATGCTGATAAAATCTATTAGTGCTAATTTGTATATCAATGGAGTCTTTCAAGTCTCATGATAAATTAACTTTAACACAAGCCCTATTTAGGGGATAAGCCATAAATAACTTGGTCTAACTGTTGGGTGAATATTTTGTCGTCAACTAACTGATGTCAAAATGGGTATATCAACCACAAAATAGGGAGATTTACACCATGAAAAGTGTGGATTTACCAGATCTGGATGAGGTAAATGTCTCCTCTCATCAAGGGGAGGTTCCCTATAAATATTTAAGTGTTGGACATATGTATATAATTAAGCAGAAAATAACACATGGGGTGGTATAATAGCATCTACCTCTCTTTTTTCAGAGGTAATGTACAAAGAATAAAAGAGAAAAATCCTAGTCTTTAGCTAACAACACTCCTCTTCTTTCAGGAATGGTATCAAATGGAGAGCAGGAGATCACCTGAGGTAACAAAGTCCATAAGAACACTCACGTAAGCACAAAGTCTTTCGTAGCTTCTTTCACCAATTCGAAACAAATGCAACTATAGAATAAAATGAAGCACAAAGTCTCTGCCTAAAACTAAGAAAGATAACTAAATCTTCAAGGATAAAGATGGCTCAAAGTCTACCCTCTACCTTTAGAAATGCTCTCAAATAATATAAACATACCCACTTTGCTTATTAAATCAAATAAATAAGAGATTATCAGGAAAGAGAACATAAGAAATTGTTTCCTAGACAACACAGATAACTTCAACACAAAGTCTAAAATAAACCTGCTTCTCATTCATTCAACAAAATATGATTTACAAGTTTGAGCACAAAGTCTCAAAAGTTGCTTCAATTTTGGCAGAGTGTTTGCTCTCTATTTTTCCAAGATCATTTACAAATGAGGTCTCCACTATATATAGGGAGAAAATCCTCAAAAACTATAAAATAATAAAATACAAAAATATCTCAGTCAAAGATGACTCATCTTTGACTTTGAGATATTTTTCCAAAATATTTACATGTAATTACATCTTACAAAATTGCATGCAGTTCTCACAAAATAGAAGTGCATAAGGAAAGAAGAAGAAAGAAGGGGAGAAATTTAGTTCTTGCTGCCAGATTTCTTCATATGGGCATCATATATAGTGATGGATGCCTGAATTCCTATGCTATCTAGCGCAACTATGTTTTTGGAGACGATTTTGGCTCTGATCAATGCATCCTTCAATGTTGTGATGGCCTTAGCGTGACCAGTTAACCTGGATTTTAGATTTTCTAAAGTTAACTAAGCATCTAGAATACTGTCCACCAAAGAAATTGAGAATGATCTTTCTTCAAAATCTCTCTGAATCATCTCTTTGAAGCTTTGAATCATTTCTTCTACCAGAAGGAACTGATTGTCCTTAGAGGTTAGGTTGCATGGCAGCTCTTCTAGTTTATTCAATAGGGTTAGGTCACTCTTCTCACTAGCCTCCTTGAAAGCTTTGAGATCATCAATTAGATCTTTGAGTACCTAGATCTTGAAGATCAGTGACCCCTTGATTTCAACATAGGAGTCCTTGCTGGAGATAACACCGATAGATATCAAGGTAATTTTCTTCAGATCCTTCATCTCCTTCCATTTGCTAAGATCCTTTTTTGAGCTATCAATCTCTTGAGAGATAAGAGAAATGAAGTCATCTAATTCTGCTTTTACCTTCCTTATCTTACCTGTCCTTTTTGCAACTTTTGAAAGCAAAGAAACTCCCTGAGTATGCATTTTTTTAATATAGTCCTCCAGGACTTTTCCCTTCAAGTAAGTCTTCTCAGCCTTTTGAATGACCAGGTCATCTACAGAGAAGGCCTCTGGAGTTGCTGCTTTAGGGGGAAGAGTGAACCTTCTTATTACTGCCATTAGTTGCTCCGTTTTGGCTTTGTAATAATCTTTCATCTCCTTCTCTCGATCGAATTTCTAGACCATGATGTCCATAGCAGCCTGAAGATCACTTTTCGCACCTTCATGAGTAACTTTTCCAAGTTAAACATGAGAGATGGAATAGCTGCTCATCTTGAAACCCTCAAGGGTTGCATCCTGTGGAGGCCTGGCCATTTCCACAAAATTTTGCCCTTTTTCTTCGACCAATTTGGAGAGGATCTTTGGCTTCTTAGGAGCTTTAGCTTTCATCGGCACTATTTTTCCAAAGTCAAATTCATCTAGAGAGATGGCCATCTTCTTTCTTTTAGGGGTGAAATCTGTCATCCAAGGCGAGAGAGAAGTACTTGCTATGGTAATGGTTCCCTCTGTTGGTGTTACTATGGCAGCTTCTACACTGCTGGTGGTGACAGTAGTCGTAGTTAGAGTAACCAATGAAACTATACCAACCACTAATTCTGGCTCTGGTGTAGGGCTTGCTACCATATTGAAGGAAGGAGATGATAAATTAGGAATGGACCTAGAAGAGTGGGGAGAACCTCTAGAAGCACCCTGGGGATCACCAAATATGACTCTGGAAGGAGAGGTAGCTCCAGAAGAGGGAACACTGATAGGAGAGATAGGAGAAGAAGGTACCACAGGAGACTGAGGGGGAGAAGGAGAAATGCTCTTGAGTGGCTACACTTCTTCTTGTGAGAGCGGAGGTCCAGTGCTTGGTTGCCCTGATGGTTGATCATCTGTTTCCATTGGCTGGGCTGCCTATGTCTGAGGACTCTGCTCTTTGGTTCCTTTTACTGTCGCTTCAGGCTCTTCTGTAGTCTTTGGCTTTTTAAATACAAAGATGATTCTAGGCTTGTGAGGCCTAGAAGGGGAAGGTACATCACCTTTGTTTTTGGTTCTATTCTCTGCCTTTTTCTTCATTTTTGCTTGATATTCAACCTCAGATCCCATGACAAATTATTTTAGGATGATCCCTTTTACTGCTAACCAATCATTGGTGTTATCCAATATTGGTTCGAATCTCTTTCTCAGAGAAGTTAGCTCCCTTTGAGACCACTATGTTGGAGAAGAGGGGAACTAGCAACCTTTTCTGCTAGGTATTTACTATTGATAACATCTTTATCATTGATCAGGCAAGAGGGGATCTCTACAAGTCCCAAATATTTGATCTGCTCTAGGGTCAGCCTACAGAAGTCCATTTTCCTAATTTCTTCAGCGATTCTTAGGTTGATCCAGACATCCTCAATCATGGGCTCATGAAACTGAGTTTTCCTTCTGATTTTGTCCTTGATGCCCCTGTAGTCAAATTTTTCTCTTCTTTTAAATGGTGTTAGAGTGACCATCTGCATTTTAGTTTCCATGACCTTGGCTTTGGCTACTGTTGCAATGGAGTACCTACCAATTTCGATTGGAAACCTAAAGCCTGGTTTCTTTAGCTCCATTTGTCTGGTATGCACGATAATCAGTTGTCGACAAAGTTCCATTAATACCAACTTATTTGAAGGGAACCTAGGGAGCATGTAGGGGTAGCCTTAGAAAAAGTCAAACCAAAGATAGCAGAAGGTGGAGAATTGTAGGAACATGCAGCCATAATCATTGACCACTATCCAGGCTTCATCTAATACTCTCTTCTGCTCAAACTGAGGGTCGAAGAGGTATAGAAATGTGGCAAAAAAGGCATCATTTACCATTTTAAAGTGGTAGGTCAATCTTTGTAGAGTCAGCTGAGGGTAATATGAGTATACTGAGGTTGCCTTTCTATCTCCCTCTATGGTTAAGCCTAAAAAATTTTGCATGGCGACAACTATATACACAAGGTACGAAGTCATATAGAACTTGTAAGAAGTCTGTACCTTGGTTAGCTATTCATGGAGGGCATTACTGATCTGCTCCCCCTAAAAGATAACCTACTTTCCCTAGAGGATCTTGATGAATAGATACATCCATTCATGAAATAGTGAAGAAGACGAGAGGCCTCGTACTCTGCTAAGAAGGGTGATCAAGTCACCAACTTCCTCAATGAAGTCACTCTTCAAAAAGTTTCATAGCCATCTTGATAAGTTGGTCCTAGGGGTCTTCAACCACTTATAGTTCATTACTTTCTTCGCCCTCTCAGGCTCTTTATCGTATTCCGTTTGGGCATCCATAAAGTCAATCTTGGCTACTTCGCTGGCTGGAGGGCACATGAAAACTTTATCGATGAATTCAGGATCCAATCGAATCACCATGTTGCCGCTAGCATCTGAGACCGACATGGTCTCTTTGTTGTAGAAGTGAGCACATTGGAGAATGAAATTAGTATGATGTGCTGCCACTAGAAAGGTGGTCACCAGATGGATGTTACTCTCGATGATCCTCTTCATCCCGGTGCTTGAATTCATCACCTTTGTTTGGGTTATGAATTTGGCCATGTCCACGTGGCCAATCTCAGTGTCTCAGATGTTGTCGACATTTGAGGAGACCGACGTGAGTGGAAAGATGCCTTGATACTTGTATTTCTTGGTCTTTGCCTTTTTCAGAGATGCTTTAGACATGAGAACTGGTTTCGATCGGACAGGTGTCGATGAACAAGAGCTCTCTGAAGGTACTACAGACATGATTGCGAGATTAGAGGAGAGGGGATGAATGGGGAAAGTGCAATTGAAGTGATCATGGTCAACGAAGGTCACTTAAAAAGGCTGGGTGAGAGAAGGATGAGAAAAAAAAAGAAAGGGAAAGAAAAAGTCAACATGGAAAATCTTTCGGAGTTAGCAAAATCCAAAGAAGGGATGCACGGGTGGCAAAAATTGCCACCTTTACAGGCTGGAAGAAAAAGATGCAAGGGCAGCAAAATTTTCTTCCCATGCATGTTCAAGCAGCACAGGTGGTGAATTTTTCCACCCTTGCATGTTAAAATAAAAAGAGGTAGGGGTGGCGAAAATTGCCGCCCCTGTAGGGAAAGACTGCACGGGCAGCAAAAATCACTGCCCCTATAGGGATAGCAATAAATATGGAGGGGCGGTGATTTCAGAAAGAACTACAAGGTAGGGTCGTGAGGGCAGTGATTTTCACTATCCCTATAAGACAAAAGAAGTACCTGGGTGGTGAAAATTGCTACCTTTGTAGCTATGGCTTGGGGGGGCTGAGGCATGAGCGGAAAATTTCACCACCCAAAAAGGCATGGCATCAGAGGAAGCCCGCGGGTAAAAGAGAGGGATGGAATTTTAATCCATCCCTTTAGGTAGGTAGTTTCTATAATGACAAAAAGAAGATAAAGAAATAAAGGAAGAATAAGAAAAACAAATGTAAAAACAAGACCTACCTAGAAAACCGTGCATGCCACAAGCTCAAATCCATGAAAATGTGCTTCAAATCGCTCACTAGATCATCCAGACGCGAAGGGCAGGAGGAGAGGAGGAAGCAATGAGAAGAAATGAGGTTTAAATTGGTTTATATTGGGTGAAAATTGACCCCAACAACCCACTACGTGTGGCAATAAATGCCGCACATAGAAACTGAGGCGTGCTCAGGCAGCAAAATTTGTCGCCTTTGCATGTCCTGGTGGGTCCGAATACAGGGGCGGCAAATTTTTCTGCCCTTGCAGGTCAAGACGTAAAAGCGACAAAATTTGTTGCCCTTGCAAGAGAAAAATGTAGAGGTGACAAAAATTGCCGCCCTTGCATTCTAAGGGTCAGAATGCACTGATGACAAAATTTGCCGCCCGTGCACGAAAAGAAGAAAAGACCAACTCTAGAAGAAGCAGTCTGGGGGAGGGGTTATTTGGTCACAACAAGATCGTGGTCACTTTCATGTTCTTAGGCCAAGATGAGAACGAATTCAAAATTTGTCTCGAGAAATGAACTTAGAGAGACAAATGACTAAATGGACAAGTTTCGTGGGGGGATGTTCCTAAAAATGGGCTAATCCAATTTTGGAAACAATAGTTGGCTCTTATTGGGGAACTTATGTTAATCAAATTGATTAGCGGGAGTAGAAACCAATCTCTAAGTGCCTTCATCCAAGCCATTGGGCTATGGAGTCGAGCTAAAAATGAAAGAAAAATAGACAAAACATAAAAATTGTACATATATACAAATGGACTTCTCAAAGTCTCAAGGATTGAACAGCTTCAGATGTTGTCCGCTATGAGGTAGTGTAAATGGTGTTCCATCTTGGTACTCTAGCAAGAAGCTAGCCTCACCACAGAGCTGTCAAATGGTGAACGGGCCTCTCCACAAGGAGTCAAATTCACCATGCATCCCTTTTGGTTCTCGCCTCTTGTCCCACAACAAGACTTGATCTCCGACTTGGAATTCGCGAACTTTAATTTTTTTATCAAAGAGTGCCTTCACCTAGTTTTGATGTTCCTTAATTTTATCTACTACCATAGCTCGACGCTCATTAAGCTCGCTTAGATACATGATTCTTTTATTGATCGAGCTTTTGAAGGTTGAGTCTTCGATTGCTTTAGTTAACTTAAGCACTGGCAGTTCAAGGGTAATGGGGATTTATACATTTAAACCATAAAGAAGCTGAAAAGGGGACATACCTATAGCCCTTTTTGGTGTTATTTTATCTATTCACAAAGCATCATACAATGCTTTGTGCCACGTTCTCTGATTATTGTCTACCAACTTTCTAATAATAGTGACCAGGTTTTTGTTACTCGATTCTGCTTGGCCATTTCCTTAAAGGAAATAATCTGAAGTATGGGATAAGGTGATCTCATAATAGAAAGAATATTGAGTAATTTTATGTGATGAAAAATAGGCCGCATTATCTATTACGATCTTTAGTAGGACCCCAAACCTGGAGATGATATTTTCTTTGAGAAAGCTACGTACCACTTCAGACGTAGCATGCTTAGTTGGGATGGCCTCCACCCACTTAGTAAAATAATACATTGTCATAAGGACATAATCATGCCTGGCACTAGAAGATGGGTTAACTACACCAATGAAGTTAATACCCCACTACTGAAATGGTTCCTCGATCACAACTGGCTTGAGAGGTAATGCAGGAAGCTTAGGCTTTCCAACTAATTGTTGGCACAATTCACACCTACGCACCCATTTTTAGGCATCTTAGAAAAGTGTGGGCCAATAATACCTTGCTCATAGAATTTTGTGTGTTGTCACTGGTGCAAAAAAATGTCCCTCACAGGCCAGATTGTGGAAAGATTCTATGAGTCTTTCTTATTGTGCCTTGTCAACACAACGAAAAAATGCCCCATCTAGGTTTCTCTTGTAAAGACCATTGTCTCACAGAATATAACCAACTGCTTTCAATTTAACATTCTATTTTTCTTTAAAATAAAGATGAGCAGGACACTCACCATATGTTAAAAAATGAGCAATGTCAGAATACCATTCATCAGTAGTGGTAACAAAGAGGACCATAGGCGTGCCTTCAATCTCTACTTCTTCACTTTTGGCTTAACCTGGAATTTTGTTGGAAATCAACTGGCAAAGACCCTTTCCCTATATGAGTTTGGTTGGTTTGATGTCCAGATCAAACTCTTGAGTTTTGGTAATCTAGTTACCTCTCTTCGTACCGAACTCCTGCTAAGTCAAAATGGATTTTTACTATAGTGTCTAGTACGAGAGCTTCGGTGTGAGAGTTTAAGATATAAAACCTGAAATGCTAAACCACTTTGACTACAGTGTATGCATGCTTATCTATAAGGGAATATTTTAACTCATGATCCTTGAGTGGACAACTCATGAATGAGATAGGAGATTCTGCACCTTCTAGATTTTGCTAGACCAGAATAGCCAATAGTGTATGTTCAGAGGCATAACTATATATTTTGAAACTTTTAGTGTAATATGGATAGAAAAAGACTGGTGCACGAGCGATTGCTTCCTTAATCTCTTTAAATGCTGATTTACCCTCAGCAGTCCACCTAAATGTAGCATTGCCCTTCATCATGTTGACAATATGACGGGTTTTTTCAGCAAACTCAGGAATAAACCTTTGAAGAAAATTCACCTTTCCAAAAAAAGAGTGAACTGCGGTCTTGCTGGTAGGGAGAGTAATTTATTAAATGGACTTGACTCTTTTTGAATCAATTTTAATACCTTCTCGGGACACGATGTGTCTTAGAAGTTTTTCTTCAATTAATCTGAAGATAGATTTCTTTGGGTTTAAAGAAATACTGTTCTGACGACAACATTCCAGTATCTTTTGAAAATGGTGAACATGCTCAGAATGATGTTTTGAAAACACTATCAGATCATCCAGGTATACTACAATGAATTTTCCCATCTCATCTTTGAAAGCAAGATCCATCACCCTTTGAAAAGTGGCACCTACATTTATCAGAACAAAAGTCATTCTTCGGTAAGCGAATGTGCCCCAAAGTGTGGTGAACGCTGTCTTGTGTTGATCTACTTTTTCGACTTTGACCTGATTGTACCTCAAAAAATTGTCTAGCATTGATAACATTTCTGAACCTGTTACCATCTGCAGAACTTGATCCATGATGGGAAGAGGGTAGTTATCTTTTAAAGACAACTGATTTAAATTTATGAAATCCACATAGATTCAAATTTTGCCATTCTTTTTTCTAACAGGCACTATGTTGGCAATCCATGTTGAGTGATGGATTGGAAAAATTATCTGGGCATCCAACATCTTTTATATCTCAGCTAAAATAGTACTTGAGATTTTTAGATTATATTTCCTAGATTTTTGCTTGTAAGGTACAGAGTTGGCTTTCAAGGGAATGTCATGACGGATGTCATTTGGCCTGAGTGATTTTAGATCATCGTAGGAATAGGCCAATACATCCATATACTGGTGGAGTAGACTAGCAAGCTCAAATCTTTCCTCGAGAGTGCAGCATTTTCCAATGTTTACCATCTTAAGATCGTGCTTGGTTCCCAAGTTGACTTGATCAAAATCTTAGGAAGAATTTGAATCTATTCGCTGTTGTTTAACAAACCTGTCATGGTTATCAAACAACCTCTCAAGTGAAACTAGGCCTCTGGGAATCATATTCCCCTTAAGCTGTAAGAAATTCTCACCTGTATCTGTATTAGTCTCAGGAGTTGTTTCACATTCTTAGAGTTTACTACCTTCAAAATGCAGTTATTTAAAACTGTCCTTTTGCTCCAAGAAGGTGATTATTTGATCATCATTGTTAAACACTTGCCAGTGGCCAGCATTATCTGATACACTTGGCTGAAAGACCAGCTCAATAGTGTACCTATCTCCCTTAAAGTCTGGGTGAGGGACTATAAGGATGGCAAAAACAACCAATGCATCTGCCCGGTCATTGAATTCCCTTAGAATGGTAGAGATGTTGAAAGCGTCAAAATTTTCAATCTGATCCAAGACTAGATTGCGATAGTGGCACAACCTTTCATTTTTCATCTGATAGAGGTTCCTCACCTGGTAGACTATCAACTTAGCATCTCCTTTAGCATGGAGTAACCTAATGCCCCTTTCTCTGGTAGCCTATAGCCTGAGTAGTAGGGACTCATACTCAGTCATGTTGTTGGTATTGTTGAACTACAATTTATAAGACAAAGGGATAATATCTCCCTGAGGAGATACCAACACAACCCCACCTCCCGATCCAGTAGAGGAGCAACTACCGTCAAATTCTAAGGTCCATACCTCATTAGATGTTGCTTTTTCTTTGAAAACTCCTTTGCTTGGGGAAAGAGGTTCCTCCATGTGTTCATTTTGATTTGTCGATTTTCCTATTGCGACAGCTAAACACAATCTCAAGTTATCACCCAAAGGAGTTTCATCAGATGTCTCATGGTTTTCGTTCGTAGATAGGAAATAATTGCCCATGCCTGAGGACTCAAATAAAATTTGAGCTTCTGGTGCTGACGATCGGGTAACTACATACCTTGCTTCTTTTTTAGGAATCAACTTCTTCATAACACCTTGAACTGGAATCCTTGCTTCCGACAAGTCCATACTTAGCTCACCTCCAACATCTTTGCAGAAATTCTATCCAAGCAGGATGCCGTAAGATTCTGGAACATCGGCCACTAAAACCATCATTTTTATCCACTTTCTTGGAAAATCTGCGAAGGCGTATTGAGCATATTTTATTTGACCAAGGAGAGGGACTTGCTTATTTTCCGTGGAAAAACACCTCCCGAAAGTTTTGGTCAAAGTCAGGCCAAGAGAATCCACCACTTTCATGAGCATGAAATTATCTGAAGCTCCAGAGTCTATAATATAATTACTTAATTTATAACCATTTATAAGTAGGGAAACATAGAAAGGTTCTATTTTCCCAAGAGTGATAGGAGGAGTTACAACAAGATTATTTTGAGCCGGTTTATCTTTAGGGGGTCATGAACAACTTTCAAAGAATCTTGTCTTATAGGGACGGCTTTATTTTTTACATATTCTGCTAACCTATCAAACTGTTATGGGTTAGCTCTCAAATATTCAACTTCTGTCATTTGAATTTTAGTCTTTCTAGCATGATCAATTATATCACACAATTGAAAAGAATTTGCAATAAAGGAAGAAAGTATAATCAGGGACTTTAATAGGTACGATACTGGTCTAAATAACAAAAGTGAAAGATATCGGGTGATTGAGAGTACTTACTTTTTTATGGGTTACCTAATCTTTTGATTGTGGAGGCAATAGAGTCCCACATTTAGCGATGGAAACCACTGGCCGGGGTTCCTCCTCTACCTTCCCTTTGTCAGTCTGTGAAGCTGATTGATTTTGAGATCTGGTGAAAATAGCGTAAGATCCATCCAAACCCTCCCTTTATTCCTAACTTCGTCCTGGTAATCCAAGAAACTAATATTAGAGTCACCAACTAATTCTTCTTCTTGCTCATCGAAGAGATTAGCATCTTATTGTCGGTCCAACTGAGGTTGAAATGAATTATCGTGCTTAGCCTCCAGGTAACTGACCACTAAATTGGCAGGTGCTGCTTCAATGGCCAATCTCCCAGGAGGGAGAGGTAGGCGATTAGATTGCCCTTGGTTCTGGGTAGCATTACCCTAATATTACTGATTCTAGAAAGTTTTCCTAGGCACGTTTCAATAGGTAGGAGCAAGTGTACTTTGGGCTATCTGCCTCTTCAAAGCTATCAGTTCATTCATCAATTTTTTCACCATATGATCTGTAGTGCCTGAAGAACTTTCAACAGATGAAAGGAATTTATTTTTACTAGGGTCTTTTCTGATCTTACCTGCCAAGATAAGATCATCATCAATCTCAGTAGCCAAACTTTGAGCCAAGGCTAGATCCATAGGGATAGCTCGCCTCAATAGGAAACTTACTTTGGGAAGCTATGAATTGATAGAAAATCACTTGAAATTTTCTGGTGTGGGTTGAGCTACAGTTGGAATCTAGTTTCTTAACTTGTTAAATTTATTTATGAAATCCCTCATGGGTTCCTGGGATTCTTTTTTAAACTATGTTAGCTGAGCCAACAAAGCGTGTGCATCTTCAGCAGGTTTAAACTTAGCTTTGAATTTAGACTTGAGCATATCCCAGTCTGTTACTGACCCGACCTGCAGGTGATAGAACCAATCTACGACAGCTCCTTGCAAAGTTTCCACAAAAATCCTAACTACTACATCTTCGAATTCTACGTCGATCATGCCACATGCTATGGAGAAGGCAACAATATGTTCATCAAAATGAACCTTTCCATCACCAAAAAACTTAGGAATTTTTTTTCTAGAACTATGAGGTAGTTCATGCAGGGGTGCAGTCAAATTGAGAGGACCAAAGGAATTACCCCACGGGCCTTGAGCCATTATGTTAGGATGATTAAATGGTGGGATAATAAACCTTGGTGGGGTATTTATAGATAGGGCATGATTAACAGCAGGAAAAGAAGCTCTACCTTATGTTAGTGACCTAATAAAGTTAGGAGGAAAACTCCTAGAACATTGAAAGAAAGGTGACAGAGGAAAGAGATCAAAGTTATTTTGCTGTGCCAACTCAAACATAGGGTCAACAACACCCTTAGATCTCTGACTTCTGGTGTAGCATGGAGTTGCTAGATTTTTAAATGGAAAAGGGACCAAAACTGCTTCAAGTTAGAGCTTGGGGCTTCAAAATGCACATTCGTAGTCCCCAGCAGAGTCACCAAAAAACTGTTGGGTGAATATTTTGTTATCAACTAATTGATGGCAAAATGGGTATATCAACCACATCATAGGAATATTTACACCATGAAAAGTGTGGGTTTACCAGATCTAGATGGGTTAAATCTCTCCTCTCATCAAGGGGAGGTTCCCTATAAATATTTAAGCATTGGACATATGTATATAATTAAGCAGAAAATAACACATGGTGTGGTATAACAGCATCTACCTCTCTTTTTTTAGAGGTAATGTGCAAAGAACAAAAGAGAGAAATCCTGGTCTTTAGCTAACAACACTCCTCTTCTTTTAGGAATGGTATCAAATGGAGAGCAGGAGATCACCTGAGGTAACAAAGTCCATAAGAACACTCACGTAAGCACAAAGTCTTTCGTAGCTTCTTTCACCGATTCGAAACAAACGTAACCATAGAATAAAATGAAGCACAAAGTCTCCACCGAAAACTAAGAAAGATAACTGAATCTTTAAGGATAAAGATAGCTCAAAGTCTACCCTCTACCTTTAGAAATGCTCTCAGATAATATAAACATAACCACTTTGCTTATTGAATCAGATAAACAAGAGATTATCAGGAAAGAGAACATAAAAACTATTTCCTAGACAACATAGATAACTTCAACACAAAGTCTGAAATAAACCTGCTTCTCATTCATTCAAAAAAATATGATTTACAAGTTTGAGCACAAAGTCTCAAAAGTTACTTCAATTTTGACAGAGTGTTTGCTCTCTATTTTTCCAAGATCATTTACAAATGAGGTCTCCACTATATATAGAGAGAAAATCTTCAAAAACTAGAAAATAATAAAATACAAAAATATCTCAGTCAAAATTGCATGCACTTCTCACAAAATAGAAGTGTATAAGGAAAGAAGAAGAAAGAAGGGGAGAAATTCAGTTCTTGCTGCCAGATTTCTTCATATGGGCATTGTATATAGTGATGGATGCCTAAATTCCTATGCTGTCTGGTGCAACTGTGTTCTTGGAGACTTTTCTGGCTCTGATCAATGTGTCCTTCAATGTTGTGATGGCCTTAGTGTGACCAGTTAACCTAGATTTTAGATTTTCCAAAGTTAACTGAGCATCCAGAATACTGTCCACCGAAGACATTGAGAAGGATCTTTCTTCAAAATCTCTCTGAATCATCTCTTTGAAGCTCTAAATCATTTCTTCTGTTGGAAGGAACTAATTGTCCTTAGAGGTCAGGTTGCATGGTAGCTCTTCTAGTTTATTCAATAGGCTTAGGTCACTCTTCTCATTAGCCTCCTTGAAAGCTTTGAGATCATCAATTAGATCTTTGAGTACCTAGATCCTGAAGATCAGTGACTCCTTGATTTCAACATAGGAGTCCTTGCTGGAGATAACACCGATAGATATCAGGGTGCATTTCTTCAGATCTTTCATCTCCTTCCATTTGCTAAGATCCTTTTCTGAGCTATCAATCTCTTGAGAGATAAGGAAAATGAAGTCATCTAATTTTGCTTTTACCTTCCTCATCTTACCTGTCCTTTTTGCAACTTTTGAAAGCAAAAAAAATCCCTGAGTATGCATTTTTTCAATATAGTCCTCCAGGACTTTTCCCTTCAAGTAAGTCTTCTCAGCCTTTTGAATGACTGGGTCATCTACGGAGAAGGCCTCTGAAGTTGCTGCTTCAGGGGGAAGAGTGAACCTTATTATTACTACCATTAGTTGCTCCATTTTGGCTTTGTAATAATCTTTCATCTCCTTCTCTCGATCAAATTTTTGGACCATGATGTCCATAGCAGCCTGAAGATCACTTTTCACACCTTTGTGAGTAACTTTACCAAGTTCAACATGAGAGATGGAATAGCTGCTCATCTCAAAACCCTTAAGGGTTGCATCCTGTGGAGGCTTGGCCATTTCTAGAAATTTCTGCCCTTTTTCTTCGACCAATTTGGAGAGGATCTTTGGCTTCTTACGATCTTTAGCTTTCACCAGCACTATTTTACCAAAGTCGAATTCATCTGGAGAGATGGCCATTTTCTTTATTTTAGGGGTGAAAGCTATCATCCAAGGTGGGAGAGAAGTACCTACTGTGATAATGGTTCCCTCTACTGGTGTTACTGCGACAACTTCTACACTACTGGTGGTGATAGTAGTCATAGTTGGAGTAACCAGCGAAACTGTACCAACCACTAATTTTAGCTCTGGGGCAAGGCTTGCTACCATATTGAAGGAAGGAGATGATAAACTAGGAATAGACCTAAAAGAGCAGGGAGAACCTCCACAAGCACCCTTAGGATCACCAAATATGACTCTGGAAGGAGAGGCAGCTCTAGAAGAGGGAAAACTGATAGGAGAGATAGGAGAAGATGGTACCACAGGAGACTGAGGGGGAGAAGGAGAAATTCTCTTGAGCAGCTACACTTCTTCCTGTGAGAGCAGAGGTCCAATGCTTCGTTGCCCTAATGGTTGATCATCTGTCTCCATTGGCTAGGCTACCTATGTCTGAGGACTCTACTCTTTAGTTCCTTTTGCTGCCACTTCAGGCTCTTCTGCAGTCTTTGGCTTCTTAAATACAAAGATGATTCAAGGCTTGTGAGGCCTAAAAAGGGAAGGTACATCACCTTTGTTTTTGGTTCTATTTTCTACATTTTTCTTCATTTTTGCTTGATATTCAGCCTTGGATCTTATGACAAATTCTTTCAGGATGATCCCTTTGGCTACCAACCAATCATTGGTGTTAGCCAATATTAGTTCAAATCTCTTTCTCAGAGAAGTCAGCTCCTTCTGAGACCACTGTGTTAGAGGAAGAGGGGAACCATCAACCTTTTCTGCCAGGTATTTGCTATTAATAACATCTTTATTATTGATTAGGCCAGAGGGGATCTCTGCAAGTCCCAGATATTTGATCTGCTCTAGGGTTAACTTGCAAAAGTCTATTTTCCTAAATTCTTTAGCCGTTCTTAGGTCGATCCAGACATCCTCAATCATGGGCTCATGGAACTGAGTTTTCCTTCTGATTTTGTCCTTGATGCCCTTATATTTGAATTTTTCTCTTTTCTTAAATGGTCTTAGAGTGACCATCTACATTTTAGTTTCCATGACATTGGCTTTGGCTACTATTGCAATGGAGTACCTACCAATTTCAATTGGAAACTTGAAGCCTAGTTTCTTCAGCTCCATTTGTCTGGTATGCATGAAAATCAATTATCAGCAAAGTTCTATTAATACCAACTTATCTAAAGGGAACTTAGAGAGCATATAGGGGTAGCCTTAGAAAAAACCAACTCAAAGATAGCAAAAGGTGGGGAATTGTAGGAACATGCAGTTGTAATCATTGACCACTATCTAGGCCTCATCTAATACTCTCTTCTACTCAAGCTGAGGGTCGAAGAGGCATAGAAATGTGGTGAAGAAGGCATCATTTACCCTTTTGAAGTGGTGGGTCGATCCTTACAGAGTCAGTTGAGGGTAATATGAGTATACTGGGGTTGCCTTTTTATCCCCCTCTGTGGTTAAGCCCAGAAAAGTTTGCATGGCGGTAGGTATGTACACAAGTTACGAAGTCATATATAACTTGTAAGAAGTATGTACCTTGGTTAGCTATTCATGGAGGGCATTATTGATCTTCTCCCCCCAAAAGATAACCTGCTTGCCCTGGAGGATGATCTTGATGAATGGATACATCTATTCATGAAATAGTGAAGAAGACGGGAGGCCTCGTACTCTACTAAGAAGGGTGATCAAGTCACCAACTTCCTCTATGAAGTCACTCCTCAAAAAGTTCTGCAGCCATCTTGATAAGTTGGTCCTGGGGGTCTTCAACCACTTATAGTTCATTACTTTCTTCACCCTCTCAAGGTCTTTATCATATTCCCTCTGGGCGTTCACGAAGTTAATCTTGGTTACTTCGGTGGCTAGAGGGCACATGAAAACTTTATCAATGAATTCAAGATCCAATCGAATCACCATGTTGCCACTAACATCTGAGACCAACCTGGTCTCTTTATTGTAAAAGTGAGCACATTGGAGAATGAACTCAGTATGATGTGCTACCACTAGAAAGGCAGCCACCAAGTGGATGTTACTCTCGATGATTCTCTTCATCCTGGTGCTTGGATTCATCGCCTTTGTTCGGGCTATGAATTCAGCCATGTCCATGTGGCCAATCTTGGTGTCTCAGATGTCATCGACATTCGAAGAGACTGACGTGAGTGGGAAGATGCCCTGATACTTGTATTTCATGATCTTTGCCTTTTTCAGAGACGCTTCAGACATGGGAACTGGTTTTGGTCGGACATGTGTCGATGAACCAGAGCTCTCTAAAGGTACTACAGACATGATTGTGAGATTAGAGGAGAGGGGATGAATGGGGAAAGTGCAATTGAAGTGATCATGGTCAACAGAGGTCACTTAAAAAGGCTGGGTGAGAGAAGGACCAAAAAATGAGAAATAAAGGGAAAGAAAAAGTCAATGTGGAAAATCTTTCAGAGTTAGCAAAATTTGGAGAAGAGATGCACGGGCAGCAAAAATTGCTGCCTCTGCAGGCTGGAAGAAAAAGATGTGAGGACAGTGAAATTTGTTGCCCATGCATGTTCGATCTACACAGGTAGCAAATTTTGCCGCCCTTGCAGGTTAAAATAAAAAGAGGTAGGGGCGGCAAAAATTGCCGCCCCTGCAGGGAAAGACTGCATGGGCGGTGAAAATTGCCGCCCCTACCGGAAAGAACTGCAAGGTAGGGTCATGAGGGTGATGATTTTTGCTGCCCCTACAAGACAAAAGAAGTACATGGGCGGTGAAAATTTCTGCCTTTGTAGCTAGGGCTTGGGGGGGCTGAGGCACGGGCGGCAAATTTTGCCACCCAAAAAGGCATGGTGTCAGAGGAAGCTCGTGGGTAAAGGAGAGGGATGGCATTTTAAGCCATCCCTTCAGGTAGGTAGTTTCCACAATGACAAAAATAAGATAAAGAAATAAAGGAAGAACAAGAAAAACAAAAGTAAAAATAAGACCTACCTAGAAAACTGCACGGACCACAAGCTCAAATCTATGAAAAAACGCTTCAAATCGCTTGCTAGATCATCCAGACGTGAAGGGCAAGAGGAGAGGAGGAAGTAATGAGAATAAATGAGGTTCAAATTGGTTTATATGGGGTGAAAATTGACCCCAACAACCTACTGCGCATGGCAATAAATTCCACGCACAAAAATTGAGGCATGCTCAGGTGGCAAAATTTGTCGCCTTTGCATGTCCTGGTGGGTCCAAATACAGGGGTGGAAAATTTTGCCGCTCTTGCAGGTCAAGATGTAAAGGTAGAAAAATTTTCCACCCTTGTAAGAGAAAAATGCAGAGGCGGCAAAAATTTCCGCCCTTGCATTCTAAGGGTCAGAATGCACTGGCAGCAAAATTTGCCACCCGTGCACGAAAAGAAGAAAAGACCAACTCTGGAAGAGGCAATCTGGGGGAGGGGTTCTTTGGTTACAACAAGATCGTGGTCACTTTCATGTTCCTAGGCCAAGACAAGAATGAATTTGAAATCTGTCTCGAAAAATGAACTTAGAGAGACAAAAGATGAAACAAACAAGTTTCGTAGGGGGATGTTCCCAAAAACGGGCTAATCTGATTTTGGAAACAACACTAATCATGGCATATGAATCACCCTATGGGTTTTATGAGCTGATCAATAAAACCCCATAATTGTAGAGGCAAGCTAGGAAACTCAACCCAAATGTGGATTTTCAACTTTGCTTACTCCAAGACTTGAAAATACTGAGTCCAATGGGAAAAGACAACCAATGTGTTGCAAAAAAAACTAAGGCCCATGGTTAATAATGGCTTTGAAAGTTTTTGAATTAGTGAAACAAAAAAAAAATGTTGTTGCTAAGGTTCTGGACTCCTTCCAATTTCACACCATGGCCTTACCAATGGTTGTGGACCCATTATTTCAAAAGACCCTCATGGGGGACTTGACCCAAAAAAAAAGTAATCAAATTAACATTTTCAAAAAAATGGTAGGATTTGTTAAATTTAGGCATATCCAAAACCACATCAGGTAATAGATAATTAGAATCAGTAGCATTGCCTCATGAAAGACTTTTAGGATCAATTTTCTTTCTTGCTTCTATGCCATGGTTATGTTCACTCACTCCAAATTTCTTTGCATCCACATATGTAGAGAGAGGTAGTGGTCATTTAAAATAAGGTACCCCCTACCACCTAAAGGGCAAATCATTAATCAAAATCAATAACAAATGTGAACTAAAGTAATATCCTGGCTAGATCCATGGTGATCGATAATATGATAGGGCTCAACAGCTATGTTTTTTTATTTAATTTATTAGGTAACATATCATTCCTTTATATACAGACATATATTTTACACATCTTTTGAGTATGATACAAACATACCCACAAAAATGATATATACAATTATAGATGTTGGACCTATCCTCTACCTTCATCATATAGTAAGTTGGGGGCATATGATTCTTTGATCGTGATTGATATATGTTACATATCCTTTATGATAATTTTTACATTATCATTTTTGATCTTGTATATTAACACTTATACATGTCTATATCCATCCTCATATTTTTCATAGTTTACTTTATATTTTATGTTATATAACTTTTTTGTTAACATATATATTTAAGGACTAGTATGTTATGATTATGTTGGATGATTATTCTTCATCTATTTTTCACTTTCTTGAGTGTATTCCATTTATTTTTATTATCTCTCTTATGGAAAATTTGAATAAATTCCTTAGTTTTTGGCCCTTGTGACATTAGATGATATTTGGTCATTTGAATATGTCATTAGATATGTTTATTAGACATTTGAATGTCATCCATTTTGATTGTGTGACATTTAAACATGCCACTTATTATTATTTTTGGTTTGAAAGTGGTATATAACCTAATTGATGATTAATTGAGAATCACCATAAACCATGAGACTTTGAATGTTCCATTTTATTGCTTGATGAAGCCCTATAATGAGTTCTTAGTATTCAACCATGTCATTAGTACATGAAAAATTAAAATGAAATGATTTGGGATAATATCCCCATATGGTGTAATAAATAATAACCCTGCCCCTGATACAAGTGATGTGAATGACCCATCAAAATACAACTTCCATTACTACTCCTCAAGAGGTGTTTCTATGATGGTCATGATGGACTCATCTGGAAATGAAAATGTGATTGGATCAATATATAAAAGGGGGATTCATCAAGATGGTCTATAAGTACTTGTCCCTTTATGGCTGTCTGATTGATATAGTCTTGAACTCACTTAATAACATGATCTATTTAGCTTTGTGGCCCACTTAAGTTGTATTTGATAGTAGATACTTGATTGGATCTACTTTGGCAATGACTATGGTCTTGTTGTTAAGCATGTAATGATGCAACTTATGGGCTACAAAGGCCATAGTTAAACAAGATTTTTATATTAGCATAAAATTGTGTTCATATGCTACTAATATATGACTTACATGGTGTGTTTTTTCCCATTTTCATCATGCTGAGCTAAAAATACCCCTAGGTCTTTATCAATGTTAGACAAGTATAGTAGAAATGGCTTCCTTGGTATTGGTGGTAACCAATCAGGTGAATTGGCAAGATATTCCTTCAGAGGTTTAAAGGAATTCTAAAATTATTCATCCCAAAGAAATGTAACACTTTTCTTCAACAAGTGAGTTAAGGGATGGAATTTATCAACCAAATGCAAAATGAAGTGTTTGATAAACTAGATTTTGATTTATAAATTATGGAGTTGGTTTAAAGTGGAAGGTGGTAACATCTTGATAATAGATTTTACCTTGGTAAGATCAAATTTAATGCTTCAGTGAGAGATAATAAAGCCTAAAAAATTGTCTAAAGTGATAATAAATATGAACTTCTTGGGATTGTGTTGAATCTTGTACTCATGAAGCCTTTCAAATATCCTTTGTATCATAGTTGGATGATCTACATGGGTCTTTAATTTACCCAATATGTTGATGACATATCCTTCAACAAAATCATGAATCATGTCATGATATATAATGGTCATAACTCTCTAATATGTGGCCTCAAAATTCTTTAGTATGAATGACATAACATGATAAAAAATTGTTCCCCAATGAGTGATTAAAATTATCTTGTGTGGGTCTTTTAGCGTGATCTTGATCTATTTATATCCTAAAAATCCATCCATAAGGGAAAGTATTTCATACTTGGGTATGTATTTAACTATCATGTAAATATTTGATAGAGAAAAGTCATCCTTAGGGAAAGTGTTGAAGAGTTTTTAATGATTTCATGGAGGTGTCTAGGTGAGTGGATGAAGTGCCATGTTAGTCTAAGTGACAATGATAAAGTGTGAAATATGTTTATCCTAGTATGATTGAAGGAGGCTTGGGTGATCTTTAGTTTTGGTATGATTAGGGATGAGTCTAAATTATTGATCATGTGAAAGGGGTCATTTTATAGGTCAATGGTGATTGGAGTGATTATGCACATGAGTGGGTTTCATCTAATTGATCATTTTTTTCATCTAGACATTTTGGGTCTAGTGGTAGAACATATGAGTAGGTAGTTTGCTAACATCACCATTTCCATATGTGGATGAGTTAGGAGGATTTGGTCATATGGTTGTGATCACAATTGTGAATATTTTCTATGCACTAAATATTAGGGCGTGATGAAACACAACATAAGATATTCAAGTGAAAATTTAGGCTTCTAGACAGTTTGATAGTGTTTTCCCATACTTAGCCAAATTTGCAATGTGGCAAGAAAAACTGAGTAGGCATTTTGATGTTGTTATGTTTTTCACATGTGAAGGTGAGATGAGAAAATGATCATATGTGTTTATTTAGTTTTTTTCCTAGTTGATTTTCACTAGATTTTAGATCATGTGATGAAGTGCATCAAAATATATGCATGTACAAATTTGGCTTTCCAGATAGTTCTTAGAATAGTTGACTCTGTGGCAAAGAAAACTTTGAGTGAGTAGATTAATGGCATCATGTCTCACACATGTGAAGGTTTCAAGAGTAGTTTGACAAATTATTGGATTATCATATGTGAGGAGATCATATGGCTCAAGTTTTAGGTTGTGAGATTGATTAAGGTAAAAGTTATTAAGGAGCAGAGTTGGCCTTCCAGGTAATTTGTAATGGTCCCCATACTTAGCCACAATAAAGACTAGGAACAAATGGAGATCCTAAAGTTCACAAGAAATCCTATAGATTAATTTAATGGTGCACTTTACATGATAAGGACCTGGCTGATCCATAGAGATCGATGGTGCACATTGAGTCAAATTTTCAAGATTAAATGAGATGAGGTCAATTGTTCAAAGTTTAATGTTAAGTAGAGAAAAATACCAAGATTATTCTAAGATATAATGGAGAGAATATATTCAAACTAATAGAGATAAATGGTGTGAATTAAATTCAAGAGGTCAAAGTGATAGTTGTCTAGCATGACCAAAGCGAGGACAATCTCGAAGAGATTGATGGAGTGTATGAGGTCAAAGTTACCAGATTACATGAGATAAGGTCAATTGTTTGAAGTTTGAAATTTGTGCATTGGTGTAATATGCATTAATTTTCAAATAATATATATGGTGTGCATTTAATCCAAATATATGAGAGCATGAGATGTGATCATAGTGACTAAAGTTTAAGTATGACTATTTGTATTTGAACATTTGAATTTATCAAAGGAAAAACCATGCTTTATATTTTGGACATATCTAGATACAAGTATAATTTGCTCATGGTATAAAAAACATATTTTTATAGGACTCCAAGGCACATATAATATAGATTTGATGATCTACAAATTTTTACATCTAAATTTATGAAGGTTCAAAGTTGACTAAGTTTTCATGCATAAACTATAAGTGACCCAAGAAGGATGATTAAGCTTGTGTTGATGTTGTTTCAATTTTTCATGATGACCTAGCCATTGGAGAGTTTTGTGGACTCCATAAAGATAATTTATATGGATTTTAGAGGTGTGATAAATCTATATTGAGTATAAAAAATACTTAATAATTTGATTGTATGTTCATTCATGATGTTACTATACACCAGGTCAATGTTTGATTTGATTGAGCATATACAAAGGTGATTAGAGTTGAATATGATCATTTTAGAATGATTAAGGGGTCATGTAGAGTGGACCTATTCATTTATAAGTGGTCCTATGTATCTATTTTTCTCTATGAAGTGTTAAATGTGTTAATAGGTCTCCATGAGACCCATAAGAGCTACAAGGGCGTAATTTAAAGGTGTAGTTGCTTAAGGGTGACCCATAGATGCTATGGACAACCTATGAAGATTTTTTTAGCTATGTATTGATGTTAAATATGCCTTAATGGTTAAGGCATGCCTAATGGCTGACCATGATGGTGATAATCTTGAATGCTCTATAAATAGTGAAATCAAAGATGATGATTTTTATTTTTGAGAGATTCATATAAAGAGTGTGTGTGAAAATTGTGGAGAGAAGGAGAGGAAGAGTACCTAGTAGATGAGTTGATGATTAGAGAATATTTATTATTGTGTGTATGACCTATGGTTAATGTTTTTGATGTTATAATAGTGCTCTTGCAGATTGTGGCTGAATGAAGAGGTCTAGTGTGATCCAAAAGGTGGCTTTGGATGCATTGAGTGTGCAAAGTTGAAGAGAGATAATATACTTTGTATCTCTATTATATTGGTAGGTAATCAGTGTTTAGGAGATGTTTTGTTTATATGTGTTGTTGTGATATCTCAACATCTATGGGGTTGTAGCCTCCTTATAAGGTGGAACTTGCTAAAGGTCTAGTTGTTATGGCAGCTCAGCTAGATAGGTGTTGCAACACCTTATGGGATTGTAGTCTCACTAAATAAGGGATGGTAGTTATTTGATCAGTTGTAGCTAGTCCAAATTAGTTCTTGTTATCATAGGACAATAGTCTAATTATAGGATCCAGTGGGTTTTCTCCCCCAAGAGGGTTTTTCACATATGTCATGTGTTATGTGCTTGATATTGCATTATCTTTCTTATTCATTGTTATGAGTAATATGTATGATTCATGAATGATTGTGGTAATTTATTAAGAGTTTTGAAAGGTTTGAAATTGAAATTGGATTATATGGGCTCATTGATCTACCCCCATCTCAGTGGTTGTACCTCTAATAATTGGTATCAGAATAGGTCCTTCTTGCAAGTTTAACCACTTAAAGGTGATCAAAGGTATAATGGATGATAAAGAGATTGTGGATTATCTTCACAAAAAACTAGTATGTGTTTTTTCAAACATCAATGCAAGCATGGATTATGTGAAGATGCAAGTTCAAGATCTAGAGGTAACCATCAATAATTTGTAGGTCATGGTGAATAAAAGTCTCAATCAAAGGATGGAATAATGTGAAAATAAAGGCATGACTTACTCAGATGTGATATTATGTAAGGAAAAAATGGATTTATGCTCTACCAAAAGGATCAAGAATGAAAATTCATTGATCAATAATGGTCAAGAGAAAATATTTTTAGACTTGAACAATTTCTTTAATGGGTATTGCTTCTCCTATAATTAATCTAGTCATAGATATAAAGATTGTGCTTTCTCTCTAGAGATCAAAAGAAATCTCATATGCTACAATTGTAACCAACAAGGTCATATAGCCAAGATCTACAATCCAGATGATATACAAGTCATTGACACCATCAAATGGTTCAAGAAGAGTAAGTCTAAGATTGAAGAAGAAAAGAAGTAGAATTCAATATTTTCACCAAAGGAAAAGTCAATGTTTATTCAAGCAGCGTTGCATACTTAACAAGATGGAAACAAGAGATGGTTCATAGATAGTGGATGATTAAATCATATGATAGGAGACAAGAGTAAGTTTATCTCCCTTAAGAAGACCAACCTAGGTTTAGTGAGATTTGGTGACAACAAATCAACTAACATATTTGGAAAAGGTATTTTGAGTTTGGATAATGGTCATATTAGGACTGAGATTGTCTTATATGTAGAAGGTTTGAAACATAATATTTTAAGTGTGAGCAAAATTTTTAAGTAAGGAAATGTTGTAACTTTTCATGATTATATATTTTAAGTAATAAAGGATAGTAGAGTGGTTGTAAATGCTTATAAAATAGATAACATGTATGTATTCCATGAATCCAAGAAAGAAGAGTGCTTCATGAGTCAACTGGAAGAAAGTTGGCTTTGGCATAGAAGTCTTGGACATATAAATTTTGATAATATGGTAAAGATCAGTTCAAAGGGGTTGGTAAGGCATATGCCCAAGATTTCTAAGATTCCTCATTCTCTTTGCAAGGCATGTCTTCATGGGAAACAAACCAAAAGAAAATACAAATCCAAGGAGTTCTCCATTACAAAGGCATTGGATTTGATTCATACTGATCTATGTGGACATATGAGAAATCAAAGTATTAAAGTTAATAGCTACTTCATTATTCTCATTGATGATTTTACTAGGATGACTTAGATATTCTTTCTTAAACAAAAATCATAATCTTCTAAAAGATTTGTAGCATTCAAATCTCTTGTGGAAAATGAGAAATGTTCAAATATCAAGTGTGTGAGATTAGATAGAAGAGGTGAGTTTTGGTATCATAAATTCCAATGAATTCTATGAAGAATTAGGGATAAGAAGATAATATTTGCTGTTAGAAAAACATAATAGAATGGTGTTATTGAAAGGAAGAATAAGACCATTCAAGAGATGAATAAGATAATGATTCAAGATGTCAAATTATCAGATGGTTATTAAGAAGAAAAAGTCAACAGTTCAATTTACATCCTTAAGAGGTGTCAAATCATAATAAATGGTGTTAAGACTCCTTATGAGTTATGGAAGAATAGAGAAGCTAATGTCAAACATTTTAGAGTATTTGGGAGTAGGTGCTTCATCAAAAGATATGAAAAGAAACTTGGAAAATTTGATTCAAGTTTTGATGAGGTCATTTTCCTAGGTTACTCTTCTATCGATATTGCCTATAGGTTCTTCAACAAGAGATGTCATAAGATTGTTGAAAGTTAAATGATAAGGGTAGATGAGATAAGTAGGGTCAAGAAGCCAAAATTATAGGTAAGTGAATCAATTTAGAATTCTATGGCAAACATTGATGAGTTATCCATTCAAATAGATTATGAAGATGAAGAGGAGGAAGAAAGATAAGATTCTAATTCTCAATATAGAAGAATTAAAAAAGATCATCCAATCTCTAAAATTATTAGAAATGTTGGTGCAAGGTTACAGACTAGAAGGAGAATGTTGATCAATCAAAATCAACAAGACTTAGCTCTATTATCCATGATTGAACCCAAAACATTCATGGAAGATAGCAAAGATGAAAGTTGGAATGATTGAATAGATGAATAAATTGATCAAATAGAAAAGAATGAAACATGGGATTTAGTTCCTAGGCCAAAAGATAAAAATGTGATAGGTACCAAGTGGGGTTTCAAAAACAAGATGAATGAGAAAGGAGAAGTCACAAGGAACAAGACTAGATTGGTGTGTAAAGTTTATGCTTAGGTTGAAGGAATAGATTTTGATGAGACTTTTACTCCTATGGAAAGAATGGAAGCAATTAGACTTTTCCTTGCATATGCTAGTTTCAAAGGTTTTAAGGTATATCAAATAGATGTGAAATATACATTATTAAATGGAAATTTGGAATAAGAATTTTACATTGAGTTATCTGAAGGATACTTCATGTCAAGTAATTAAGATTTTGTGTGTAAAATAAAGAAGGATCTTTACAGTCTTAAACAATCTCCTAAAGCTTGGTATGATAGGTTAGATAAGTATCTATTGAGTCAAGGTTTTAAAAGGGGGTAGCTAATAGCAATTTATACATTAAGATATAAGGCAATAATCAATTGATATTGGTTGTATATGTTGATGACATAGTTTTTGGATCTAAAAATGATAAAATGAGTAGAGAATTTGTAGATACTATGAAGAGTTAGTTTGAAATGTTAATGTTGGGAGAATTTTCTTTCTTCTTAGGATTGTAGATTAACTAGATTGATGCATGGATATTAATTTCATAAGCTAAATACATCAAGTATATGCTAAGGAAGTTTAACATGATGGATTATAAGCCAATGGGTACTCCATTGATCACATGATGCAAGTTAATTAAAATAGATGACTCATCAAAAATTGATCAAACTTTATATAGATCCATGATTGGAAGTCTTTTTTACTCTACTACTTCTAGGCCTAATATCATACAAGTAGTGGGTCTTGTAGGAAGGTTTCAAGTTGACCCTAGATAATCTTAGTTGAAAGTAATAAAAAGGATTTTGGGTATCTCAAAGGCACCATAGAGTATGGTTAATGCTATCCCAAGTGTAAATAATTTTGTTTGAAATCATATACTTATGCAGATTGGGTAGGTTATGTGGATGATAGGAGGAGTACTAGTGGTGGGGTATTCTTCATGGGGGATTGCTTGGTGACTTGGATAAGAAAGAAGCAAGACTTAGTATATATATATCAATTATAGAATATAAGTATATAATATTTGATTCTTATTGCACTCAAGTCATGTGGATGAAACAAACTTTGGAGGATTATAAGATAAGACAAAATGGACCTTATCCTATCTATTGTGATAATAGTAGTGTAATTAGTATCTCAAATAATATTTTTATGCACTCAAAAACTAAGCATATTCTTATACGATACCATTTATTGAGAGAACAAGTGATTAATCAAAGTGTTAAGTTGGAGTATGTGCCTACAAAAGAGTAGCTTATAGATATTATGAACAAACCATTGTCAAAAGCTACATTTGAGTATCTAAGACAAATCTTGATTTTCATTTATTTCTTTGTGAATAAATAAAATGTCTTTGGTTAAGGGGGAGAAATAAGTTTATGAGATTTATCCAGAGGTTTATAAAGAAGCTTCAATATAGATGCTGAGTTGGTAGTCATGGAAGTGTCTAGTGAGAGAAGGCTAGTGAGCCTGTATGGTGGTTCTTCATAGTGTGTAAAGATCTGAAGATGATTAATAGGTGAAATGGATCATTTTTATTATGGGGAATCCCTCTTAGATTTTTATTGGTGATTTAAATCATATTTTAGTGCTTTTTTGTTTTTCCTTTCTTCATTGGTTGCAGTGTTTGGTTGAAGATAGGGTTGACATGGAGCAAGAGGTAGGCTCAAGGGAAGGGGAATTTGTACTATCTTTTTGAGATTCTATTATCCTATTGGTAATATTTTCAAGTACTCAAGATCAGTTGGTTCCCACTTTGTCATTGTGTCAAAGGGGGAAAGAGTTCCTATTATGAGAGTGCTTGAAGAGACAGAAGGAAGGTGAGTTGTTTATAATTTTATGATAGGTGTTGAGATCAATGACAAAGGGGGAGACTATTTTATAGTTTACAATGATGTCATGATGATTTCATGGATGTGTCCAGGTGTGTGGATGAAGTTCCTTGTTAGTATAAGTGATAATGACAAAGTGTGCAATAGGCTTGTCCTAGTATGCTTGAAGGAGGCTTGGTTGATCTTTAATTTTGGAATAATTAGAGATTATTAGGGATGAGTCTAATGTATTTACCATGTGCAAGGGGTCCTTATAGAGTTAAATGTTAATTGGAGTGATTATGTGCATTATTGGATTTCATCTGATTGATCATTGTTTTCATCTAGACATTTTGGGTTTGGTGGTAGAAAATTTGAGTAGGTAGTTTGTTGACATCACCATTGCCATGTGTGGATGAGCCAGGAGGAGTTGGTCATATGGTTGTGATAAAAAATGTGCCTAGTTTCTATGTAATAAATTTAAATTCATGAAATGAAGCACACCATATGATATGTAAGTGCAAATTTGGGCTCCTAGGCAGTTTCATAGTGTTTTCCCATACTTAGCCAAATTTGTAATGTGGGAAGAAAATATGAGTAAGAATTTTGATGTTGTTATATTTCACACATGTGAAGTGAGAGGAGAAAATGATCATATGGGTTTATTAAATGTTTTTCATATTTTATTTCCAATAATTTTTAGATCATGTGATGAAGTGCATCAAAAGATATGCATGTGAAAAGTTGGCCTTCTAGATAGTTCTTGGCATAGTTAGCTCTGTGGTAGAGAAAAATCTAAGTGAGAAGATTAATGGAATTATATGTCACACATGTGAATGTTTCAAGATAATTTTGACACATGGTTGGATTTCCTATGTGAGGAGATCATATGGATCAAGTTTTAGGTCATGAGATTGATTGAGGCAAAATTTATTAAGGAGTAAAGTTGGCCTTCCAAGCAGTTTGCAATGGTCCCCATAGCCAAATTTATGAAGGGTAAAAACCAAGACCAAATGGATATCCTAAGAATTAAGAGAAATCATAAATATTTATCAAATGATGTGTGTTACATGATAAGGACCTAGTTGATATGTAAATATTGATGGTGTGCATTGAGTCAATCTTGAGAGATTGAATGAGATGAGGTCAACTATTCAAAGTTTAACATCATGTAGAGATAAAGATCAAGATTATTCCAAGATATAACAGTGAGTGGATGTTCATAATAATAAATATAAATGGTTCACATTAAATTCAAGAGGTGAAAGTGATAGTTGTCTAGCATGACTAAAGTGAGGACAATCTTGAAGAGATCGATGGAGCATATGAGGTCAAAGTTTCCAGATTGCACAAGATGAGGTCAACTATTCAAAGTCTAAGATTTGGGTATTGGAACACTATGAATTAAAGTTCAAATAAGATTGATGGTGTGAATATAATATGAATATGTGAGAGTATGACATGTGATCATAGTAACTGAAGTTTAACTATGACCATTTGCATTTGAATATTTGAATTTAACAAAAGAAAAATCAATGCTCTATATTTTGGCCATATCTTTTGATACAAACAGAATTTGCTCATGGTATAACAATAAAATATGTGAAGGACTCCAAGATACATATATAAATATATATTTTATAATCTTAAAGTGTGTACATTCAAATTTATGAAGGTTCAAATTTGACTGAGTTATTGTGCATAAACTGTAAGTGACCTGAGAAGGATAATTGAGCTTGCGTTGATGCTATTTTGATGTTTCATGATGACTTAGACATTGGAGAGTTTTGTAGATTATATGAGGGTGATACATATGGATTTTGGAGGTGTGATTAATATATATTAATTATTAAAAATGCTTAAGAAGTTGATTGTGTGTTTGTTCATGATGTTCCTATATACTATGTCAGTGTTTGAGTTGATTAAACATAAATAGAATTGAGAAAAGTTGACAATGATCATTTGAGGATGACTAAAGGGTAATTTAGAGTGGACATATGAATTTTTAAGTGGTCATATGTATCTATTTTTATCTATGAAGTTATAAATGGGTGAATAGGTCTCCATGAGACCTATAAGAGCTACAACAACATAAGTGAAAGGTGTAGTTTCTTAAAGGTTACCCATTGATGTTATTGCCAATATATGAAGAAATTTTTGATCCATGTATTGATGTGAGATATGACTTAAGGGTTAAGGCATGCCTAATGGCTGACCAAGGTGGTGATAATCATAAATTCTCTATAATAATGAAATCAAAGATGATGATTTCTAGACTTGAGAGATTGGTATGCGGAGTGTGTGTGAGAATTGTGGAGTGAAGGAGAGGGAGAGTTACTAGTAGATGAGTTGATGAGTGAATCAAATTTATTACTATGTATATGACCTATGGGTCATGTTTATGATTTTATAATAGTGACCTTGTAGATTGTGGATGAGCAAAGAGGTCTAGGGTGAACCAAAAGGTGGTTTCAGATGCATTGAGTGTGAAGAGTTGAAGAGAGCTAATATACTTTGTATCTCCATAAGATTGGTAGGAAATTAGTGTTCAAGAGATGTGTTAGTCATATGTATTATTTTTTCATCTCAACATCTAGTGATTTGTATCCTTCTTTCAAGGTGAAATTTGGTAAAGGTTTAGTTGTTGTGGTAGCTCAACTAGATAGGTGTTGTAACACCTTATGGGATTATAGTCTCAATAAATAAGGGATGGTGGTTCTTTGATCAGTTACAAATAGTCTAAATTAGTTATTTTTATTATAGGATAGTAGTCCAATTTCAAGTTCTAGTGGGTTTTTTCCCCAATAGGGTTTCCCACATATATCATGTGTTATGTGTTTGATATTACATTATCTCTCTTTTTCATTATTATGAATGATGTGTATGATTTATGAATGCTTATGGTAATTGATTAAGAGTTTTTAAAGGTTTAAAATTGAATTTGGATTATTTGGGTTCACTAAGTCATACCCCCTCTCTTAGTGATTGTACCTCTAACAACATGCCTTGTTGATGTCTCTAAAATTAGTGCAGATTTTGATCCCTTCTAGATTTTTACTGATAGGTATAATATTTGATATCTACTCTAAATAGTTGATAAATCTGATGCATATTGATTCCAAGATTTTTTCCAACTCTTTATTAAATAACACATCAATATGAGGATGCATCTAATGCAATTTTTATTTCATAGGCATGGAATCAGGATGTACAATAAGGCAATACACGATGAAGGTGGGGTACAAACCTGACATCTTTGAGTAGGCCCATTCAAAAAATGTCAACAAACTCCATCAAAAGGGATATAAAAACTTCATGTTCCCCTTTAGTTAGGGACATACCTAATTTTATCCACTTCAAGTCATCAAGAGTCCTGATGTTAAATTTTGTATTGTCTTCTACTAGGAGAGTCGAGCCATCTTCCAAAATAGTTGGCAAGGATGTGAATTGGACTACAATGGCAAACTCATCTAGTCATACTAGTTCTTCAAGCTCTCCTAAATAGGATAAATCTTAATATCCCAATGGTAATAGTGGCCATGTCACAAATACTATAGGAAATTCTTAGGTAACTAGGTCAAAGCATGCTATTCTATTAAACTAAACTCAGACCCAAAAATAAGTTCATTGTTGGCAGTCTGGTGAGGTTCATTTGAGGAAAGGCGAACACCCCCATCTAGTGGCACTTGAAATAGGTTTTCACCAAAATATTGGACTTTATTTTTTACTTTCACCTTGGTCCAAAAACACCTCAATTTTTTTTTCACTTTGGGACCTCAAAGTTTTAATCTTTTATTATTGGCTAAGGGTGTTTACCCACTCTCCAAAATATGTTGTAGGATCTAGTTTGATAGAGAAACCTTGTTTATGGTATTCCATTAGAACATTATCTCTTAGGCCTAGAAAATCATAAAAATTCCTCATCATTTTCAAACTCAACCAAAAGTACTATGTTTTCTTATTGGTCTTAGTCTATAAATTGAGGGTGATAAAGGGTAAACACAAAATGTTGATTTACTAGCTTAATGGTGCAAATGGTATATGGGTCAAATAGGTTGGTACTAGCAAGGTCTTCGTAAATGCTATGGTCAGACCCTGCTTCACTATCAACATCATTATCACTAGTCCTTTACATTAAAGCATGAATAAGATACATGGGGTCACCCCTAGGCAATTTAAGTCCAAGACCATAAGTTTCTTTCTATCTAGTCATAAAAATGGGCTCAAGAGTACCCTACTAATTTGTCCTCAGACCTTCACATTCATAGGCTTGGTTATCCATTATCCTATTAGGGATGGGCTACTTTGCACTTTTTTAATAATCAACCAATCTATCATTGTGTAATTAGGGATCATCATTGGAAAGTGGGTCCTCTTCTTATCTAGTAGTCAATGTGAAAATAGCAAGTACTAGGCTATGAATCTTGCATTTTCATTTTTGTTTCCATTCCATATAAGTTGGATTAGATTTAGGAGTTTCATAAAACTTGGGTTTTTTTGGAAGATTAGTAATATGGAATGTGTCATGGGTGAAATAATATACTAGACCATTGTCTAAAATGGTGAAATGATTAGACATTTTAATAGGAAGTGTTTGTGAAGATGAGGCAAGGATATCATGGTCTATGTAATTAGCCTCTAGTAGTTCCAAAAGTATCTCTTTGTCTTTGTCCTTCTTAGGTACTAGATATAGGCCAAAACAATATTTGTAAGTTTCATATTCATCCTTAAAATGTTTGTAGTGTTCATATGGATGTAAATCACCATGGATAGTTACCTCCATCCCTGAGTGAGGAAACTTCGTACATTGGTGTAATTTTGAATGGATTGGATGAATTTTATGTATGCATGGTCTACCCAAAAGAAAACTATATGATAGGTCTAGGTATAACACATGTCAAAGGGTATCATGGGTCAAAGGCCCAATGATCACTATAAAGCTTATGGTTCCTTGTGATTCCCATTAATCATTATCATAGGCCTTGATAGTAATAATTTTTGGCTGTAGGTTAGTTGTTGTATATCTGAAATGCTTGATAAGCTTTAGTGACACTATTTAGGCCCAATCCATTGTCTATGATGACACTTTTAACTTTGTATTGTGTGATGACAATTTCAAAGTAGAATGGGTTGTTATGGAGAGGGCCAAGGGATGACATATTACATTTGTCAAAGGTCAAATATTGGCCTAGGGCTAGGTGTCCAGCTAAATCTTAGAATTTGTCTAGGCTTATGTCATTTGGAACTTGGGATTGACTTAGGAATTTTTTTAGGATATTCTTGTGGATGGTAAACATATCCAACAAATCTAAAATGGATATTTATGCAAGAGTATTTTGTAGTTATTCCACAATGTCATATGCATTTTCTTTAATAGTGGTGATTAGCTTTCTCCTAGCCAACATAGTGGGCTGGATTGATTAATTGGAAGGAGGTTGTGGGCCTGGTATGGTAATCTTAGACCACCAAGTTATGATTATGCAATCCAAATTAGGTACATGACTATTGTTACTAAAAAATTATGGAGATGGGATAGAAAGGATAATTCTTAATTGACATTGCACTTATTTGTGGTCATGAGGCAAGGAAAAGTTAATAACATAAGGCCCTAAAATGGCAATCTTTTATTGTTGTTGCACTTGGCTAGGATCATAGGTTAAGGAGGGATTACTGGCATAGGTAAATTGATTGGTATTGTTAGGCAATGGTCCTAGTCTATTGGCACTTAGTATAGGATATATGGTAATGGTATAAACATGCCCTCCCATAATATGACCTACAACTTTATTGTAGTCATATGCAATTACATGGTAAGTCTATTGGTTATTGGGGTCATTTTGGCATTGAGTCCTCCCATTTGGTTAACATTGTTGTTACTACTAATATTATTATTGTTGTTATGACTATTGACGATACTTTTTTTATTGTTAACATGCTATTCATTTTCATTATTACTTATTGGCATTATTATGCTATGGAAAAGGATTTTGGTAGATACCCAAGTTTTGATTTGAAGTAGATGCTCCATTATCTAACTGGATTTCCACATTTTCCAACATATTTTTGATTAGGTGCTTCAACTTCACACAAAAACATGTAGAAAGTCCATGAACATGACAGTATTCACATAAATCATGCTCTTTATACCAATATGGATATGGCATACACTCGAGATAGTGTTTTAGAATCAAATAACTATTCATATTGGTTGTGGATAGCTTGCAAAACACTAATTCAATGGGCTCACCAAGGTTGTTTAAGACTCTAGGAGTGGATCTTCTTGGAAGAGGGCTTTGTAAATGTGGTGGTTAAAAATTTTGAGGAGCTGGTCTAGGTTGAGGCATAGGTGGTGTTTGATGGATAGGCTACTAATGTGGAATAAGCTACATTTATGACATAGGTTGAGAAGATGGTGTTTACACCATTTGGACATGATGTGACTCAGTTACTCCATTACTAAAAATGTTCTTGTTTTGATTGTAGTTTTTGTATTTTTCATAATTGTTAACCTAAGCTGGTAAAAATGCTTGCACTTAGACTGGGCTAGAGTTTTTATTTGGGCCTACATTTTGGTTTTAGCTCTGATTTTGGTTTAAGGAGGTCAACTTGATAATCCATTTGTTGATAATGGTATTTTTGATCTATAATCATTTATCAATGATTTCCTTAAATGTGTGTGCACATTAAATCTCTAAATGATAAGATATTTTACTGTGCAATTTTTTGGTAAACATAGTGGCCAATTATTTATCGGGTAAGTTGTGGGTAAAGTGACTAGCAATCTCTCTCCACATATATAAGTAGATTTTAAATATCTCACCAAAATTTTAAATGTTCTGACCCAAATATACTATTAAAATCTTATGCTCAATATTGTACGAAAAATGTTGCACAAATTTATTTAAGATATTGTCAAAGTTAGATACTAAATTTTTAGGCAACTTGAGAAACCACTCCAAAGCCTATCCATCTATATTTCAAGGAAACAAAAGGAGTAGGTAGATGTCACTATAGGCTACTAGTTGGCAAGTGCTAAATAATTTTGTTATATTTGCCTTAGGGTCTCCTTTACCCTTACACTTGTCAAATTTTGGTGGTTCATAACTTGGAGGAAATGGTATCTAAAGATACTCCCTGTTAAACTGATATGAACACACATCATCTAATTTTAATTTATTGGTCTTATTTCCCATCTAAATGGTTGTAATATCATTTTTCATCTATTGTAGATCTTCGGCCAAGAAAATTGATGGTAAATTTGGTGGTGGTTGTGGTTGGGTGGTCAAAGGTGGATTACCTTAACTAGGGTATGATGGATGTATGGAGTGCTGTGGAATGTTAGTTCAATGGGTAAATCAACCAAGAATATGCATCTACAAATTAGGATGTGGCTATTGATATTTCATATGTTTTTGGTAATTATTCTAGTTTAGATTTAGTATATTACCTTAGGTTTGAGGGAATTGAGGTTGGGATGGAAGGATATGCCTTTATGGAATATGTTGTGCTTGTTAAGGTTGAATAGGGACTTACTACTGACTAGTCAAACCTGGTTGAATAAAGGGAATTTTTTTTTTACCAAGGCCCTATATTTAAATATATGGACCTACTGAGTAAAATGAAATGGTTTCCTAATAGATACTTTTTTGACATTGACACCTCTTTGTTGTGAAAACACCTATTTTGAACTAGATGTTTGTTGGGTGCTTGGAATTTATCTTTGACAAATAGAAATATGTTATTGATTAGACAATGTTTTAAATTGTATAGGTATATTGGTTTATACTTACTGAGGTATGTTTGTCAATACTTATTGAGGTGGAGTATTTTGTCCCTATTAAGGTGGTGTAGTGTTCTGCCTCTATTGTAGTGGTAAATTGGACTGTGCTTATTGCCATAAAATATTAGCTGTCACTTGTTGAGGTGGAGTAAAATTCATCACTTATTGAGGAAAGGCATTGGTTGTCACTTGAATAATTATCCCCTATTATTGTATGATTGAAGAAATAATTGGTTGAAGATTGGGAATAATTTATTGTGTTTGAGAAGTAGGTATTACCACCCCTGATTGTTGTGAGACAATCATGGTATTGGTAAGAGGCACTTATTGTTGAGGGTTATTTTTTGGTGCATTTATGTAACCTTGGATTGAATTGGAAGACACTTATGTGTTATTTATTGTATTTGGCATATTGTTTTATGTAGAAGCTACAATCACATCTTTAATGAATGGGACATTAAACATGTCACCTAATGAAGTGATTTGGGAAAATGGGTCTATACCCATATTATATTGACCTATCAAATCAACTAAAACTCATGTTGAAGGAGTTGGTTCTATGAAAGGAACTTTTGATATGGCCATGGCATTAAAATTTCATGTTAGGTTAAGATAAGTTTGATATGCTTATTGCATTTGTGAGAATTGGTCCTCCATGAGGCCTTTTCCTCTTGTAATCATATTTAGGTCTTGGCTTATCATTATTACACATGATTGAGGGTAATTAATAGAGGCCTGATCAATAGTTTGGGTATAAGGTACATTTTTTGACACTTTGACTAAACTAGGTAGGTTTTCATGGGGGAAGTCTTCTACAAACTTGGCACCTAATTCTACACTTTGAATAAAACCTCATCTTTATTTTCAATAAAATGATGATCAAAAAATTATGGTTCATATGTATATGTCATGGTAAATTAGTATTATTTTTGTTAAACCTTATCAATAACAGATGGCATACTAGCAAAGCATTGGGATATTTTCTCTTATTCTTGCCTTGGATAGGGAAGTGCACTAACCAAGTAGTGTGATAAAGGATCTTGAATTTGTTCCATATATTGAGAATTATAATGAGGATAACGATTCATCTCATAAATTACGTCATCACCATATGGGTCTTAAACAAAGTTATCATGCATGACCACATTATAGTAATCTAAATTGTACATGGTTATAATCTGAGTGTAGTGATTCATATCCAAATCAATTACTAACATTTAAGAAAGAAAAGTTTTATAGTTATATAAACTCTTAAAATGTGGTCTAAATGGAAAATGGTTAAAACTTGGTTTGCCTATAAACTTGGTCTAAGAGGCAAACTTGGTCTAAACTTGGCCTAAGAATAGAGTTATTTGCCAAAAATTTTCAATCATACACTCATTATAAAATGTCCTTAAGCTCTAATGTCTCACACAAATTTTCAAATGGTGTGGTAAGTTCTAAATCTTGGTTTATAGCAAAGTGTTTCAAACAACTCTATTCTAGGTCTAAAAATAGAAATAATACTAGGTCTTTGGAAATAAGCCACAAAGCTAGGCTCAAAATGGCACAACCAAAACCTAAAAACTAAGGAAGATACTAAGTCATTAGAAACATGACATAAATATATACTTGAAACAAACTTGGTTGAGGTAAAGACTCCAAGGTAATTCATCAAACAATTTGAAACACTTAGACTCAAATTAAGCACATAGATTCAAAAACAAACTTTGACCATTTATAAAAGACATTGGATCTTAGGCACATAGATAGAACTAATTGAGAATTTCAATATAAAGTAAGTAAAAATGATTATAATGAGTAAAAAATTCAATCCCAAGTGATAAGAAAGACTCAAATGTGAATTAACTGCACTTAAGATTGCACTTCAAAAGAGAGTTTTGACCTTAATTATAAGTAACAAAAGAGATGTGAGGCACATGAAAGAGACCAATTCCTAAATTTAGGAAAAAATATATTTATATAAAGTAAGTAATTAGTCCAAGTTGCATAATTCAAAAGTAAGAGATGAACACCTAAGCCAAATTTAAACGAGGCATAAGCATAAACCACTCAATGTTTGAGTATGAACTTCACAAGATGAATTTCAAACCTGGTTTAGAATAATTGGTTTCTCAAAATAACAAAATTTTAGACCAAAATAGATGGAATAATGATACCAATCATACACCAAAAGGCATATGTGGTTTAAAACTTGATTTGATACAAGGCAAACATTTTTGAAATAATATAATTAATGTAATAATACTATCTCGCTCAAAAGGTATGACAATGGTTTTTTAATTTCAAAACCCCAAGGTAAAAACTTGGGATGAAATGGATAGTGTAATGATGACCCATTTAAACAAGTTACACACACATAAATTTTTTGAAAAAAAACTCTAAGGCAAAGTGTGGTATTAAATGGACAACATAAAACCTATTTAGGCTAAAAGCAGTGTACAAACATGTGATTGGCTCATGACTTATTTTGGATGCTTTCTTGACAAATAAAGATATTTTTAGATTAAAAATAATGAAATTAAAATAAATAGACACAAAAACACCTAAGTGTATTGTCTTATCGCTAAAAATTGATAAATTTGCTTCATATTATCAAATTTTATTGATATACTCCTTAAGAGGAAATAATTTGTTAATCCAATAAATTTAGATGTACATGAAAAGTAGGGTTTTTTAAGCCCCCTATTCTCTCAATAATTCATATGATGACATGTAACTTTAGGATACTCACCCTACATTGAAAATATTTTCACTCCAAGTGGGGATTATCTTAAAAAACTCTAAGTTTTGCACATTTATAGATGGTCTCATATGTGTGGTTAACACTAGGGTGCAACACATCATTGGATCCAAGATAATTAAATTATTGAAAAAAGGTCTTACCTTTTTTACAACCATTACATCCATTATATTACTCAATTTAGTGAAATGTTTAGATTAGGCCATTATTTTGATGGAAATAGTTGCTAACAAAGTTAGTTTAACCACTCAAACTAATGTCTCAATAATTCAATAGCTGAATTTATATACCCCACTATGGAGTGGGGTTAAAATGATGTTGAGAGATGAATTATTAGTCAATGCTTCCCCAAATAACTCATGGGGAGGCAATAAACTCCCACCTACAAGCTAAAATGCAATAAATATATATAGGACTTTAAAGTTAATTTTGGGATCACCCAAGTCACTCAGATCTTGGGGAGTACCTTTATGACATTTATTTTATGATTGGACTAAATGACAAAAGAAACAAGTGAATCAATTTTGGTCATTGTTGACGCAGTGGATTACACCTGGGGCAGGAGGCTGAGCTCATACCTTCCACATGTCAAAATTGAAACTCTCCCCTCTTGCCTGTGGGACTAGTGAAGATGGAGGGAGGAGTCTTTAGATAAGGGCTAGTTCCCTCTAATGTATCTTTTAGGCCCTGATTTCTCCTACCACTAACAAATAATATGAAAGGTGGGGGGAGGGGGGGAACCAAGGCCTAAAAGATACATCGGAGGGAGCTAGCCCTTATCTAGAGACTCTCCCCTCCAACTTCACTAGTCCCATAGGTGAGAGGGGAGTTTCCATTTTGACATGTGGAAGGCAGGAGCTTGGCCTCCTGCCCTGGGTGCAATCCACTGCATCAAAAGTTTTTGGTACACCCAATGGGATGAACTAAGACAAGTTGTGTCCATGATGTTGAAGAATTTTTTGTGTGTTCTTCAACCAACCAGACTTTGGAGGCTTTTACATCAACACCAATGGCGAATCTGAGTTGAATCAGCTGGTTAAGTAGCCTGGTACCATCAAAAATCACTTTTTTGTATGAATAATTCCTTTGCACAAAATCATGGGTCTTGTATTCCTTCATATGACTTCGGTCAGACTCAAAGTTTTTATGGAATCCCCTCAAGCAGCTCTCCTAGTTGCCCTTCAACGATAAGGGAGGTGGCACTAGATTTTGAGAAGCAGGTAATGGAAATAGACAGACTGGATGAGCAGTATGGTTATCAGTAGGAGTTGATGTATAAAGAGGCATGTTTGTTTAGGCAAGCTTAGCCCTTATAATCCATAGAGGAAGAGGTAGCAAAACGGAGGAATCCATTCATTCAAGGAAGTCAGCCTTGTGTGCCCCCTCCTATCCTAAATAAATCCCTCTCTTGTGCACCAAATCCTTTCTACCAGATGGCACTTGCTCATTCTAGCTCATCCAATGCGTCAATCAACCCTGCTCTTGACCCTGTGTGCCTAGCCTTCAGGCATCAAATGGAACTAGAACAACCCCCCATGGAAATGAACCTTCTAAATTCCTTAGATTGTGAATCTTCCTTTGGGGGGAACATTATGAACCAGCACATCTCTCTCAAAACTGCTCCTACTCATGATGATGATGATGGTGACCTCCAAGAAAGACTCTTTCAGCATAATCTAGCCAAGTAAGTTGAAGATTTAGAGGCTAGGATCAGATTGCTTCGTGAAAGAGAGATAAAACCTTCAGACCTTGTGAAGGAGCCCTAGGACCTTGGAGAAAACAAAGTTATTGCCTGTTTGTAGGAGCAAAATTCCAATTCTGAGATCCTGAACTAGAAGAAAATAGTAGAATCATGGAGTAAGAAGGAGGAGAAGAAGGGTTTTAATCAAAACCTTGAAGAATATGAGGCTAATCCCACACCTAATAAAGGCTCTTCCAAGAGGATATAGCTAGAAGAATTGCAGAGTTGGAATCTAAAGAGAGATTCCTCAGCCAAGGTGTGATGGATGGTTCAGACCCAATGACATATTCTATGTCTGAACACACCCCATATACACATCCCCAAGAGAGATATTAGGCCACACCTAATATTAATGAAGTGCTAGCCAGATGGAAGGAGGAGAATCATTCGATTCTCACTTAAGGACTGCCTCCTCTTCCACATATTTTTCCCACTTCATCCCTTCTCAAGGAGGAACGTATTCTATATGAGGCGAGTGAGGAATAGAAGATGCAATCTGTAGTCTCCCAAGAGGCTATCATGAGTGACAATGAAGAATAAATCATCATTGATGCTCCTTGTGAAGGCTTCATCAACAATGGAGAAGACATAGGTCATGCATACATGCAAATGTTTTAGTAATATGAGGAGGAACATAAGCATGGTGAGCTCTTTCCACTTTTGTTTGATGGACTTCCTTATTGTTTCGATGAGGAGGATGACTACGCTGAGGAGCCTAAGTTGGAAGAGGATCAGGAAGATATCTTTGAACATCTAGAGATCCTAATCTTTGAGGAGGAAAAGGAGAAGCTGGTCTCCATTGAGGAAAGCCTTGAAGAAGAGTTTTTTGAACAAAGAAGTGATGTTTTGTGGGATGAGCAATCATTTTGTGATTCCATTTTAGACATCATCACAATCACCCTTCTTCAATAAGGCCAAGAGGAATTAGAGGATGAGTTTGATAGAGTCTTCAATGAAGTAGAAGGAAATGGGTCAGACCATGATGCACTGCAAGGGAGCTATATGTATCAAAGGGCTTATGGTGATGAGCCAACAGCCACAATTTTCTTGATGAGATACACTACATTGAAGAACCAACAGGAGGCAAGCTTCCAAGAACAAACAAAGTACGTATATGTTGGAAGCATGTTTGAATCTAATCCACTCAGATACCAACCAATCCAGATGACAGGCAAGAGGAGCAGGTCACCAAATCTCCTTTTCATTCAGCCACTTATTTGGCACCATAAGTCTTCTTACCATGAAGGGGACTTAAGAAGTTTTCCCTTTGATCCAAGAGGGAGGAAAACATACCTGGTTAGTTGTATATAGTAGTTTTCTTTTAGTTTCTTTTCCTATTTTCCCTAAGTGCAATTTTCACAAGTAGTGTTTTTAGCCTTGTGTGTGCTTTCCTTTGTGTGTGGGATAAAGGCTTCATGTTTGATTTTGGATCTTTGGGGATGTTGCTAACCTTTCTTCAAAGCTACATTTTGAATCTATGCCTAATGGACTATAAGGCAACTAGCCTCTAAGCATAGCAGGCATGCTTCCCTTGGGAGTCACCAATTTGTTGACCATTTTTTGCCCAATAGGCCAAAAATTGGTTCCCTTCTTCCCCTGTCATTATAGGCCAATTCATTTTTTGATTTTACACAAGTCCAAGAATTTATAAGGACTCTACAGGTCTCTTTCTATGGACTCTATAGGTCTATTTCTATGGACTCTACAGGTCTATTTCTACAGACTCTACATAGCTTCTATTTCTACAGACTCAGTAACAGGGACTTTTATGAACTCTGCAGGGTTAGTCTTTTGGCACATGAATAATCAATTTTAGAGAGTGCTAGGTTTTGCAAGGCTTCTTCAGGCTCTTGTCTAAAGAAAATCATAAGGAAGGTTGGCATCATTGAACCATTGAACTAGTTCAATGCCTTGGTTCAATCGATAGGTTTATCGCTTGGTTTAATCGGCCTTGGTTCAATTGGCTCAGTTCAATGCTTAAGGTTCAATGCTTGGTTCAATCACCTAGTTTAATGCATTGGTTCAACACTTGGCTTAATCACTCAATTTAGTGCATTGGTTTAATGTTTAAGTTCATTAGCTTGGTTTAATACATTGGTTTAATGCATTGGTTCAACACCTTGGTTCAATCACTCGATTCATCGAATGGTTTAATGAGCTTGGTTCAATGCTCAGTTTAAAGGCTCAGCACGCAGTATTGAATCATTATACCAGTTCAACAGATTGGTTCAATGGTTGGTTCAAGTGGGAAAGGTTTAAAGGCTTGGTTCAAGGGAGCGTCCCAAAGTTGAAAGGCAAGTGCCCTTGTAGAGGGTAGATCTAAATCCAAAAGCCCTTGTGGAGGGTAGGGAGCACGTCAAAGGCAGCTGAAGGATTTCCAAGGATGCAAAAAAGATTTAAGGCTTTGAATTCCTTTAGACTTTTTATCCAAAGGAATTCCTTTGGAAAAAAAGTTTGAAGGAATTTGGAGGAATGCTTCAGCCCAAAAACTTGAAGACAAAAGGACAAAAGACTAAGATAATTCTCACGAACTTTTTGTCTGCAAGAAAATTATCCATGGAAGAAGTCCGCGAGAAGAAATTCATAGAAAAAGTCTGAAGGAATTTGCCAAGGATGGTGACATCCCATAAGCCATCAATTTCAAGGAGATGGATTAGTTATTTTTTAAGAGATGACAGGTGCACAGACGTCAATTTTAAGACAGTAAAATAACTGTTTGCTTTTAAATTGCTTGAGCGCCAATCATGAAAAGAACCCAAAGGAATGCAGTGACCCACCAGAAGATCACCCTTGAGGGTTGAAAGAGTAGAAGACAAATTAGGAAGAAGACAAGGTGCAAAAAGAGACAAAGCAGTCCAAGTGGTAAAGGGAAGGCAATTTATTGCCAGATGATCACCAAATGGTGCAAATAGTAAACAGCATGGCCTGACTTCTCCAGTTTACATTTAAAAGGGGACAAACTGTAATCTATTTGTAGAAAAGAGGTGTAGCCTATGCTTCTACATTAATGATTGAATACCAAAGTCAATTTTGGTGATTATATAGCATGGTTCTAGTAGGCCTCTTCTAGAAGAATGACATTAGTAACAGTTACTTCCTCTTTCTGATGTTTTTAGCGCACATGGGCCAGCTCATCAAAGGGCACAAAATTATTTTCAAAAGAGGCACCAAGTTCTCTTCCCCTCTTGCTATATATTATAGAAATTCTCATTTGAGAAGGGATACACTCTCTTAGCCTTAAGGCAAAACTCTGCCCAAAAATCTCTGGGGCTTTGTAAGGCAGAGTGCTGCTAGATTTTACCTTGAATCAAAACTTAGCTTTTTTACCTCTATCTGGACTTACACCTTAAATTATATGTCTTCTTTCTTATTTTGTGTTAAGTCATTGTATTTCATGCTTTCATAGATCAATTACAACATGTCCAGTGCATTGTGAAGTCTCCTTTCTACAGGTCTGCCAGAAGTGTCTACAGGTGAATGTAGGTGCCTGTGAATAGGCTACCATAAGTGTGTCTGTGGATGCCTCTGGTAGTTTCTTCCTCCCTGTATTTCCATGGATCCCTAGCTGACTGTTGTAGAGGAGCTTCCCACTTCAAATGAAATATATGGGTGCTTCCTTTTGGTGAAAAGTGTATATTCAGGCTGGGTGGGTCAACTTTTTTGGTGTATCACCTTTTCATTTTTTTAGGCTTAGGTTATATTTTCAACATCTCTCTCTCCCTTTTCACCCCCCCTTTTTCATTTTATTTGTTAGCAGTAGGAGAAACTAGGGCCTAATAGTTACATCAGAGGGAGCTAGCCCTCATCTAGAGACTCTCCCCTCTAGCTTCGTTGGTCCCACAGGCGAGAGGGGAGTTTCCATTTTGATGTGTGGAAGGCAGGAGCTCGGCCTCCTGCACTGAGTGCAATCCACTGCATCAATAGTCACCCAAATTCATTGAGGGGAAAGGGTAGAACATATGTTATAAGCTTGGTTTGTAAGAAAACAAAACAAACAAAAAAATAAAATTATATTGAGAGCACTTAGTATAGGATTTGTGTTCATTTTAAAGCACTAAGAGAAGTGTGAAATGAAGTTTTCCTTTCTTGTTGTAAAAATTAAACTAGAAAAGTGTCTTAATCCTATAGGAATAGATTTTTAGTAGTCAAGAAAGGGTGTAAGATATACAAAAGTAAATTAAAGCTTGTTATTTTAACTTGCTAGATTTAGACATAAGATGACCTCACCATTCTGCAGAGCGATCTTGTTATTTCATTAAGTGATATCAAATTTCCACAAGTTGATCTAGTTATTCCACATTAAAAAAAATACACTATATGGGGACCATATTGATTAGCATGACAACTTTTCCTATTTATTAGGATGAGTTTGCCAATTTTAATTAAGCTTAACACATAATAGTTACCAATAATTTTGGTCCCAAGTGACCTTATTGATTATTATATGATCTTACCATTCCACAAGTTGATATCGTTAATATTCAAGTCAATATCATTGATTATTATAATGATGCCATCATTTCACAGGTTGATATTTTTAATATGTAGGTCAATCTCACTAATCTTGTAAAAACACACAGTGAATAAAAAATCATAACAATCGATCTTGCTATTTGTATGTATGACCTTGTGGATACTCAAAGAAACCTCACTGTTTCATAGGATGATCTCGATGATATTCTAGACCTCTCTAATCTTCTATATGGCCTAAATGATACACAAGATGACCTTGTTGTTTGGTATAAAAGATAGAAAATGTAAAAATCAAAAGAAAAATGAGAAAAATGACATCAAAAGATGGTCCAAATGTGTAATTAGAAGGATAAAAAGGCCCCAAAATGGGTATGTAAGATGTGTGGTCCCACTATGCATGCCATTATGTGATCAATAGGAATATGTAGAGGGGATATTAGTATCATGTTAGTATGAAATAAAAAAAAACAAAACAAAACACACTAAAAAGTTTACACCTCTATCTAGACACTCAAGGACTAGTGAGCTACACAAGTAACTAACAAATTAAAGTAAAACAAGAAAATTTACCTTCCATGAGAGCAAGTGCTGTGTGTTATCAATGATATTAATGTGCTTAGTTGTGTGAACAAGAAATCTTTGGCAATAGAGCTATTACACCACCTCTCCTTGTCACTTTAGTAATGTTGGTTTGGGGTTGGATTGGCTTAGTAAATGGACATGGTAAATTTACATCAAGAGATCTTTGAAGTAAATCCTATATAATAACATTACACTACTCAATATTATTTATCCATCGATGAGGCCTTATAGTTATAGCCTCCAAAACTAACTCTAACCCACTTGTAGTTAAGTTAGAATTAATTATGGTTGAGTTTAAACTAACCTTAGTTGAGTTAAGGAAGGGACATGCATTTAATATTTGGGATAGAGATCCCATTTATTAGGAATGACTTTCCATTTTTGAATTTATTGTATTTAGGGATATATTTCCAATTTATTGACTTTGAAGATGATGACATCATCATGACCTCCTTTTATTTTAATTTTCCTTTTCACAAAATTTGTTTTCACTAGTTGCACATAGAAATTTCACTTAAGCATTTTAATTTGGTTTAACTAGTTAATTCATTCTGCTCAGTATTTTTTCACTTTATGAATTGTTTAAGTGCCCTGCTTAATGGGTCCAATGGCCAAACTATCAATTTGTTAGGTCACAAGTTGACTAAAGCTTGATATATGAGAGGTTACTATTGAATACATGATAATACCCAAAATAAGGATTCTTCAACATGATTTTTATAAATAATGTATGATGTGTAGATGAAATTGGGACATTCAATGATTCCTAGGCTTAATTTTCACTGTTTGGTAGGAATCAATCTAAACTCTAGTTAGAAACTAGTTGTAGCCATAATGAGGGTATACTAAAGATGAATCTATGAAAGGTTAGTATTGATTACATGATAATACCCAAAATAGTTATGTCTCAATATGATTCTGATCACTAATGTCTAATGTGTAGATGAAATTGGGACATTTAGTGATTCTTAGGCTTAATTTGCATAGTTTGGTAGAATTCAATCTCAAATCTGATTGGAAACTAGTTGTAGCCATAATGAGGTGTATACAATATTCACCTTGTTCCCTATAATTTTTATATCCTTAACCATTTTTACCCAATTAAGATAGACTCTTATCTAAATTAGGGTTAAACACATCTAATCAACACAAATTAAAAGGCTAACCTTAATTGATTCCCATTTAAGTGCTTGCACCAATTGGTATTAGAGAATAAGAGAGAGGATAATGTTTTTATAGGTGAGATATAAATCTGATATGTTTATATGAAGTGAGATAGCCTCTTTTTTAATTCTATTCTAGGGTGTTAAAGACAAGACCATTTTTGTGGAAGATATAGTGCACAAAGGAGAAAGAGTACTAGAGGTTTGATACTTGGTATAGATGTTGAAGGAAGTCAAAATGATATTAGATGTGAAGGAGGATGCACAAAGTGAATATGTTACATCTATGAGTAAATATGAAGAATAAGTAAGGTTGGAGATGATGATATCCCTAAAATAAAATTTAGATGTCTTGGTGAGAGGATAAATTAGTAAATAAAAGAGACCAATATAGGTCAAGGTGAAGGAAAGAGGTAATCCCATTAAAATTATAAATATTTTATGTGGTAAATATAGGCTAAAGGAGTTCATGAAATGGATAGTGGAGTTATAATTTATTTTTGAATATGATAATATTGAAGACCCCATGAGGGTAAAGGTTGAAAGTAAGATACTATGTGGAGTTTTAGTTCAGTATTGGAGAGTTATCCAAGAGTGGAGACAAAAATAAAGTAAATAAGTAGGTAAGGAGTTGGGAACATGTGGTTTCTAAGTTTATATGTTATTTTATGCACCTAATAATGCAAGTAGAGTGTTTGAATAAGCTTCATGTCTTGAGGATTGAGAGAGAATAAGAAGATTACTATGAAAGGAAATATGAGAGATAATGTACAATGTGAGTAGACAAATCCACTTTGAAAGATATAAAGAATAAGGATATGAGTGAGGAGAATAAGGTTGTCTTGAAATATAACAAAAGAGTGAGGTTTATATGTCTTAAAACCAAATCTAATTTTAAAAAAATAAAGAGGAAGAAATATGTGATCAACCCATAGAGGAATAAATATTCATGGAAGAGGATTTGGATGTGATAGTTTTTGAATTATAAGAAGGAGACACTTTGTTTGATGATGGGAAAAATTTTGTGGTATTCCATATGCGAGAAGATATATAATATTCCTTAGTGAATGAATTTTTATTTTCTCTTTTGGAGGTAAGAAGGGTTGAGGACGACCAATGAAACCTACATGTTTCTTTGAAGGAAATAATAGATGTGATTGAATAAGGCATCCATGCAAAATTTTAGGTTTCTATGAAGGAAACCATAGGGGTGGTTGAAGTGTAATTTAATGCACACAAAGAGAGTATGGTTGAATACCATCCATGTGAATGAAAATAGAATATAAATAAGAATGAGGAGAGTATGAGGCACGATGAAGAGGTTGAAGAAGTGCTTGTAGTAACTCTTGATTCCCTTAATGTATGTGATCAATGTGTAGGACCAAAAATGGATAATATGTAAAAGAAGAGGAAAAATTCTAGTTTAGTTCATAATGCTCATATGTATGATAATTAAAGTGAATAAGTGAAACAAGATGATAATATGGTAGTGGTATTTGAAGAGATGGTTGGTAAGGATATACCAACAATAGAGGATTGTCTTCAAGTGATCATGGAGATAAGAGAGATGGAAAAGTGTGGGTATAATATTATTCTCAAAAGGATATATAAGAGGGAGTTCATTTTCAATAGCTAAATTTTTGTGAGAAGAATCTCAAGAAATCAAGTGAAAGATATTTTTAATAAGAAGAATACATTCTTAATAGGATAGTGGTGGATAGATAAGGATATGCATTAAATCTCTATTTTGAGAGATGGATAGAGAATGTATTTTTGATTGGAAATTTTAAGTTCTTAGTGATATATCTTGGTACAAAGATCATTTGGACTAGGATAGATTAATATTTTGACTCATGTGGCATAGAGGAAAGCAAGGAGATAGAGATTTTGGAAATGTTTCTACCAAGAGGAATGAAGGATGAAGGTGGTGTTTCATATGTGGGAGTAACCCATGTAGGTAATGAATAAGACACTCTTATGATTCAATATATACTTTTTTCTCATATGGTCAAGGAGAGGGCAAGGTTATTTACACATGTCATGAAAATGGTGATGGAAGGAGATAACAATTGGCCTAAAGATGATATAAATAGGATAAGAATGAAAATAGAAAGGATGAGATAGAGTAGATTATTTTTTTATTAACCCAAGAATTTGATGGAATATGGTTTTAAATGTGTAGAGATAAATATAAATTATAAATTATAATAGGCCTTTTAAGGTAAAGAGAGTGAGCCACTTAAGTTCATTTTTTTTGAATAATTGGAGGAAGATGTAAAGTATTTTAAGACTCCTATAAAGGAATGAATCATGAGAAATATGATGGTGGTAAGATAAGAGGTGGCATACATGATAGGGATATTGAATTAAAAAATTTAATAAGACTCTTCATTGAGGTGGATGGATGACCATAGCGGATACAAGCCCACAATATAAAGTAATATGCAAGAAGATGCATATTTTTAGAGGTGGTTAGATGAATATGGGTTGACCACAATAAGATGAAAAGATAATAAATGAACCCTTAGGTAGAGGAGGATGGTTTGTGTTTGGTATAATCCCACAAAGTAGGAAATAAATAGCAGAGAATAGAAAAAGAAGATGGATTTGAATACAACAAGAGGAAATTAGAAGAGAAGAAAAATAAGGGAAATCAAATGAAATATTTGGTGTGTTGTAATGTGACACCATGGAAATAAATATATTTATTCACCACTAAATACATCCATGTGATCACATTTTAAATACATCGAGTGTCTGATTCAGGAGCATCCAAGGTGTACGAACAATCTTGTATTAACAAAAAATAGTTTTTGTATTTGTTCACGTAGTCTTGTTGTTGTTTTGTTAGTTTTTCATAGTGAATATGATCCATGGGAAACACTCATACTCCTAAACTTATTTATCATCAATCACATCATAAATGATCAATTTCAAGAAATTAAATGGCATATTTTAGGAGTCTAAAGAGCACACAAATGTTGATTCATTCCTTGTTAGTGAAGATAATAAAAATCCATGCATAACAATATAATGAAACTAAAAAATATTCCCTAAGAACTAGGGGGAGTATAACATAATGAACAAGATCATAAAATAGAGATAAAAACACACAATAATTTTACCTTCTTTGTCAAAATTGACTTCCACTTTTCTGCATAGTAGATGTTCATGTTTAGTCTATGACATTAGAGACTCTTGTCAATATGTCTCCATGTTAGTATCACTTATCGAATGGTCATTTATGGATTTGATTTAATTTGGTTTATCTTGGTGTGAATATTATAATCAAATGGACATTATAACACTGCTTTGATGGCTTCTTGAAGGCATTCTTATAGAATAACCTTACACAAAAGCTTATTTGGGTATGGTGTGGGCACTTGTATTTATATGTCACAAATATAAATCTAACCGTTGGGAGGTTATGTTTAGTTTTAAATTTTGTTGAGTCTAAAATAACCTAGGTTGAGTTAGGTTAACCTTGGGTTGGGTCAAAGCACTCATGAAGTCCTAACAACTCAGTTTCAGATATTTATGAGCCATGACAACTCACTTTAGATATCTGTGAGGATTTGACTCTCCTTTTTTTAATACTATAAATTAATAAGTCACTTTATTAGCTCCTTTAACCTTTGACATCGTATATCTAAAAAATCTTTTTTTGGATAAATGAAATTCACTGATTCAACTTGGAATTTTTGTTTAGGCAAGTTAATTTAGATTTATAATTTAATTAATCTTGCTTAGTTTTTATGGAATTAAATATTTTGAATTAATAGGTCAACATTCCAAGAACATCAAATTACTAGGTCATAATTTTATTAGGGTTAAAAATGAACTAGGTTGTTGATGCATACAGGGTAATACCCCAACTTATGAGTAATTAAATATCTTACACAAAAAAAATTAGGAATTTAAGTGATTTTTAGGCTTATATTGAATTATTTTCTAGAAATTAAATTGAATTCCCATTTAGGCACAAAAGTGGCCAAAAATGAGTATCTACACATGGTTCCAAGCAATTTGGCTGAGTTTCTCAATCATCAGTACAATATGAGAATTTATTGCATCAGTTGAAAGGGTAAAAGAGATAGGTTTTGGGAAAATTTATAAAAATGGCATCAATAAATTCCCTAAACCTTAATTTTATTTCATATTTTTATTCTTAACAAAAAGTTATGTAAGTTTTAAAAAACTTTTCATTTCATCTATATGCAAAATTTATGGCCTCTAGAAGTTGGAAAATATTCATAGTGAAAAAAGGATTTATTTTCATTGAGAATAAGTTTGAAAGCCTTTCAAAACCACTTAACTGGTTTTACAACCACAATTTTTCATGTACGAGTGGTTTTGAAACTACCATAGTAGTTTCCCCTATATGGAATGTAGCACAAATAGATATTGAGCATTTATAAGAGGGTAAGGAAGGTGAAGAGGTGCCACACAAGTCAAATAATGTTGAGAATATTCAAAAATTGTAATGGAAATGGATAAAAGGAGTCATAGAGTTGAGGAAGTTCCAAGAAGTTAGCAATATAAAAGAGAGTTGGAGTTGAGTCCTTGAAGAACATAACAAATAGATGTTTCAAGTCTAGGAGGACTATACGAGTGTTATTTTAATAATATTATAGAGGATAGTGTGTATGAGAGTGTGAGTGATAATTTTCATTCAATATTTGTAATAGTTTAATGAAGTCAATAAATAAAGTGTATTGAGATGTGTAAAATCTGAGTAATGTGATTGAAGTGTGTCCATGGAAGAGTGATTATCTGAGAAACATATAGTAAAATGTTGACCTTAATCGATTTATTTTTATATAATTATAGAATGATATTTAAAAATATTGGTTGGATTTTTTGACCATTTTGGGGCTAAAACAAACTAGTATGTAAACCAAGGAAAAATGGGCATCAAGTGAAATATTAACCTATATTTTATTGTATATTGGGAATTTTCCTAAAACTTTATATCCCCTCATTTCAAGTTGGTATGAAAAATTTATAGGCCTTATAATTCACCCTTATAAACTATTAAAGGTCACCTATAACAATTATTGTATGTCACTTGCATCAACTATTTTAGGTTGTTATTTTCTAGCTACAAGTAGTTAAGACCCATTATTTTCATCTAACAATTTCTAACCATCCTAAAAAAGTTTATAAATCAGTTTTGGCATGTTGGAAGGAGTTACAACCAATTTTAACCACATTCATTCTCATTGGACCATCAATTATATTTCTTCCACATGGTTGTAACATCCATTTCTCTAAAATATATTTTGATTTCTTTCTATTATTTTGGCAAGCTATTTAGATTATTGTGACCTATATATTTTACCATCAACAAATAAAAAACATGCCTCTCCTTTATAAGGATATGAGATACATGTGGTAGAGGATATATAGATAATAGTAGAATTTAATGGAGACAAGATGTAGATATTAAGTATTTCTATAACATTTTATTTAATCCTAATGTAGCAATACCCTTAATTTTTGTAGGATTATTTAATGCAATTGAAGTGAGTTGAAGTAAATCAATTGCAATAAAGGAAGGGAATATAATAAAAATACAACTAATAAGGATAAATTCACAAGGATTTGTGGTTAAAATCATGATTTATTAAGTAGTCATTATTTTCTTCATGTGAAACATTTTTATTTTTCTTCAGTTTCAATATGTGTGCATATTTTAAATTCATAAGTAAATTTTAGTATTGTTAAATTTTTTTTGTATGGGAATATTCCAATTTTAAATTAAAAAATCAACTCCAATAATTCATTTATGAAATTTTTAGTATCCTAGCCCTTGAAAGTGACTAGTGTCATACATACAGTGCCAATATCTTTCCAAAATACACATCTCCAGGTTGATAATTAATGAAGTAACATCATAAATAAATGTAAAAGTTAGCTCTTGGGTAAATATTTTGGGTTGTATTCAAGCCTTAGTTGTATCAAATTTAATTTATGGTTTTATTTTGATTATCATTTTAGTGTCATCTTTTTTTGATAGGATTCAACTTCTATTAGGAACTTAGAAGGTTGAGATAGATTTCATACATTCTAGATTAAATATTTTGCTTTCTAAATTTTATTTCTTACTTTCTTGATTATATTTCCTAATTTATATATTATTTTTATTATTTCCTACTTTTAATTTCCCACTTTATAGATTAAATTTATTGCTTTCTTGAGTCAAAATTAGAATGCTTTAGTCAAATTTTCAAATTCTATAATTAAATTAAGTATTAAAAAAATCCATATCAAACTAGCCCTTTGTAGGGAAGGGCATAATAATCAAAAGTTAATTGAGTAATTTAAAGTAGGATGAGAAGGATCATTTTTGTAGGTTCTTTCCTAAGAGATTGAATTTTTTTTTGGGAGACCTTCAAGGGGACAATTATGTCAATATACCCACAACTTTTGAATTTCTCATCAATGCGCCCATGGGTGTTGCATATACAAAGAAAATTCCCTCTTCTTCCTTGCCCAATTTTAAGGGAATGGTAAGTGAGGACCTTGATTCATTTATTTTTTATTTTGACATCTTATGTCATAGTTATGACAATAATCAAGATGCCCAAAATCTAAATTTATTTCCAACTAGTCTTAAAGATGCAACCCTTCAATGGTTAATGAGGTTGGGAAAGAATATAATTACTAACTAGAAGGTATTTAAGAATAAATTCCTTTTCAAATACCTATAATACTATAGAGGAAATGATTATATTGGAGATGACAAATTTTAGATGTTGTGAAAAGAAGATGAGTTGCTAGAAGACTATATGGAAAACTTTTGTTTAGCTTACAGAGGTCTAAACAAAATAAGTTGGTCCCATAATATATCAAGTTTATATTTTTAATTATTAATTGGTAATGCATGGATTATTTATATATCATTAGTAGTGGATAAGTCTCACAAATATCATTTTAATATATCACCATCTTATGCATAAACTACTTAAGGTCTCTGATGAAGAAGACCTACAACAACAAGATATTATCATCATCATCCTAAAGATATACCTATGTAATATTGAAAATGTAAGTTTTAAATTTGAAGAAATATATGAACTAGAACACCATCAAACATATGGCTACACGATTAGACACATTGCATACATGAAGAAAATAAGAAGAAGCAAAACAAGATTGAGTTGTATATTACCTAGATTTCTACAAACAGAAAGCATATTGTAAAGGATTTAAATGAAATGGAACTTAAAAAATTGGATAATATTGGGATTATATATTTTATGTGACCCAACAAGAACCATGTCCATAAATACCATAAAATTTAGGTATGTCATCAAACACTTCATTTTTTCAAATCATAATTTTTTATATAATCTTCCTCATAATTAGTATAGATCCACTCCTTGGAATAAAATGCCCTCAATGACATCTTAAAATAAAAATTAACCATAAAAAATCCTCATCCTTAATCTAATTGGAAATAATTTCAAAACTAGCCATGGTAGCCACAAAATTTGAATCATCTATGGTACCCACCTTCCAATCAATGGCAACGACCATGGAAAAGAAATCATCCATGGTTTACCAAAATGTTGGGATTAAAAAAAAAAACCAAAATCACACCTATATAATTTTTTTTTTATGAAAATAATCTTGTTCCAATTGTAAATTCGAGTACAATGAAAATGAATAATTAACAATGATCAAAGCTACGATTCATGATATAAAAAGAGAAAAAATAGAAAATTCAAAAATGTTGGGATATAATGATGAGAAATGATTACCTATAGCTATTTATTCTACTTAAATACCTAAACTTATGGAAGAAGAAAATATATACCCTTTCTTGCACCCCTTGGTTAGTAAATACTAGTTACAGTGATTGCTTCTATAACAACTCCTACACTTATTGATAAGGAACATAAACATGTAGATAATAGTCCTATTGCTATTAGTAAACAATAACAACCTAAAATAATTGGAAACTTTAAACCCATAGAAATTATAAACTCTACACCTGATGATGAGCTTATATCAATTAGTATTATATTTGCTCCTACATCTATTGGTAAGGAACTACATGTGGAAATTAATATTTTTCATATCAATGAGGAAATGCAACCTTTAAAAAGTGTTGATTTTATGATTATTCTACCTCATGAATGAAATCTAAATACCCTTTTATTTCAGTCAATAGTGTTAAAAATATATATATGTTTAAAAATATAGAAATGAATAATCATAAGGGTGATAAATAGATCTACAACATGCCAATTAATTTTCAAACTCAGATAAACATTATTATAAATTTAAATGTTGAGACACACTAAAAATAAAAGTATAGTTATTGATTAATATTGCAATGAATTTTAAACAGGAATACTTAGTTGGTTTACTATGTGTATGTAGACCTAATATAAAATAGGCTAGAATCAGAATGGATCTAGATTCTTGATCAATCACTAGATTATATAAATTTACATTATGTGGCCTCAGATGCCTACATCATAACTAGATGAATGCATCAAAATTGGTGTCTGATTACACTCAAATGTCTAATATGGAATATTAGTTGGATCTAGGTGTGACCACCTAGATCTTATTGGGTTTTCTATTGCCTTTACCATGGTGTGTTCAGATCTCCTACATAGGATATCACTCTCTATAAAATGATCAAACCCCAACTTCCCCAGCCTTAGAGTGACTATGAAAAAATGGATTAGTGTTCACATGGTGTCGAGTTACTCCAAGGACACCTCTATCAATGGTCACTTCCTACATATTCAATACTCTAAAGAGGACCTCAAACTTATGTAGTTCTCCCCTATGTGTTATCTTGTGTGTTTATAAGGATGCAACATGTGATAAGTAAGTACATAGAGTGACATAGCTTGTAACTTGGAAAATATGGCTCGTGGAATGTTCTTTTAGTACATAAGACCTATAGATTGGTATCTATTTGTGACTAATATTTAGATAGGAAAGAATAGGGAAGCTTTTATCACTTGAATGCTTGATTGAATTCCTTTAGTATTTTGCCTTTTGAGTTTCTAGGTCTATGTTAGGTGAGGAATGAATGATGATTTCCCTTGTATATATACCAATCCCTTTTGGAAATATCTTACATTAAATCACTTAGGCTAACATTTAGGATGCCTTCAATTTGAAAATTTGATGACTTTAGGGCACTAAACATTTTGTTTGGTAAAAGACATTAGCATTAATGTAGGTATCCCATTGAGACACAAGTGTCTAGGAATATGGAAAATAGATATAAGTCTAAAACTTGTAGAGGATGATAATAAGTAGGTTTAAAGTATTTAAATCAACATATAAGTCTTGGTCATTATAATAACATATGGTCAGACTAAGAGATAAGAAATAGGCACAAGAGATAACAAAAGCAATCCTTTAGATATCAAGAATATCTTAGAATGAAGGGTAAAAAAATGAGAAATAATTTACAAGTATAAAAGTCTCACTGCTACATAATTCATATTTACTATATAAATCCCCCTCCCTTTAATATAGTAATAAAATTTTTAGTTTAAAGGAAATGAAATTTGTACCTAGGTGTGTATATCATACATGGTCTTTGTGTGAGTCCAACTTGAGTGTTTTGATGGTGGCTAACCTCCAACCAAGAACATGTTAAAATATCTAATTTGTGCATGTAATATATAATTGAAAGAATTTGAAATGCTTATGAGTAAAGAGAGCAAGGTTAGGAATACACCTATGTATTGATGCAACCATCTTTCCTTTTATAAATTTGATTTGAAAAGATGTTATATTGTGAATATTTTAAGCTGAGATTAGGACCATAATAAAACTTACAAGTATAAATATGTATAAATATTGTAGGGAAAATTTCTCCCAACCTTGAATAAAATGTGAGTTTCCACCTAGTGGTTGAGATTGGCTCAATTGTGAAACCCAATCATACTTATAACCTGGTAAGTGTGAGTGATCCAAGTCAACTCACACTATAAATCTAGTGAGGATTGATGATTTGATCATTCCATACTAGTAATATAACTTGTTAAGATTAAGTTATGTAATCACCTCAACCTTTCCAATTGTTAACCAACTATTCTAGTATATTGGCTCAATAACAATCCATAAAATTCCATCATGGTGTATGCTAAGGTCTATAAAATTATTTTAAATCTTAAAACTTATTTGATTTTTTAGTTTAAGGTGATCTTTTGCATGGAATATTCACCTCATATGTGTCTTGAATTAAAAGCTAGGTATAACATTGGTACCAATGTATAGGATGCTTCTATGAATGTGTATTTGAATCATATAACTATGTAATTTAGCCAATTTTAAAACTATGTAAGTGTGGAATACATGTTCCCATGACATGCCCCCACTGAATTTGGAGAATATAAGAACTAGTGTAAGTGTGGAGAACATGTTTTGATAACATGTGACCAAATGCTAAATACTAAATAAATGTGGAAGTCATGTCTTTTTGGCATGCCCACATTGAAATTATTAGTGTAGGTTTTTATTTTTCCCTATTTTTTAATTAGTGAAATTGTATTTATTGTGCATACATGTAGTTTTCCTACATTTGTGGGATAGGCTAGCTTATGTGGAGGTGTGTGTCATAGATGTGTCATAGGTGTCATAAGTAACTCCCTTGATGGGAGTTACTTCTCTATTCTTAGCACCTTGTCACCACCTTTCATGGAGGAGTTACATTCTATTCTTGGGATGCCTTGTCCACCTTTTGTGGAGGAGTTAATTACGTACTCTCCTATTTGTATTCCTCACTTTGGCCATCTCATGCTAATCAGATTTTGGTTTTCTCCATTTTGTCTTCTGCAATTTCTCTTATTGTGTATTTTCAAATTGCTTTAGCATCTATGTGGTGTGCACTTGTTCATCTTATGTGATCATGTCTTCATTGCACTCGTGTTATCCAAATTCTGGAAACAACTCCAATATGGTATCAGAGCTTTCTCGATAATCTTGTGTGTGATTATGCTTTTAGCTTATTTTTGAAATCAAGAAGAGTGGAGTTTGTTTTTTAATTTTTAGAATTGATCAAAAATAAAATAAAAATATCACTTCTGGTTAGTTTTCTTGGAGATCCTTGCATTTGGGTGTCTTTTGTTGTGTGGAGTAGCAAAAGGAGGAGCTGACTTTGTTACAAGCCTCTTCATACTGTTGTTATCCTTACAGCTTCTGCGCCCTCTTCTGGTTAGCAGCACTCTTCTAAGTTATGTGCCTAGCTTCTGCACTCCTTCAGGTGTCCACGCCACTATCTCCATTAGTCTTCTCTAGCTGTGCTAACCTTCAGCAGCTGCATCCTTCCATCTAGGTGCCTCAGGATGTACGACAGGTCTACTATTTTTTGTTTTTTACCAAAATTTTTAGAACTGCGCCTTGTTTGGAAGCCACATTTTTTTGCTTGCTATTTGGTCTGTTGTTATTATTCCATCTTATGTGCCTAGTTTTTGAGCTCTAGTTCTACCACACATCAGGCCGTACAGTTTCTATAGGTCTGCATTTAATTTTGTGTCTTTTTTGAGTCAAAATTTTGGACTATTTGCTTTTGGACGCTCCTTCCTACTTGGCATCCCATGTGGCACCCTAGGACACTTGTCATTCCTTCAAAACTATCTTTGCTTCGTTATTTTTAATTAAAATTGACCTGTTAAAATAAAAATCAGTCAATTTGACTAAGTATTTAATTTTTTAGATAGTTTTGTATTTTTAGGGATTTTCAATTAAAACTTGTATCTTCGACCTATGAAGACGAAGGGTGAGGCCTGAGTTGGAGGAAGGCCAATTCCCCCTCACAAAGACCTCCTTTAGATTCTTCATTCTATGCTGAATCTAATGAGTGGTTGGAAGGCCACTTTCTCTCCCCATAACAGGTATTTTTTTAAATGTTTTAGTGATTTTCTTTACAAAAACACTAGTTTATGAGAAAATTGTAACTTTAAAATTTTGCAAATAATAGCTCAGTTTTGGGTGCCATTTTTTTCAAAAGTGCTTGTAATTCAATTCTCCATAGTGTAGACTTGTTGTTTTTCAAAAATGCACTAGTTTATAAAGTGCCAAAAATTTGGGTCTCCCGAGACACATTTTCAGCTGAGTCCAACGTCCTGTTTGCTTTAGTCTTGCACTAATTGCTCTAAGACGCATTTTCAGCTGAGTCCAATGTCTTTTGAGTGTGCACTTGCATATTTGGGGGGGGGGGCTCAATATTTTTGTGGGGGGGGGGTGTGATTGCTTTTCACAAACTTGTTTTCATTCTCCTTTCTACATAAATTCACAACTTGCAATCAACACAACTTCACCTAAATTTAGCTAAAAATGGATTCTTTTCAACTTAAACCCTTAACACCCTTCAACTATCATGAATAGAAAGTTAAAATTTCAATCATTCTTAGATGTAAAGGGTTGTATAGGATCACCATGGGTACAAAAGTAGAACCCAACATAGATGCTGAAAAGGTTAAGTGGTACAACCGTAGTGATGAAGCCTTTGGATTACTGAGCTTGTTTGTGTTTCCAAAACTTCTCTTCTACTTAGAATCCCCCCAAACTCCTAATGACATATGGGACACCTTAGAAAAGTTGTTTGGGAAGCTTGATGAGATGAGAGGTCATGAGCTCAAAAATGAACTCATAAGTCTAAGTCTTAGTAACTTTGACACCCTTCAGGACTTCTTCACTAAGTTTAAGGCCCTTAGATTGAAATTGAAAGAATGTGAGATAGAGAAGAAAGATGATCAACTCATTCTTTCTATTCTCACAAAGTTAGGTCCAAGCTTTTCCGTCTTTGTCTCCACTTTTCATGCCATTAAAAGCGCCCTTGGCACTACATGGAAAATGCCTTCTTTGGATTCATTCATTGCTGACTTGACTAGGGAGCAAGATAAGCTAATTCGGATGGGCACAATGAAGTCTACTCAACCCCAAGCCTTGATAGCTGGAAATGGTAAGGATAAAACTTCAACAAAGGAGAAGAAGAAAAAGAACAAGGACCAAGAGAAGAAGAAAGAAAACACCAATCCTGCCAAAAGCAACAGTGAGTCTTCATCCTCCAATGTTAAACCTAAGAAGGAGAAGGTTAAGTGTGCCTATTGTAAAAAGATAGGGCATGATGAACACAAGTGCATGAAGAATCAAATAGACCACCTAACTCATCTTATAGAGAAGAACAACATAGGTGTTCTTGAGTCCATCAAGTAGAATTCATCAACCCAAGATTCTACTAAGGCAAAAGGCAAGGGTAAGGAGAAAGAAAAGGGCAAGGCCCTTGTAGCAACTGCAACTTCTACATCTTCATGGGTCATAGACTCGGGTGCTTCTCACCACATGGGTCTTCACTAGTTGAGTTTTCATCTTTAGAGCCTTGTAGCATGACTTCAATTAGTTTGGGTGATGACACATTAGTTTCCATTGTAGGGAGAGGATCAGTTGAAATAAAAGGAGGAACATTAAATAATGTTCTAAGTGTTCCTTCTCTTTCAACCAATCTCCTATCAGTGTACCAAATCACTCACATTGGTCAGGGCATGAGAGTTGAGTTTTCACCAGATTTAGTGTCTATCAGGGAGTTGTATAGTGATACTATAGTGGCAGTGGGAAGGGCAGATCACCAAGACAAGTTATACACCTTTTCAAATTTTGCATTAGATTGTTCTCCTACATCATTGCTAACTCATTCAGATGGAGTTAGAAAATTTTGGCATGAGCAGTTTGGCCACCTTAACTACTATTATCTTGAGCAACTTTGTAAAAATGACATGGTCATTAGCTTGCCTCGTGTCCAATTCTCAAAAGGACTTTGCGAGGGGTGCTCCATTGGGAAGCATCCCAAAGCAAAATTTGACAAAGGCAAAGCTTGGAGGGATTCACAACCTTTAGAGTTAGTCCACAGTGATGTATCAGGACCATTTCCCAAACCATCTTTCACAAGGGCCAAGTACATCCTCACTTTCATTGATGATTTCTTTAGGTACACTTGGATATATTTTCTCAAATAAAAGTCTAAAGTGTTTGAAAATTTTCTAGACTTCAAGGCTCTTGTTGAGAAATAGAGTGAGAAATCCATCAAGGTTATTTAAATTGATAATGGAGGGGAGTATGTCAGCATTAGGTTTGAGCAATTTTGCACCACAGAGGGGATTGATTTATAGTGCATAGTCACTGTAGTCCTTCACAGAATGGGGTTGTAGAATGTAAGAATATGTTCTTGAAAGAGATGGCTAGCTATATGATTCACTCAAAATCCTTAGCACCATAGTATTGGGCCGAAGCCATCAATTATGCTTACTACATTCAGAACATGGTTCCTCACAAAGCTTTGAAAGGGATAACACCCTTTGAAGCTTGGCATAAAAGGAAACCTGATGTTGAGCACCTCAAGGTTTTTGGATCCCCAGCCATAGCCTGCATTCTAAAGAAGAAATGCAAAGCTATGGAACATCAGTCCAAGCCTTACATCTTTATAGGATATCCAGATGGTATTAAGGGATATTGCCTTCTAGATCCAGTCACACATGAATTGTTCATCAAGAGAAGTGTCTATTTTCAAGAGAGTCCTAGAGACTCAACACTTGACACTTCTTCTCCCTCATTAGATCTACTTCTTCATGATGATTTCTCATCAGATTCAGATCAGCCATAGCAGGTTCTTGAGCCAGAGTCATCTTCTTCTTCAAGTTCAGACAGTGAGGATAGTGATGCAGAGTCATCCACCTCTAGTTAATTAGAGGATGAGGAGTTAGCACTTGACTCGCCCACTTTTGGGCCACTTTGGGCTAGAAAGACACTTGAGAGTGCTGGCACTTGGGCAGGAGATCCCACAGATGATAGATGTACTAGGGAGGATTTTGAGAGAGATCCACATGCCTTCTTTGCTTCAGTTTTGGATCCACAATCTTTTCAAGAGGCATCAAGGGTACCTGAGTGGGATAGTGCTATGAAGGAAGAATATTCTTCCTTAATCAAAAATCACACTTGGGACTTGACATCACTTCTTAAGGGAAGAAAGATGGTTTGATGTAGGTGGATATATCATACCAAGTTTGTAGTAGATGGGTTGGTTGATAAGTATAAGGCGCAATTGGTTACCAAGGGTTTCTCACAGGTGGTAGGCATTAACTACTCAGAGACCTTTGCACCTATTGTAAATATGACTTCTATCTGACTCACCTTGGCTATTATTTTAGCACATGGTTGGGATGTGCATCAGATGGATGTGAAGAGTGCCTTTTTTCACAGAGACCTAGAGAAGGAGATCTACATGGAGTAGCTGCCAGGATTTGTTCAAGATTCTTTCTTAGTATGCAGACTTAGGAAATCTATCTATGGCCTCAAACAGGCTCCTCAGGCTTGGTATGCCAAGATGGATTCCTTCCTTCTCATAGTGGGTTTCACTAGGTGCCATTTTGATCCCAATGTCTATTTCTTATGGCAGGATGATTTGCTCTTGATTTTGGTTCTATATGTTGATGACCTTTTGATCACTGGGAGTTTTTTATCAGCTATTGCATCTGTGAAGGCATTTATTTAGGATAGATTTGACATGATAGACTTGGGTTTGTTGCACTACTTCCTTGGCATCAAGATCTCATAGTCAAATTTAGGGATTACACTTGCATAGCCGAAGTATGCTCTTGACTTATTGGCTCAGTTTCACATGGTTGATTGCAAGCCATCTCTGACTCCCTTTCTATCAGGAGTCAAGCTTAAGGCTGATTGTTTTTCACCATTGGTTGATGCCACTTAGTATCGATAAATTTTTGGTAGTCTCATCTACTTGACTCACACCAGGCTTGACATTTCATATACAGTGGGACTTGTCTCAAGATTCATGTAAGAACCCCATGAGCTGTATTGGAAAGTAGTTAAGAGGATCTTGCATTACATACAGGGTTCACATAAATATGGGATTCATTACAGATTTGGCACAGAGGTTGACTTGGTTAGATATATAGATTTAGACTAGGCTGGCGATTCATAGACTCGCAAGTCCACTTTTGGTTACAGTTTCTCTCTAGGTTCTAGTCATATTAGTTGGTCTAGAAAGAAGCAGAATGCTATTGCTATATCATCTATAGAGGCAGAGTACAGGGGAGCTATTAATGTAGCTACTGAGGCTATTTGGCTTCAAGGGATTCTTTCTAAGTTTGGCATTCCTATCAAGTAGCCCACCATCATTTATTGTGATAACTAGAGTACCATTCAGATTTGTAAGAATCTAGTTCAGCACCAGTGGACCAAGCACATAGAGATTCACATGCATTTCATTTGGGAGCTTATTCATAGTCAGGTCATTGACTTGATATTTTTCTAGTCTTCAGAGCAGGTTGCAGACATCTTCACCAAACCTTTCACTGAGAGCAAGTTCATTCATCTACGAGCTCTTCTTAGGGTGCAGTCTACATTTGCAACAACATCATCTTCAGGGGGGGCCTTCTAGCCTCTTATTTTCTTTTATGTCTCTCTTTTTAGGGGGAGTTTTTTCCTACGAGTTTTCTCTTTTTCTCTATCTTATGGGAGATTTTATTTGTACATGGGTACCTCATCAGGCCTAGTTGCTGAGACCCATTTTCTATTTCCACACTGCCCACCTAAGCTGCGCTTATGGGGGGGTATTAGTGTAGATTTTTATTTTTCCCTATTTTTTAATTAGGGAAATTGTATTTCTTGTGCATACATGGAGTTTTCCTACATTCGTGGAATAGGATAGCTTATGTGAAGGTGTGTGTCATAGATGTGTCATAGGTGTCATAAGAATGTCATAAGTAACTCCCTTGATGGGAGTTACTTCTCTATTATTAGCACCTTGTCACCACCTTTCATGGAGGAGTTACATTCTATTCTTGGGGTGCCTTGTCCACCTTTTGTGGAGGAGTTACTTATGTACTCTCCTATTTGTATTCCTCACTTTGGCCATCTCATGCTAATCAGATTTTGGTTTTCTCCATTTTGTCTTCTGCAATTTCTCTTATTGTGTATTTTCAAATTGCTTTAGCATCTATGTGGTGTGCACTTTTTCATTTTGTCTGATCACGTCTTCATTTCACTCACATTATCCAGATTCTAGCAACAACTCTGATAGAAATCTAAAACTTTGAAGGTGTGAAATTCATGTACCTATACTATATAATCTATGCAAGGATCACATAGAATATGAGAGTAACATGTCTCGGTAGATATAAAAATGAGGTATATAGTATGTGATCACATAAAATCCTAAGATTCATGATGTGAATCATGAAAACACCTAGATAATAATAAAACAAGCTCAATAAGCAATCAAACACACACACAAGAGCACTAAAAAGTAAATTGGAAGATAATGTTCCAAGGATACCTCAAAGAAGGGGCATGCTAAAATGTTATACAATTGAAGGCACATGGCTTATTCAAATATCCACAAGACATAAAAATACATGTTCAAATGTCAATGTGAAACAAACTATGACATATACACATGTCATAATAACTAATCATAGGCACATGGGACACAATCAATGAAGCATATTATCAAACAAGAAATACAATTCAACACAATACACTCAATTAAGTGAATATATGTAAAGCATAGAACATAAGAAACCACCATAAACATGGAATAAAAGTCTTTAAATATATATGTTAGTAAAAAATGTTAAGTATATAACATACCAAGTGCACTGTGAAAGATTTAAGCATGGATAAAGGCATGTGTAAGCATATAAGCTCAAACATGATAATGTAAAATGATAATAAAACTATATAACCTATGTGTATTATGATCAAATAAGTAAATTTCTCCAATGTCTAAATGATATGAGTAGAGGGAAGGCCCAAACATTCGAAAGTGCATAGAATATGTGCTTGGGTATGCCTGTACCACACTCAAAATATTTGTGAAACATGTGTATATATAAATAGATGATATGTTATCTAACAAAATATAACTGAAAACATAAATGTGAAGGACATAATAGAACATGTAAATGATAAGAATATTTTTATAGTTTTGATTTTTGCTAATTTTTTTGGGTATTTTTAGAATATTGAATATGTTCAACCTTAGGTTGGATCATTTGCATTGTTTAGATCATGGTTGGATAGGTGAAAATTGTGCATGGACTATTCCTCATAATTTACTTGTGAATTATAAGTGAAAATTACATCCTGTGGAAAATAGATCAATTTATCCTTATGAGAAAAGGAGATACCTTGCTGATTTTAGTCAATTTTTGCTTCCATTTGATATAACCAAAGGGTTACTACTATGAATGTTTGTTGATATTTTTGTGGTATGACACAAAATATTATTTGAATAAATTTAGAACCACAATAAATTGGTATTATTATGTTTCCCAAGGAGTCTTTTCAACTTCCTTTATGTTGTAAGTTTATTTATATCAAAGCCAAGTTATTGTAAGCATATTACATTTTAAGTGGTTTTTGTTTGTGTAGGATTAACATAATTATGACAAAAGTAACTAACACCCATGAATAATGTGATCAGTATATTTTTTTAGTGTGGATGCATTTGTATTTATTTAATTTGAGGTATTTAGATTAGATGTGCATTATGTACCATTTTTATTTTTAGTTCCTTCTAAGAATGGTCTTGTTGATGTGGGTCTTTTACACACCCCCAAATTTAATTAGTAAGCCTCTAACATTTTAAGATATCAATAGATTTAAACTCCACTCTAGGGAATGAGTTTTAGGTATGGGTTAAAAAACTTGGTGGTGCAATAGTAGGTTGAGTATGTGGATTATTAACCAGGTGTGTTTGTAGTGAAATGAATCCTAGTAAAGAAATTAAAACCTAGTTGGGTTGGATGGATAGGTTTACATTATTATAAAGTGGGTAAATATCAATCAAATAAACTTGAAAAATAGGTAAGGGTAGATTAAAAAATAAGGGTCCATGGTCTCAATGGACTACTTCTAAGGTTGGCTGCTTTATGGACAAGTGTTTCCAAAACTAATGCTTGTTATTAGTAGCCATTGCACACTCATAGACAAACACTTTTAGGTAGTTTTGGGGAATAAATGGCATAGGAAACTTAAAGATATTAGCTAATTCTTTCTCCTTTTAGAGTATATATTTTAGACCCTGAGGAGATTATAGCTCATACCAGAAAGGTATCTAGGGAAACTATGGCTCACACCTAGAAAACTATATCAAAGAAAAACATCCCTGTTCACTTAGAAAATTAAAATATTCAACAAATTAGTTGAAATAAATAACACTTAATAACTATTCAATAGTTGATCCACATCTAAAATCAATAAATATCAATGATAACAAAAGGAATTCTATATAGCTATTACAAACTTTGGATTACTAAGATAAAATAACCAAAGGAGATAAAACCTTAATTACATAGAAATGGAAGGAAAAGAAATCCACATAGCTGCATGATGATTGAAAATGATTTATTCTTATATTTATAATCCATTGACCCTTTAAAATGAGGGATTTAAATGTATAAATAAACTTGGGGAGGGGTCACCTCATCCTCCAAGTTCATGCAAAATTCAAATTTAAATCTAGTAATTAGAACCTCGGTTATAATTTTAATGCCAAAACTACATGTAAAATTATAATTAATCAAAACTATGTCAATAATAACTTTGTCTATATGATGCCATGTAACATGTGCATACTTATAAACTACCCAAGTTAACTATTACATTCATACACCAAGTATGAGTAAACTATAATTACATTGATTAATACTATATACAATATTACATATAAAATTAACCTTCAATAACTAAGGCCTATTTACACTCGATGATTGAATGGCTATACTTGTCATGGGAGGCACTGAAGTGGTTAGAGAAACTGAGCTAGTAGTTATAGTTAAGCTAGTAATCAGATCCTTAGCCTTTTTCCTTGATTCCAATTATTGATAATACTTAAATATGACATAATGATGATATATTCTAATGTCCATGTTCAAAAGTGGGGGCCTATATACCCTATTTTTATATTCCATTAGGCGTTTAAGTTCAAATTTATTAATCCTCCAAAAGATCTCAAATTTTGTGGCCTTCTTTCTTTTAAAATTCAATTCAACCTCAATCTCCTCTAATTCTAATCCTTGATATTCTATTTGAAGTTGGTTCAGGCTTGCTATAGAATCTGATCAAAACTAACCCTACTTATTAGTTTCCTTGTGAAGTCCCTAACTTGTGAGAACTTAAACTCATCTAAAATTTGTAAAATAAGGTTATCATTCTCTACATATTTGGGCATTATTAATATTATAGTTGTTACCCAATCCCTCACTTATTGTGTTTGAATGATAACAAGGTTGATGGCATTGGATGCCTCCAATGGTGTCATTAAATTCAAGTGGATGTATGCCTTATTCATTGTGTATAGAAAAAATAGTTTTAATTTATTTTCATCTTCATTTATAAAATTAAATAATTTTACCACTTCAATGATTTGAGGGGTTAAATCATCCCTCATTAAAGTAATGGCATCTAAAATATTGTATAGCCTCAAAGCTGCACTTTATATATCTATTTTAATATACATGAGAACATGAATAATTTTTTGTTGTTCCTTGACCTACTCTAATTCTGATCCAAAACTCAAAAGCTTTGGTTGAAATAAAATTAAATAAAAAAGAACAACACAATAGCAATAATGCTATCTCTAAGAAGATGTTTTATTCATCAAATTTGTAGACCCAAACATATGCCTATCTCTGAGAAGAGATGTCTGATTTCCATTTTGGGTTACATATTCATTTATACATGTTTTGAAGGTAGGAGGAGGATGTGGAAGGTCACCAATCTCGAGGGAGATTAAGTGGTTCAACTTCCATGATTTAAAACAATACAGAATTCGAGGAATTACTATTTTTAAAAACTTACTATTTTTAGACTACACTCCTAAAATTGAAATTTGGGGCACTTTCATTTGTTTTTTGGGGGTCAAAACCCACTGAGAGGAGATCAATGCCATCTCATGATGCTACCCTCATTCTTAGCTATGGTGTAAAATTTATGGATCCCAAAAGGTTTGCCACCAATTGGGGTAGAACCATCACTCAAATTGTCACCTGAAATGTTGCTCAAATCATTCCTCCCTTCTTGAGAAGCAATCATCCCCATTGCATCAAGATTTGTCATCAAGTGTGGTAGTTGTATTTTGATTTGATTCTTGATGCATACTTGGAATGGAATGTGCTTTGTGTATTTGTGCTTTATGGAGCTATGTAGGGCCTGATTTTTCACCATTTCTATTTGACCATTAATATGTGGATGAAAGACCATGCATTTCCTTAGCTTGTTATCTATTGGATTTTGTTTTTGTGTTTTTTGTGTAGTCAGGGATAAAACATCATCCCTTTTGGATTCCTATGGCTTGACCACCATGAGAATAAATTTCTTGGTACTAATTAGGGAGATAAATGTAGAACGTGGTACCTCTAGTACCCTGTACCACCATGTTCCAAGAGTGAGAGTGATCCTTCAAGTTCTTAATTCATAGATGCCATGTCTATCATATATGAATGGATAACCAAAGAGTATATTGCAAACATCTAGATTGACCACATCATATAAGACCTCATCTTAGAAAGCTTTTATTACATATGAGAGAAGACATTGGTGGGTGACATGGAGGTTTCTCCCTGGATTCAACCATCCAATAGTGTATGGCTTTGGGTGAGGCTTCATGGACAAATTTAGGATTTTCACAACATTAACAAAGATTAAATTATTTTGATTCCCACTATAAAAAATGAAATTTAGAGGCTTAACTTTCACCCATAACTTAGAATGAAACAACCTTTCCTTGTTATCTAGCCTCTCCTCATGGGTCTGTGCTGAAGCAATGATGGCATCAAGCTTAGAATCTATAATATCTTCTTTATCCTCTTAATTGTAGGCTATGTATGAGGTAGAGTAGTAGATGTTAGGTATTGTGACTCAGAAAGTATGGACTTGATGGCTCAACATTCTTCTTTGGAGTGAGTTCTATATTTGTGATAATCACACCACTTCCCAGTCTTTTCTTCCTTTTTCTTCCAATTTTGGCCTCATGTTTGACCTTCTTTATCACTTTTCCATTTTGAAGGCTAACTCTTCATATTCATTCTTCCATGCTTCTGCTCAATCTTCACTACAAAGTTGTACACCTTACCAAGGGTTTTCAAATTGAAGAGTTCTATTTCTCCCCATGTGTACCATTATAGTCCACCATGATATTTGAGAACCTTATGTTTTTCACTTTTTTAGATGCCCAATCTCGCATATAGAGAATGAAAAATGTCAGTGTAATCTTGAACAGACTATTCCTTACCTTATCAAATATGTTGCCACTCTATATATAGATCATCATATGCTTTAATGGGGTAATATTCTTCCTTTACAGCTTATATGAAATCATCCTAGGTAGGTTCTACCTTAAGGCCAATATCATTTGTACTGAATCTATTTTTTTACACTTCCCACCAATTTTTGATAGGTAATGATGCTTTCAAACAACAAAAGTGATCTCTTTATCGATGAATTTATTTATATAAAAATAAGATGACAATTGATCTAACCAATTTTCTACTACATTAACATTGATTTTGCCTTAAAATGTAGGGATATCAAAATTCACCTAGACTTTGAAGGGTGTTGGGGCACTGAAAAGATGTGGGGTTACAGATGCAAAACTAAAATTTCCCATCAGAACTTGTTGAAGAATGAATTATTGTAGCATCTGCGCTTACTATTTGTAGAGGGATTCATTCACCATTTCCTTATAAGGATCAAATGTCTTAATGTTGTCTACCATTTGAAGTCATTTGGAGTGAATAGGTGGATAGTTTATTGGTTCTATTTTCCACCCAAGCTTACTGTAATCTAACCTCATCCATGGGATCATACACTCTAGAGATAAACCACACTGATACCACTGATCCAAAACTCAAAAGATTTGGTTGAAAGATAATTCAAGAAATAAGAAAAATATAATAACAATAATGCTATCTCTGAGAAAAGATGTTTTATTCATCAAATTTGTAGACCCAAACATATGCCTATCTCTAAAAAGACATGTCTGATTTCCATTTCAGGTTATATTTTCATTTATACATGTTTTAAAGGTAGGAGTAGGATGTGAAAGGTCATCAATCTTGAGGGAGATTAAGTGGTTTGACTTCCATGATTTACAACAATACATAATTTAAAGAATTACTATTTTTAAAAACTTACTATTTTTAGACAACACTACTAAAATTAAAATTTGGGGCGCTTCCATTTGTTTTTTGGGGGTCAAAACCCATCAAGAAAAGCTTAGTTCCATCTCAAAATTTTACCCTCATTCTTAACTATGGTGCAAAAGTTATGGCTCCCAGAAGTTCTAACACCAATTTGGGTAGAACCATCACCCGAATTATCACCTGAAATGTTGCTGAAATCAAATTCTTACTTGACCTCTTTTCTTTCTTGTTATATCCCTGTTTGGAGCTCAAGTAAAACATCCTTTTATGTTTCAAAATAGGATTTTAAATCCTCATTATAAGGACACTTCCCTAGTCTCATTTTCTTTCTCTTTGAAAGAGAGAAAACATATTGTCTTTCCTCTAGAATCATCCCCATTCTAGTATTATCTTCATGTTGGAAATATTTTCATTGATGTCAAAGGTCTAACATTATTGGTGATAATGGCCCTATTACATTTAAATGGTGATTTTAATATTCATATCTTGTCTAATGTGTGTTAATATTTATTTAATATTAATGAATATATTTTTGGTTGCATATAAGTCAAAAGAGGGCCCATGGAGAAGTCAAAGAGTCATGGGGTAAAAGACAAAAGAGCAATGGGACACATTTTCTCATAAAGAGTCATCTTGAGGAACTTCAAGAGTCACCATGTGAAGACAAAAGAGTATGGCACATTTTTACATGAAGGGACACTTTGAGAAATATGAAAAGTCACCAAAATAAAGACAAAAAAGGAAAGGATGCTTTTTCTTATGAAGGGTCACCATATGACTTTTCAAATGCAAGCATATGAAGGTTCATGCAAGTTTGGCACCATTTTTCATGAGGATTGAAGAGTCACAAAGGATGAATGCCAAAGGTCATTTGGAAAGCTATAAATAAAGGCTTGAGAAGCCATTTGTAATATTAAAGAGAGTGCATGGTTTGTATTTGTCTTCAAAGAGAGAAAAATAGGAGATATTGTAGAGTTCTATCATTTTTTGAACAAGCAACATTGACAGATAGTTGTGTTTTATAAACAAGAGGGGTTGGTGCTCACAAATATTTACAAAGGGGTTGGTGCTCATAAATATTTTTAAGGGGTTGGTGTTGTGGTTTGGTGCTCACAAATAATTGTGTTGGTGATCAACAAAGGGGTTGGTGCTCTTACAAGTTGGTACTTGCAAATTTTGTATTTTGAGTTGGTGCTCATTCATATACTAAAGATTATTCTCCATGGTTTTTCCCACTTTGGGTTTCCACATAAAAATCTCTCTCTCTCTCTCTCTCTCTCTCTCTCTCTCTCTCTCTCTCTCTCTCTCTCTCTCTCTGTCTCTCTCTCTCTCTCTCTCTCTTATGTGGTGTAAATTATTGTTTCAGTTTTATTGCATATCTTGAATGTGTGATTAAGTGGTTAAAGAAAATAAATTAGATTAAGTAAAAAGATATATAATATACTAATTCACCCTCCCTCTGAGTATATTTTGTGCTTAAAAATTGGTATCAGAGTAGGTTCCTTTTGAAAAAATTTAACATCTTAAAGGTAGATCGAGAAAGCACGATGGCTAGATCACATGAAGGATTTTATACAAATAAGACACCTTTGTTTGATGGGATTAATTATGTTTTTTGGAGCATAAGGATGAAGACTTATTTGATGGCCCTTATATTTGACATACAACAAGCAGTGGTGGAGGAATATGAAGAGCCACAGACACCTGTAACTACTCTAATAGAAAAAAAGGCAAGTGAAAATCATGATAAAGCTTTAAATGTTATTTTATGTGGTTTATGTGAATCAAAATTTATTAAATTTATGCAATGTAAATCTGCTCATGAAACTTGGGTAAAACTTAAGAATATTTATAAAAGTGATGGAAAAGTTCAACAAGCTAAGCTTTAGACTTTCAGAAGATAGTTTGAGTTTGAAGATGGAAGAATAAGAAAATATAGCAAGTTATCTTTTGTGGGTTGATCAAATAGTTAATCAGATTCAAGGTCTTGGATAAATTTTAGAAGAATCAACTATGGATCAATTTTTTTTGAGATCTCTATCATTGATATGTGATGTAAAATATTTGGAAGTTGAAGAGATAATTAATTTATCCGAGCTAAAGATGGATGAGCTTCATGGTATTCTTACGGCATATGAGATACGAACTGAACAAGATAAACCCTCAAAGAGAGAAGTGCCTTTCAAGACATTAAAAAAAGAGAAGGCTAAAATTCAAGAATCAAGTGATATCTCTAGTGATGATGAAGATGAAAATGGAGCTCTATTCATTCATAAGCCAAAAAAGAACACAAGTAAATATCAGGAATAATTACCTTTTAAATGTTTTAATTGTGGAAATACTGAACATTTTGTAGTTGAATACCCAAATAAGGGTAATGATGACAATGAAGAAGGAAAGTATACATACCAAAAGAATCTCAAATGTAAATTCAAAAAGGGATTTTAGAAGAAGAGTTTGTATTCTAAATATCCTATCTCAGCCAAAGATAGTGGAGTCAGAGATTCAGAAGAAGAAGAGATTATATTCATGGGCATACATGAAGATGCCTCTACAAGCAAAAATACAAATGATCAAGAAGAAGAATAGGATGAAGCCAAAGTGAATTTGGAAGGATAACTCATTTTTGCCTTAGAAGATTTAAAATCTCTTGAAAAAAATAATAAAATATTAAAGCTCCAGATCAAGAAAAATGAAAAGGAGTCAAAGGAAATAATTAAGGATCTACAAGCACACATTAAAGAAGCCAAGAATAATGAAGAATATCTAATGGCACAGGTGAAAATATTAAGTAAATAATTTGAAAGGTATGTTATTGAAATTGCTTCTTTAAAAGTAAATTTTGAGAAAACAAATAAATCAATCAATGGTAGAGCAGCCAATGATTCAAAATTTGATAATAGCACTAATATGTTGAATAAGATATTAGAAGATCAATGTCGGATAAGATGGATATTGGATTTTAAAAAGAGAAAGAGGAGGTCACTACTTTCATAGAAAAGAAAAAAGGAAAGAGCTAGGTTGAAGCTCTTATAAAAGAAGAAATAAAAAGGGAAGAAGTTAAGACTATAGAGGACATCTCAAACAAAGAAGGCTAGAGGGAATAGAGATAAAAAAGGCAATTAGGTTAGAGATACACAAATAGGTCCTATTTTTATGGTTAATATTTTTATTTTAATGGATATGGACATAAGAATATAGAATGTCAAAAAAGAGATAATAATTTCAGAAATAAGAAGGAAATTCATACAGAGTCAAGTAGAAGCCACAACACTTTTGCTCCTCTATCAGACTTTAATGAAGAGGCCATAATATGTTACAAGTGAAAAAACTTTGGGAACATAGCTTGGTAATGTAGAAACATGTTCAAGTCAGTCAAGAAAGACCAGAGTTTCAAGGCTCCATTTATCAAGAAGAAAGTTCAGACAGGTTCATGGCAAGAGAAACAACTTAAAAAATCTATGTTGGTGTAGACTACTTTGCATGCAAGAAATGAAGAAAAGCCATGGTTCATTGATAGTGGATGTTTGAGGCACATGATAATAGACAAGAGTAATTTCATAGCCTTGAATAATATCAATGGTGGCATAGTAAAATTCAGAGACGATACTACTACCAAAATTTTTAGAAAAGGTACACTAAGTTTGGATAATGGTATAACTAAAACTGAATATGTTTTGTATGTAGAATGTCTTAAGCATAATATTTTGAGTTTAATTCAAATATTTGATCAAGATTATACACTAAATTTTTATGTAGAAGGCTATGAAATTAGAAGAAAATATTTAGATGTGTTGGTTACAGATGCTCAGAGAATAGGTAATAATTTGTATATGCTATTAGACATCAAAGGTCAAAGATGTTGTTTGAGTCAGATTGAAGAAAGTTGGCTATAGCATACGAGAATGGGGTACATAAATTTTGACAATATTTTCAATATTATCAAGAAATAAGTAGTTAAAAATCTTCCAAAGATTACAAAGCCATCCTAAACGCTTTGTGAACCTTGTCAGCATGGGAAGAAAGCTAGAATGTGGTTTAAAACAAAAGAGTATTCAACCACTCAAATGCTAGAGCTTGTTCACATTGATCTATGTAGACCTATGAGAACTCAAATTACTTAAAGTGATAAATATTTCATGTTGCTTATTGATGATTTCTCATGTATGATTTGGGTAATATTTTTAAAGAAAAAATTAGAAGCTTTTAGACATTTTAAAGCATTAAAAGCATTAGTTGAGAATGAAACTAGTTTGAAGATTAAGTGTTTAAGATCATATCGAGGAGGATAATTCATGTTAGATAAATTTATTGAGTTTTGTGAAGACCATGGAATAAAGAGACATTATTCAGTAGCCAAAACTCTATAACAAAATAGAGTAGTTGAGCAGAAAAATAAAATAGTTCAAGAGATGGTGAAGATAATGCTAAATGAATCTAAGATAGCAGATAAATATTGGAAAGAGGTAGTTATTACAATAGTGCATATTCATAATAGAACATTATTGAGAGTCAATAGTGACAAGACTCCTTATGAGCTATGGAAAGACAAACCAGGAACAGTTGATTATTTCAATGTTTTCAGCAGTAGATGCTTCATAAAGAGAACCAATGAAAAACTTGGTAAGTTTGAATCTAGATCAGATGAAGGTATATTTCTTGGTTATTCTTTTAAAATTAAAGCTTATAAATGTTATAAAAAAAAACAAGAAAATTGTTGAAAGTGTAAGTGTCAAGATAGAAGAAGATGGAACACAAAGAATCAGTGATCCAGTAGACATTCTTGAAATCATTGAAGAGGAAGATTTTGAAGAATCAATGAAGATGAGAAGGAGCAAAAGGATACAAAAACTCCATCCAAATATGTTTAGAGAAATCATAATGAAAGTGACATCATCAAGGACATAAATGAAAGAATTCACACTAAAAGAATGATGGTAAGTGAATCTGAGCAAGTTAATTTCTCTTTGTTATCCAAAATTCAGCTTAGAACTTTTCAGAAGCTAGACATGATAAGCATTGGGTTAAGGCTATGGATGAAGAATTAAATCAGATAGAAAAAAATGATACTTGGGAATTATTAACTAGACCAAAAGATCACAATGTGATAGGAACAAAATGGGTTTATAGAAATAAGTTGAATGAAAATATAGAAGTGACTAGAAATAAAGTAAGATTAGTATGTAAAGGATATGCTTAGATTCAGGGAACAGATTTTGAATAAACTTTTGTACCAGTGGCAAGGTTAGAGGATATTAAAATGTTTCTTGCATATGCAGTGTTTAAAAATTTCAAAGTGTTTCAAATGGATGTCAAATCTACCTTCTTGAATGGAATTCTAAAAGAAGTCTACATTGAGTAGCCTAAGGGATTTATTCTCTCAAATATTAGTAGCCATATATGTAGATTGAAGAAAGCATTGTATGGATTGAAACAAGATCCTAGAGCTTGGTTTGCAAGACTTGATAAGTACTTGCAGGATCAAGGTTTCAAGAGAGGATTTGTTGATAGTAATCTCTACATCAAAATAAAGGGTGAGCATCAATTGATTGTTGTGGTATATGTTGATGACACCATTTTTGGAGGAAATATTGAAAAGATGACAAATTGTTTTTTGATAATATACAAAAATAAGTTGAGATGTCTATGCTTGGAGAATTGTGATTTTTCTTAGGATTTCAAATATTTCAGTCAGATAAAGGAATTTTCATATCTCAAAGTAAATATGCCAAGGAAATGTTGAAAAAATCTAGTTTTAAGGATTGTGCACTAGTTGGCACACCAATGTGTATAAGAAATAAGATTATCAAGGATGAAGATTTACCTATTACATATCAATCTTTGTATATATCTATGATTGGTAGTCTTTTATATTTAACAACATCAAGGCTAGACATCATGCATGTAATAGGTATGGTTGTAATATATCAGTCATCTCTAAAATATAGTCATGTTCAGTTGGTGAAGAGAATATTCAGATACATCAAGGAGACATTGGAATATAGATTATGGTATCCCATAGGTAGAGATTTCACTTTGGTTGCTTACACAGATTTAGATTGGGTAGGATGCTTGGATGATAGAAAGAGTACAACTGGAGGAGCTTCTTCCTTGGTGATAGCTTAGTATCATGGCCAAGAAAGAAGAAAAATTTAGTATCACTTTCTACAGCTAAAGTATAATATATTATAGTGGTATTGCATTCTACTCAAGTGCTTTAGATGAAGCAAACTTTGAAAGATATCAAGGTAAAATATGATGAACCTATATTTATTTTTTGTGATAACATAAGTGCTATTAATATTTAGAAGAATCCAATGATGCATTCAAGAACAAAACATATTCCCATTAAATATCACTTCTTAAGAGAGTAGGTTGTAGATCAATAGGTTAAGATGAAGTATATCCATACTACAAAGTAGATTGTAGATATTTTCATAAAGGCACTACCAAAAGACAAATTTGAGTATCTATGAGAGAAGTTGGGAGTAATTTCCTTTACTTACTTCCATTGAGGTTCAACATTAGTTGATGGGGATCTAAGTGTTATGTATAGGTATGCCCTTTGCCATTGATATCAAAGGGGGGAAATAATAGGTACATGTGTATAAATAGGTACATGGAATAGGTATAGGTTGCTACAATACGGAGGAGTTACTATATGTTTTTTAGATGGTAGTATGTGCAGGTTTTAGGATGTGGTAGTTTTAGTTTGAGGTTTCCATCAATAACAAAGGGGGAGATTGTTGGAAATATTGTCATTGACATCAAAGGTCTAGCATTATTAATGATAAATGATCCATTGCATTCAAATGGTGTTTTTAATATTCATATCTTGGCTAATATGTGTTAATATTTTTTTAATATTAATGAATATATTTTTGGTTGCATATAAGTCAAAAGAGGGACCATGGAGAAGTCAAAGAGTCATGAGGTAAAATATGAAAGAGGAATGGGATGCATTTTATCATGAAGAGTCATCTTGAGGAATTCTAAGAGTCACCATGTGAAGACAAAAGAGGTATGGCACAATTTTCCATGAAGGGACACTTTGAGGAATACAAAATGTCACCAAGATAAAGACAAAATAAGAAAGGATGCTTTTTCTTATGAAGGATCACCATATGACTTTTCAAATGCAAGGATACAAAGGGTCATGCAAATTTGTCACCATTTTCCATTAGGATTGAAGGGTCACAAAGGGTGAATACCAAAAGTCATTTGGAAAGCTATAAATAAAGGTTTGAGAAGCCATTTGTAATATGCAAGAGAGTACATGGTTTTTATTTGTCTTCAAAGAGAGAAAAGTTGGAAATATTGTAGAGTTATATCATTTGTTGAGTAAGCAACATTAAGAGATAGTTGTTTTTTATACACAAGAGGGGTTGGTGCTCTTATGTGTTGGTGCTCACAAATATTTGCAAAGGGTTTGGGACTCCTGTGGGTTGGTTCTCACAAATATTTGCAAGGGGTTGGTGCTCATGTGGGTTGGTGCTCACAAATAGTTGTTGTGTTGGTGCTCAGCAAGGGGTTAGTCAAGTTGGTGATTGTGAACTTTGTATTTTGAATTGGTGATCATTCATATACTTGAGATTGTTCTCCATGGTTTTTCCCACTTTGGGTTTCCATGTAAAAATTTGGTCTCTCTCTCTCTCTCTCTCTCTCTCTCTCTCTCTCTCTCTCTCTCTCTCTCTCTCTCTCTCTCTCTCTCTCTCTCTCTCTCTCTCTCTCTCTCATGTGGTGCAAATTATTGTTTCATTTTTATTGCATATCTTGAATGTGTGATTAAGTGGTTAAAGAAAATAAATTAGATTAAGTAAAAGATATATAATATACTGATTCACCCCCCCTCTCAGTAAATTTCATGTTTAACACTTCAATCTTTTTCTTCTTCACCCTTTAGATACTCTTTGTATATTTGTCAAAAATTGAGCTTATTATGGGCAACTTAGTAATTGTTGTATCTTTGGAATATGAAAATCACACAAGTGTCATAGTTCCTTGTTAATGAATCTCAAGAAAATTCAAGTATAACAATGTAATGAAACTAAACTACTCTTACCTAAGTAAAACCACAATGAACAAAACTAAAAATAAGAGACAAAAACATACAACAATTTTACCTCCCTTGTCAAAATTAGTGTCCACTTGTTGGCATAGAATATGTTCTTGCTCAGTCTATGTTATAGGAGAATTTTATCAATGTTTTCTCCATCTTGGTAACACATATCTAATGACCACATGTGACTTTTCTTAACTTGGATTGGCTTGGTGTGAATCTTGATATTAAATTGGCATGAGACTTATATCAATGTTTTTCCATCTTGGTAACACATATCTAATCTCCACATTTGGCTTTGCTTATCTTGGCATGGCTTGTTGTGAAAATTAATATCAAATTGGAATTGAAACATTAATTTGATGGCTTCTTGAAGGTAATCATGTAGAATAACCTTATACACAAAAGATTATTTGGGTAGAGTGAGGGAACTTGTATTTATAGGTCTTAAAATTAACTCTAACCCTAGGGAGGTTATGTTTATTTATAGATTTGGTTGAGTATAAAATAACGTAGGTTGAGTTTAGATTATCCCTAGGTTGGGTTAAAGAAATCATGAAGGCTTGACAACTCACTTTAAATATTTATGAGCCATGACAACTCATAGAAGATATTTATGAGATTGTGACACATTTTATTGAATATTAGGAATTAATAAAACCTTTTATTAGCTCCCTTGACTTTGACCTCATTTTTATTTAAAAATTAATTTTTAAATAAAGGTAATCACTAATTCAACTTAGTACTTTTTCTTAAGCATGTTAATTGAGATTTTCTTTTTAATTAATCTTGCTTAGTTCTTTTAGACTTTTGGAAATTGTTTTAAATGCTTTGCATTAATAGATCAAGAGGCCAAGAATGTCATTTTTTTAGGTTGAAATTTGAATAGGGTTGAATCCGAACTAGGTTATGGGTGCATACATGGTAATACCCTAAATATGCAAGCCTCACCACATTTTTGAGTAATCAAATCCTTTACATAGATGAATCTATCTAATTTAGGTGTTTTGTAGTATTAAATTATGTCATTTTATATAAATTAATATAATTTTTGGTTTAGATATGAAAGTGGAAAAAAATGAGTGCCTAAATTTTTCCCCTTTATGAGAAGGCGTTGCAAGACATAGGCATAGTAACATCTTCTCAAAGAATGCAAAAGTCATTAAACTAGAAGGTTCATGCCCCAAAGAGTGATCGATTATCCCTTGATTCCCCCTCAAGGAGTGGGTGGAAAAATAGATTCAATGAATTTTCCCTCAAAATTAAGAAAATACCATGATCTAGTGGAAATGGGGGTGAAACTACTAATTCACCTAAAGGTGGTTATAATCAGTAATCACGACTAGGTCATTAATTTTCTCAAAGGTGGTTATAATTAATAACGAATGTGGGACATTGATTTTTCCAAATGAAATTATAGTTAGTATTAGAATGTGAGACACCTATTTGCCTAAAGGTGATTGTAATAAGTGGCGGTGTGAGACATTGATTTTCCCAAAGGGGGTTATAAGTAGTGGCACATGCATTTACCATAGTAAGGTGGGTAGAGTGTAAAATTAAAGTTTATCCCAAGAGAGGTTATAATATTTAAATTAGTTGAAAAATAATGATTTACCCAAAGGAATTTATAGTCATTCACAAGTTGAATCACGTGATTTGAAATGAGTTTGCCCCAGTAAGGCAAAATATATCATTTATTGATTGGAAAAGCCATGTCTGGGCAAATTGGTAAGGAGAACTTATGTAAAAGCCATATAAAATGGATTTATAATGAGTTTTAAAATAATAAAAACATATTTATATCTTAAGTGTGATTATGAAGATGCATGTTCAAACAAACATGTTGGATAGGTAGAAAAATTATGTTGTTAAATCGGTCTCGAAAGAGGCCAAAAAGATGTTCTAGTTGCAAAATAGTCAAAAAATAAGGAATGTGGGATAAAAATACATGAAAAATGGAACATTAAAGTGAAAAATACACTTCTTGAAGTGTATGGAAGAAACTTTAGGCACTATGGTGTGAAAAATCAATTTTTAGGCTATATATTCACCCCTAGGGTGAAAAATAATTCATTTTCAACTTAGCCCCTTTGTGATTTGAGATATAATTTTTTGCATGAGATAACTAAGAGAAATTTAATGTGGAGAAGCACACAAACATGCCATGATTATGTGAGAGAGAACATGTGACCACCAGATGATGGGCCACTAGCATGTATTATCACTTTCATTATTAATCCCATTTATTGCTCATCAATTGCTAGGTTTAAGTAAAAAATTGGCAAAGTCACCATTTGAATTTTAAAAAAACATTAACTTCACTAAGGAAATAAATAAATTCATATGAAATCACCATTCCTAAAAAATTTAATTTCATCAAAAAAGCTTATAAATAATTGAAATAATGATTTTTCCCAAAAGGTGTAAAAATGCCAAAATAGTGACTTCACTGTTTGGCAAAATGGTGGCTTCATCTTGAAAGGAAAAATAATTAGATCAGGGGATCAAAAAGGGTCCAAATTATAGGAGAGAAGGGAAAATAGGCTTGGTAAGATAGGTATATGCTCAAAAAATAGCATATATATAAGCTGACACTAATATATTTGTGATTGTAATAGCAACTAACAATTTTGACTGCATGAGAGTGATGCTCCCACTACTTACACACACTATAGATTTGGACAGTGGAGATGACTATTTTTACATAGGATTTGGACTTTTATGATGTGTCATGGATTATTTTTATTCATGCAAATTGAGTGTATCTAAGCATGTGGGTAGAGTGGTGGCATAGTGGGACTTTGACCTTTCACCTTCCCACTAGAGAGGTGACTATCAATCTTGAGGATACTTGGATTATCCTCAAGCTATTAATGAGAGGAAACAAAATCTTATAGATTGATCCAATATAGTAATAGGTTGTGCATGACTTGGTCAGCTATTAAGGTATTCCCATGTTTTATTGGAAGGTAGATATATATTTACTTGTGACATACATAGAGCTACGACCTAATGACTTGGCCCCTATGGATCCTTCACTACCACCACTCATTGATATGGAGGTTATGACATTGATGGATATTATTAGTAGTAATATGTTGCCTAACAAGAGTGACTAGTATTTTCATATATGACTCAGATGCATCATTTGTAGTATGATGGATGAGGCCACATGATTTGCATTTGGGATAAGAATATTGGCATAGTTATACAGGGACTTTCAAATGGTGTCATACAAATAGGGATGTAACATTGGAGCATCGACACTATTGATGGTCTAGGGATGGGAGCATATATCCATCAAATGACCAGTGAGTTAAACATAGGTTCTGAGATCCTAAGGAGCCATTGGGATATGGTTAGGCATAAACTGGGGTAGGACATCAATGACACTAGGGAGATATTTACTTCTACCACCGTATGTTTGATGAGCTCACTCCTTAGTTATTTATCTAGATATTTTACCTTATGTATAAATTATATTAGTTTAAGGATGGTTGGTATATTACATATATAGCATCCAAGTGCTTCTTCAAAGGTATAAAATCACACATCATTTAAGGGTACCACTTTGATTGGGTATTATGGTAGCTCAGTATGACACAAGATGTGCTAGAGGAGCTCAGGTGGTTTGACCATGTTAGGATAGAAATCAATCATGAAACTATATTTATTTACAGGCATGTATCCATTACCAACTATTTAAGTGTTCCACAGATAACATGGTCATATGCAAGGGGTGATAGACACAGAGTTACACTTGAGAACATTCATTGGTGTGTACAAGTGTGCCCATTGAGGCATAACATCTCAAGTATGTGGGAACATTCATTGGTGTGTACAAGTGTGCCCATTGAGGCATAACATCTCAAGTATGTGGGAAGATGCCTATATATATATATATATATATATAGGCATCTTCCCACATACTTGAGATGTTATGCCTCAATGGGCACACTTGTACACACCAATGAATGTTCTCAAGTGTAACTCTGTGTCTATCACCCCTTGCATATGACCATGTTATCTGTGGAACACTTAAATAGTTGGTAATGGATACATGCCTCTAAAATATATATATATATATATATATATATATATATATATATATATATATATATATATATATATATATATGATTTTGAGGATGAGGATGAGACATCTAGTAGGGATAGTGATAGCATTATTACTTACCAAAGTAGTGGAGGTGATGAGGATGATAATGATCATAGATTTGGTGGAGTGGATGATGGAAGAGATGGTGAAGTGGATGATAGTAAAGCCATGATGGTTTTGGATCTCATAACAATATTTATATCATGTAATCATATTTATATAGGCCATGTAGAGCCTTTTGGTATGACTAGGGTAGGTAGGGATATAGATATGTTGGAGGATGAGATCATCACTAAAGTGGGGGAGATCATAGGCTTGGAGCAGAGGGTGGAAGATTTTCAAATGAGATTGGACATATATGATGAGGCTATGAATCACCTTTAGTCAGAGATTAATTAGATGAATTTTGAGGTGGTTAAGATGGTCTAAATATATGCCTAAACTAGAGTAGAGCAAGATCAGACTATCCCTGACATGGACTAGGCATTGTTAGATTTGTGTAGGATTTGAAAAGAGTGTGATGAGGTTAAGAGAGGTAATATGCATATATGTTTTTATTAGATGATTATTTAGAGCCTTTAGTCTAAATATAAGGCCTTGTACTACCATAGGGCATATGAGACTACTATTCTCAGGGACCAGTAGGTTACTACTTTTGAGGTATAGGATGCTCAGGGAGCAAGTAATAGATTAGGTTGATCAAGTAATAAGATACATGTTATAGGACATTCTAATCAAAATGTTCATCATACATAGAAACCTACACCACCAGGGACACCAGGGCTGCTAGGGCCACTTATAGCTATAGGTCCCATGGAAACTTAGAGTTAGAGTTGATCATTTACATTTTAGCATATTGGCATATTGTATGATTTACATACTAATGTACTTTTGAAAACATTATGATGTGTATATATTATTGATGTATATGACATTATTGAGATACATTGACTTTCATTTTAGTCCTTCAAGGCTAATGTACATGTACAAATTACTCATCTAATATATATGATGGCTATGTTTATTACCATGTTGATCCCTCATGTTTAGCATTATGGATGGCATTTTATAGAATTATGGATGTTTATGCTTATTTAAACATGTATGCTCTATTCATTCATTTATTTTCCATGTATATGAGATACTGTTATGTTGTTGTATGCCTATGTTGTATGAATTGTATGTATTCTTATTTAGAGATGCAAATTTGTGTTAGTACCTAATAAATCATATTTATATGTTTATTCATTGACTTAGGTTGTGTTTGATGTTTGAATGGTTTTGATATCATATCATTACTATCATTGCATTGATTTATAGTCTTTATTTTCCTTATTTTTATTGTAGCTTGTGATATTATGCATCAAAGTTATGAACAACTATAATAACAATGTATATTTGAAGAATGGAAAACTTACTTTAAAAGCAAATATAAATTAATAATCAAATCCCAAGTGTAAATATAAAACAAATAAAACAAGTTTAGGAGTATATAGAAACACTCACAACCTAAGTAAAAGATATGGATATTTAAGCCCTAAGTGTAAATAAAATGTAATCGACCTATGACAACCAAAAAACACAAAAAGGAAAAAAGGAAAAAAAAACAAACAAATAAGAACCAATCAAACAAATGAAACAAAAAAATAAACACAAACAAAATAAACAAATAATATAAATAAAAAAATAGACCAAAATAAATAAATAAATAAACTATACAAATAAAAATAAACAAATAAAAAAAACAAACAAACATAAATTAAGCAAACAACCTAAACAAACAAAACAAACAATACCAAGGCACAAAAGATTTTAATAAATAAAACTATTCTAAAACACACAAAGGTAAACCAACAAACTAAGATAAATGAATGACAATATATAAACAGTATTAGTCATAATGTTAGTAATAAATAAAATACAAGAAACAAATTGTTTGTGCATGTGTAAAAGAGATGTTACTCTTGGCAATAGGGTTGAACCTAGTCTAGGTAGCAATGACACAAGTAAACCAACACAAAACCAAATGGTACAAGGTTACCCCTAATATATATGGAAATAATGGTAAAGGGTATGATGACAAACGATTGCCCCTATGTTATAAGGGATAATGACACAAACAAGATGACAAACATTACCCCTAGGCTATAGGGGACAATGACACAAACAAATAAAATGGGGGGAATAAAATAAATAATAAAGGGTAGTCTAGTTTACTCTAGATGCATTAGGCAAGTAGATGTTGCCTACATAATTCCATGGACACAAGGTCCAATGTCAAATTTAGGCCAAATGTAGTTCTCCCAGGATAAAAAATAGAAGAAAAATGATGATAAGAAAACATGATTGAATTGTAGAGGAAAATAGAAATGGTCTCATAAAATGGCGAGTGCATAATAAAAGAGTGGAGTCATACTCAAAGTCATGAAAATGTCAACACAAATAAATCACACAAACACAAGAGCATGTTTTAGGCTAAAACCACACTAAAATATAAGATACAAGCATCCACTAATGAAATTAATTAGTAATTCATAGTGTTTAATACATCTATGGCTTGGCATGAGCTCACAAAATAGTGAGATCATGGTTGAGCTTGTTATATAAATGGTGAGAGCATTGGTTAAGGTTACTCACAAAATGGTGAGAGTGTTGGTTTAGGTTACTCACAAAATGATGAAAGTGTAAGAAAATAATAAGGATGGGGGAAACTAAAGGACAAGTGGTTACTTATGAAATATCTATAGGACCTAGAATCTGTAAGGCAAATAAGTGGTTGTGAAGAAAATGGTCATGTCCATGCTAACCCAAGATACCCCATGTATCCAAGTGCTACCTACATAGTTTGTGTGGACCTCAAACTGATGTAGTTCTCCTAGAAATGAGAGGGAAATGACAAAGGTGGTCTATAAATTAAGTTGGATAGGTAAGATAGTACATCCCAAAAAAATTAGATGGATTTACATCTCACATGGAAAGGTGGTTTCTAAAATGTTTCAAATGTTTTTGGAATTTTCTATGCATCTCAACTCAATGGAGAATTATGAGATACAAAATGGTCTAACTCACAAAATGATGAGAGCACGGATTAGGGTGCTCATAATGATGAGAGTGTTCAAAATTAAAATGATCTTAAAATGATGAGAGAATTTAAATAAGGGTACTTGATAAAACCTTAGAAAACATTGAGCATTACCTATATAGACCAAATGGAACTCAAGCCACTGTAGTTCCCCCTATAGCCATGAAAGTTGGGAAATGCTTCCAATGTTTTGAGCTTTTGGTATCTCAACTCAATAGAGGATTATGAGCTAAAAATTTACCTTAATCATAAAATGGAAAGATCATGGATTAAAAATGATCACAAATGATGAGATTATGGAAAAGGGGTGTCTAAATTGACCTCAATGTAAATTGAGCACTGCCTACATAGTCCAACTAGACCTCAAATAACTGTAGTTCCATCTTATAGTGGAGACATTTGACTAAGTACCAAAAGGTTTAGGTATAATCAAATGGAAATATATGACACAATGATGGAAATGTAATGTGGAAATACATGGTAAATGGGTTGCTTCTAATATTCCCAAAGGTAGTTATTATTTAGGAAACAAAGATAAAGGTCGATGGTACTAATTTTTGCATAGACGGTTATAATTAATAGCACAAGAATTGATAGAACATAAGAAAAAATGAAGGATGTAATTGATAAGACCAATATCATACTAATTTCATACACTACCATTCAAAAATTTTAATCTAAACCAATTACTGGAACTATATTTGAGATCAACCATTGAACGTACCTAAAGTACAAATGAATCAAAATGAAGGCTAAAAGTTATAGGGGTTTAGGCTAAAAAGAGATAACCAATAATAGGTGAAGGTAAAATGGGAATGGTATAGGGTATGGTATAATGAAAATAATGATATATCATGGCATATATTGAACAATCTTTGTAGATAATAATTTGATTCCCTCAAGCCTAAAAATGTTTTAGGTGCATTATGTTCATCTATTCATCAAGTTCATCCCCATTTGGTGTTGTGAGCCTATATGCTATATAACTATAATTAGTAATAAATACATAAGGCCCTAACTAGTTAAGTTGGAACTTTCCTTTCTTATTTGTTTTGGCATTAACATTCTTCTAATTTTCTTTTAATACAAAGTCACCAAGATTGAATTCTTAATGCTTAATGCACCAATGCATTGGTCATGTAATCTATGCTAATAAGCCTGAAGGTTATTCAAGGTGGCCATGTTCTTTCCATCTAGTAAGTCCAACTCTTGAAAATAAGCTAATTTTTAGTCCTCATCATCAATGATGTGCTGTAGTGAAATCTAGAGAGAAAGCAACTTGAACTCGATATGAAGAATGGCCTTAGTATCATAAACAAAGGAATATGGGGTAGATCCTATTGGATTATTAAAAGTGGTAAGGTAGGCCCAAAGGGAATTAAATAACTACAAGTGTCAATTATAACCATCATCATTGACGATCTTATTTAGAATATTTATAATGCTCTTATTAGAAGCCTTAATTTAGTTGTTTCCTTGCGAGTAAGAGGTGGTAGAAAAATGTCGTTTGATATGGTATTGGGTGTAAAGTGTTTTAACATATTTATTTTTAAATAATCCTCCATTATCATATATAATTTTTAAGGGTAGATCATAGTGGAAAATTAGATGGTTAAATATGAATTTGGATATTTGCTTTCTAGTTACGTATTTGAGGGGATTGGCTTCCACCCATTTAGTGAAATACTCAGTAGTAGTAAAGACATGTTTATGGCCATCTGAGGATGTAGGTTTAATCTTTAATATGAGGTAGATTCCACATGTTTATGATGGCCATGGTATTTTCATTAGTTTGAGAATTTTGGATAGATCATAAATCAAATTATCATGCTTCTGACACTTTACACACTTATTCACATATGCAATTGCATCTATTTTCATAGTCAGCCAATAATAACTATTACATAGTAGTTTCTTGGAAAGGATTGCCCTACTAGTGTGGGATACACACACTCCTCATGAACTTCCTTCAATATTAATATGGATTCTACTAAAGATAAACAATTAATCATAGTTTAATTATAGATTCTATGATATAGGGTAGGTCCAAGTAGGGTATTATAGGAGGCTTTATGGATGAAGGATTTTTTTTTATTACATGAAAGGTCAGGGGGAAAGATTTGGTCTTAGAAGTAGGCATTTATGTCATAATACCAAGAAGAGGTGGGACACAGAATATCACAAACCATCTCTATAGCCACATGTTTGTGCACTGATGCTAGGAGATGTTCCATAAAAAAATGATAGTCCTTGGCTCTGTATGTAATCTGAATTATGGAGCCAATTATGGCCAAGGCATCAACTATTGTATTATTAGCTCTAGGTATCATTTTAAACTAAATGTTGGTAATTTATTATTTAAGAGTGTTAACCATGTACTTTTATGGTACCAACATCTCATCCTTTGTATAATATTAATCTTTGACTGAATTAATGATAAGATATGAATCACCATAAACCAATAAATGTTGGGTGTTCCATTGTACTAATTGGTGAATCCTTACAATGAGTCCTTAAAACTTGGAAATGTTATTAGTACATGGAAAAATAATGGGAAAGGACTAGGAATAATATCTTTGCTGGTAATTTGCCTTGTCAAGGCCAAATACCAACCCATATAATCCAAAACTTTTCAGGGTACCATTACAAGCCTATTCAAGGTGGTCTAAACTATGTATTTTAGCCTAAAAGAGTTAAGTCTTGGTTATTTAATGATTGAATTGGACTAACAAAACACATAATTTATCTAAATACCTTTAAATACTTTCATTTTTATGACTTTAGATTATTCATAAAGTTTCATACTTCAAAAAAGTCATTTAATGCAAGTTTAAGCCTAAAAAAGGCTTTCTAAATACTCCCACATGCCAATTTTGGCCATATAAAGGTGTAAAATGACTTAATATTTGTCCTAAAATGTGTTTTGACTCGTGAAATTCTCTTTAATTCCCTAAAAGTGGTGTTGATAATCTTTAAATTTGGAAAATATGTAAGTGTGTACCAAAATTTAGATTCAAGCTATATTATCAAAATGACAATAAAATCTAAAACCTTGATAAACACCAATAGGAAAAGATAGAGAAGATAAATTAGAACCAATATAAAAAACTTACCTCACTCTTTAACTTCTCATGCCTCCATTCTAGGATTTGAATGCATGTGATTAGACTTAGGTTTAAAAAAAGTGATAGCTTGATGTTGGATTGTGATAATGGATGCTTGATAGTTGATCATGGACTTAATCACAAGATCTCTAGACTCATTTTGGCATGGTTTTAGTATGATTTCAATACATGGTTTGAGAGTGGGTGGAGAAATTACTTAAATAGAGGAAGAGAGGGAAGATCAAGGGCTCAAATTCAAACTTGGGCCTTTAAGATCTATGTTTAACGAATTTCCATGGAAATCTCTAAAATAGGAGAATTATAGAGGGAAAAGGGATAAATCGGAGATATTTATAGAATCCTCCATTTATATAATTCTCCCCATAGGTTTTATGGGTTTAGGTAAGGATAGTGTAGGGTGGTGGGTGGGTAGTTAAAATAGTTTTGAATTTAAAATTCGCTAGTGGGATTAGGGAGTAAGTTACTTGTAGGTAACGTGGTTTATGAAGGGCTAAATGAAGGTTAGGATTCCTAGGGATGTAGGAATATCTAGGGGGTAGGCTATTAAGTGGTTAGGTGGGGTTATGGGAATTAAAAATTCCCATATAATAGATAAATAGGATTAGATTAGGATAATGGGAGATTAGGGAAAATTAATAAAGAGATGGGATGAATAAGGATAATATATGAGGAATTATTGAATGGGATTATTAGATATATGGATAGAAATAGGATAAATTATTAGAATAAAATATGATAATTGGAATTAGTGTCCACTTATAGGAATATTAATTGACTGTAATGAAGTGAGCGATTTTAGGTGTATACAAAAAAAAGGTCATTTTCAATGTATTTCTCATGAAAAAGTATGGATTTGCACATATTTTCTATATATATGAGGATAAGAAGAGGAGGAGGAGGGAATCTTAGGTGTTTATTAAGATTTTAATGTCAATAAGAGTCAAAACATGCCCCAAACCGGTTCACTATAGTCATCTTGCTAGTTTGCACATAGGGAGAGCTCTTTGGGTTTGCAAATGGTATGGCCATGAGAGAAAAAATATAGGTCTACAATTTTAGACAAATAAATTACACTCAAAGAGATTTTATATAGATTAAGTGGTTCTAAAATTTCTCATCTCTCCTTTATGAACCATCTCTTTCAAGTTAAGGCATTCTTTATGGCTCCATCTAAGGAAGCAGTCAGTTTTTTATAATTTCTCTTCATCAGGGCATCTCAAATAAAAAAGTCTAGGATGAAAAGCTTATCAAGAGAAAAATACACCTTTATATGACATTCATCAGTTATATTCCACATGTTTGAGGGAAAAATATATCTCAAAATGATAAAAGAGTGCAATTCTATAGTCTATAAACAAAGGAAGAAGAATTATACAGTCTAATAAAGAGAAAGGGTTTCAAGATTTATTGGTTTCTTCTTGGCAGGGATCTCCTTCATGCTCTTATGTTTTAAAATAAAGATTTATCAAGAGATTATTCAAAATATCCATAGAAAAATCCCATCATTGTGTTCTCAAGCATCTCAAAAGTCATTATTTAGAAAATGATAAGGTTTTTAGCATTTATTAAGGTTCCTAACATATTCCTAGGTTTTTAATTCAACCTCTTATCCTCTTCCAATGACTTTAAATGTGTTGTGACTATTTGTTCTATGTGTTTATGCTTCCTCCATGGTCTTCAAGACTTCTTGGTGATAAGTTTCAATTTTTTTTCACCTCATTTGTGTTTCATTCCAACACACTATTTTATCACTATCTTTGCACTATTGCAAGGATCCATTTTTCACTTCCATTCCATGTTCCCATCATCCATCATCATCACCACATTCCATCTCACCTTCATCTCATAATAATCCATCACAAAAATGAGTCAAGAACATTTATGGGCATCATGGTCACTCAAAAAGGATATGCACACTTGGAGGCTACTTCTAAAACAATCAAGAATGAGGACCTATAGTCATAAAAAAACATAGTCATGAGTTTCTCATGAAGTATAATGACAATAAGAGCTAAAATAATGGCATAATAGGTCTTTGTTTCATACCTCTCTCATCAAGTTAAAAAATATTCAATGATAAATTCATAGAGAATGGCTTTGGTTACCTTCCTTAAGGCCAATTTAAAACTCTATACATAGAAATGGAGTATGCATAATCAACTACAGTTGAGAAAGGGCATAATATTTGTGAAGGTTTGGTCATGACATGAGTGTATGATGAATATGGGAGATAAATTAAGGGTTCTTAATCCAAATATGACTCCATTCATGTCATAAAACCTTAGGAGGAAGTCATATACTTGAAATTAATTGTCTTAGAGACACCTACATGCCTTTTCTTAGGTCATACCCTACATCGTGCATGTGACTTGGAAATCTTAAGACTTTCTAGGTTTTTGGTGCCTAGTTATAATAAAAAAATGCATTACTAGTATGAAGTTGATAGGAATTTGGGGGGAGCTCAATAATAATATATGTCTAAGTTATTGAATGGATTCAATATCACATGAATAGACCTACAATTAACTCTCAAGAATATAGTCATAAGCTAAGGACTTATAACAAATCAAAAAAGAGAGGTTGACATTCATGTAGGTGATTTAAACTAATTTTTATTGGATAAGACATGGTTTAAAGGACTCTTGAACACCTTGTAGTGTATTAATATCTCTAAAAATCCTAAAATATTGTTATAGTTCATACAAAGGACATCACGTCATACACAGTCAAGCTAGGAGTAGGATAAAGTCTATTTTCATAATTATGGAATAATGGTAAGATATGAATGAGAAATTATTTTTTAAAAGGATTCATATAAGTCTTTGGATCAAGATAATACCATAAATGAGAACTTAAATCTTAGTTTGAGATGCATTTCTAAGAGAGAAACCACCTATAATTGATTAAGGGTCTCTTAAAGTATGAAACTTGAGTTACCAAGTTCAAAATAGTGGAAGTGGTGTTGTTTTGGCATGAGTTTAAATGAAGTGTATGAAATTTTTGAAGATAACCTTAATTTTTGGTAATAACATAACATAAGGTTCATTTGGAAACTCAAAATAATCATACTTCATAATAAGGTAACCTACAACCTTCTGAATAGTTCCATTCCTAAAACAATCAAAAGGATTGAATCTTAGTGATGTATGAGAGATATCTTGTCACATTGAGGTTTCATTGAACAATTATGGTATAATATAATCAAGAGGATGAATATAGTTATCAAGGAAAAGCTACAGTCAAGATTCAACCTAATAACCACACCTACAGTCATCATCTATAGGGATATCTCCAAGTTCATACAAGTTGTTGACATAGTGGTCTATAAAGGAGGTATTCATATTCAATAAAGTGTTTCAAGAGAAAAAAGGGATATGATAATAATTATGAATCATAATAATATGGGGATAAAATAACTCAAATTCCACAGTCAAGGTTAACTAAAATGACTATCTACACCCATACAAATGGCATTACTCTCTCACACAATCATATAACCCAAAGTGAAAACTCAAAGACTATTCCATTAAAGGAGTGATTAACATATATACATATTATTCAAATAAAGTATAAATTTGGAATCTTCAAAACTTTGACAAGAAATAGTAAATCACTACTATGCATGCTCCTGAAGATGGTTGTACAGGCCTGTACAGAAAAAAATATAGTTTAAGGAGCCTGAGAACATTGTCAAGAAGGGTCAACATGTTAGATATGAGATTTAAGAGATGGTTTAAAGTAATATTATGGGTCATTAAATAAAAAAATAATAGTGAATTAGATACTATACACCTTTACACCTCATAATTACCACCTATACTAGTGTCTATTACATAGTCATAATGAGGGTTCTTGAGGAGATAGGGTCTGAGAGAGGTTACATGGATATGAAGAGATAATAAATAAAGAATGAAAACATTTAAAATATTAGTTTCATGCCATATTAAAGGAATAATCATCATGCTTAGGCATAAATCAAGGTGGAATGTAAGAAAACTTAGTCTTAAAACTGAACAAACAAGCAATTTATTGGTAACTTTGAGGAAAATCCACCTACATGCCGCTATTGCATCATCCAAGGATGAGACTTGGTAGGGTTTTTATTTATTAATTATTATATATGTACATGTTTTTTAAAGGTCAAATGATTGGTATAATTTCCCACTATTTTTACATAGTTACCTACATGTCTATTCAAAGTCACCATTAGAGTAGACATACCTTCTTGAAGAGTTATAAGGTTTAGTAGAGTGTTTCAATCTCATTTAAGGTATTTTAAATTAGGAGAGAGTTATTTTAAGTATCCATACACATATTTAGGGGTGATCATATGCCTATTTCAATGAAACCATACTCTTGAGGGTTAAAACAAGCAAGCATGCTTATGTACTATGCTAAGAGTTATGTCACTCAGGTGGTTTGAGAGCATTTCAAGGAATAAAGTATATTTTGGAAGATAAATATAAAATTTAATTACATTAAAACATATAATATTTAATATTATCTCATGTTATCAAATTAAACTCATCAAAATTCCATATAAACACATAGGCAGACAACCACTCTTACAAACACAATCATAAGGTATGAAGAGCAAAGTTGAAGTTGATCATTAAAAAATGATAATATAGGTTGGGAAGAGTTATAAATTAATTTTTAATGATTATTTTGGATCCCCATATCATCTATAATTTTTTAAACCATCAAAACTCAATAAATAGGCATAGAAACCAGTTTTAGCCCTAGAAGGCCTATGCCACTTAAAGACACTTTAAAACACTATAATGCAAGATGACACATTAAATATGGTATGATGAGATACTTAATGTACAAGTAGGATTATATAAATCATATAAAATCAATTTAAAGGTTGAATTGGTCCTTTGGAGGAGTTCAAACTACTACAGTTCAAGACACCCATTCAAACTAGCTTTTGAAGTGCTCATATCTTTCACCACATGATGAGTTTGTCCAAATGATATTATATTTATTTTATGAATCATATGAAATTATAGTTAATTAATTATTTATACTGGTTTATGGGATGTAATTTATGAACAATCACTAAGTGCATAAGCATGTCTAGAATGCATTCAAAACCCTAGAAACAAACTTCATTACATGCATATCTTTACACACCATTTGCATGGAAATCCATTATTCTCAAGAAATTTGAGGGGATATATACACTAAATATTTATGGATATAATTTTAGGTTTGGAGGTTTTTACTTTATGAACCATTGTTAAGAAGGTTTACCTCAAAAAGCCTCCCAAATCCTCATAACTACTAGTTTTGAGTAAAGTCAAATTTCTTGCAATCAAAACCTCATGAATCATCCCAAAACCTCTTGAAAAATGAAATTAACTTAGAGATGGTCATTTAAAAGGCACTTTATTGTATGTAAACCTATGGACATGGTATAAAATAGAGGGTTTAAAGGAAAAAGAGCTAAACAAATAGGTACAAGGTAGTTTAATGGATTCCAATCCATGAAGAGTGAAGTTTGACTCTTTTTCTTCCTCCTCATGCCATCAGATGGTAAAAAACAAGAAATTCAAGGCAGTTTGACCTAATCAACTAGTTTGACTAAGTTGCAATTGTTTATTCATCAAAAGGACCTATCTCATGATATGAGGAGTTGTTCCATGCCTAAATATCATTATATTTGTAAGTTTAAATGTTTTCATGTAGGTTCTAATGGTCACAAATGCAAGAAGTTAGGATACTAGGCCTATTTTATCAATCAAGTGAAGATGAAATTGGTGTTTAAAGGCTATAAAATGAGTTTATGTGGAAGCATAATATCATACATCTATTATTAAATAAAAAGTTACATGCATATCTAGTCTTTAAGTCCTATTTCATGCAAAGGAGGGCTAAATAAGGAGTTAACTAGTCCTAAGTCATAATCACTCTAAGTGAACTAAAGAGGAAATCAATGCATATTTCATGGTATTCATGCAAGATAAGTCATCCACTTAACTTGATCCCATTTAAATAGGAGTTAACTAACCAAATATTGGCATATAAAGTATGCAAGAAGAGTTGAATAAATCAAGATGGCCCACCACCTCATTCTAATGTAAAGGAGCTCATGCAAGGCATTTGACACAAAAGAGATGTGATGAAAGACCTTTGATAACTATTGTAACTTAAATTAGACTTGAGTTAAATTTTGCATTGACCTTATTCTACATGAATTCTTAGATTATTTTTCTTCTCAACTATATATATTTAGGTTTTCAAGCTTATTTTTAGATCCCTCTCTTTGGCATGATGAAAATCTACCAAGATTGAGCTTTTTAAACCTCTTGAGTGAATAAAATGACTATTTTTAGATTCATATATATATATATATATATATATATATATATATATATATATATATATATATATAGGTTTAGTGTGTTATATTGGTTTGATTCATACATGTGGTAGCATTTTCTCCATTTGTAGGTCCTAATCTCACCTAGTTACTAGCATTCCATCTTATGTAGGTCATATAATGTTTTGATGTTGAATGACTAAGATAATAGTGGATGTATTGATTTATTAGTGCCTTGAATTAGACCTTCCATCATTACCCTCATACTTTGATCACTTGATATAACATTTATGTGAAATATTATTGTATAAGAGTCATTTTGAGTTGTAGATTCAATAATTTTTAGTGTTCATTAGTGTTTTAGAGATCAAATAGAGTGGATGAACTATAAATATAGGTGTATCACCATCATTAGAATAAGATTTACCTTTCATTTTCCTTCTAACCCTTTTCATCCCAAAATACAAAGTAGGTTTTAGTAATTAGAGAATAAGTGACACATCAAAGGAGCTAGCCTCATAAATCTAGAGGTCTAGTCTAAGATACAAGTGTCCCATAGGCTTTGATCATTATAATGTTAGTCTAATTGTGAAGGAGATCAGAGCAATCAACCTTTAGTAGGGTGTTATCTAGGTTGGTAATATTTCTAGCATGCCTGATAAGACACACATCCAGACATTAGAGTACGTATTTATAGCATCTTGGTCTTTAGAAGCAATTTCAAGTACTCTTATGGTCATCATATTTAAGGTAAATGGTATCTCTTGTTCATAATTTCAATTTTTCATGTGTCTTCTAATAAGCTATGGAAGCATATGGAGAAAATCTCTATCATTCATCTCGTTATCAATAGCCTTATGATCCATGCTAATTCTAATATGATCCATATACATCTTGTTATCAACATGCTTATCAATCTAGTCAGTCATGATAAAATCATGACACTCCTAATTAGCTCAATCAAGTTTCAAGACAATCCATATCAAGTTTTAAACAAACCTTGATTGGTTATGAGAAAAAATGGTGAGCATAGACACTCAAAAGAGCTATGGATAGGAGATTCCTATGCATGAAATTGAGAATATAAGAGATTCATTAAAATAATCCAAAGAAGTGTGTGGATATTTCATAAGACATGGACATTCAAAATTTAGTAGTGATATCCTTGACATAGGTGGCCTAATTGTAAATATTGAAGAGAAGTTGGTAGTCCATGAGAGACACCAAGGTCACCAGAATCAACAGCATATTCCCATTGAACTACCATTTTATCTTTATGAATATCAAACAAATGTATATCACAGCCCTTAAGTTTCCATTCAGATCTTACCAAGCTTTCCTACTTATAAATCTATCCAAGAGAGGCCTCAAAAGGTTGACAAAGAGTGTTTTGAGGAGGTTTAATCTCATGTTTTAGAGCAAATCATACAAGATCATTCATCTTTAATATTGTAGAGAGATATCTCTAATGAGTTGGTTCATGATTTCAAGGCTCACCTATCCAAGCAAGTTGAGCTTGTAAATCAACATCTTCATTAAATAATAGCATATGTAAAGGTAACATAATATCAGCAACATGTTCCTCCTTTCATACCCATGGCTATAACAAGTACAAAGGAAGAAGTTCCTAAACCCAAGTTCATGTCTTGGAAATAAATTTAGAAGTCAAGGGAGAAAGATCAACAATCAAGAATAAGTCAATATGTTGAAATTAGGAGCAAGAAGGAAGTCATTTATCTTTTATTGCTCTCTCCTCAAAATCTTAAGGCCTTTCCTTCATGGAAATCTATTCAAGAGATCTTGAAATATAGAGATGAGGTGAAGTTAATTCAAGTTGAGCAATCTCATGAGTAGAATCAATCATTATGGAAGCACTTTGTAACCTTTCTCATCTGCTTGAGTATTTTTAGGGATCCACCATGCTAAATATTGAGAAGGAGCCTCTCTTTTGTGAGGTAAGTGAAGAATATTTAGCTAAAGAGACAGAAAATGAAGGTGACTTGAGTGATAAAAAATAAGAAATAATTATTGGGACACCACTTGGAAAGGATAAGCATGATTCATTCTTTCATAATGTCAAACAAGATGAGTTACAAGATGAGATTCAAATGTAATATGAAACACAAGAAGAAGAGGTTTAAATTGAGCAAAAATATGTTATTTATCAAGAACTTCTTGATCACATTAAAACTTTTCTTCATCAAGATATTCCTCAAGAACTTGCAGCAAATAATAAAGATGAGGTACAAACAACTCTTTCTCTATAAGGCAGCCATGAAGACAACTCACATAGAGCCATTTTTGAGATTGAAAACATTCTTGAGGTTTATGATCATTAGAAATAATTATCTTGAGATCTTCAATATCATTAAATAACTCATGGTACAAACAACTCTTTCTCTATAAGGCAGCCATGAAGACAACTCACATAAAGCCATTTTTGAGATTGAAGACATTATTTAGGTTTATGATCATTGGAAATAACTGTACCATGAGTTCTTGAATGATATTGAAGATCTCAAGATGGCTGATTTGAATGATGAAATAGGATATCAGGTTGGAGCTTCACATGAAGATTCCACCAATGTTTTGGAGCTTCATGAAGGCAATGTTATACTATAGACACCAAGGAAAGATGAGCTATAGCTTGATTGGATAGATGAGATGCCATTTTCTACTGATAATGAAGATTAAAGTAGTACATAAAATTAAGAAACTTTATATGACTCCATTAAAATGTTGGAAATGTCTGATCAATGTGATTTCTCACAAGCAAATGGTAAGGATGTTAATTTAATCCATGTATTTTCAAGTGATCATGAAGAGATGGCCTTTTGGGATGAATTAGAGGGATTTTGTTTAAATTTTGATAATCCATCTCCATCCCATATGGAGATTAAGGAATGACTTGTAAAGAGTACTACTATATTTTTTCATCAAGAAGATATTAATGACATGTTGCATCCATGTTTGAACACTTATCAAGAAGTTGAAGATCTTAACAAACCACTACCTCAAATGGAGCATAAAGAAGACACCAATCTAAACATATCAGTTAAGTTTCCAATATAGTCATTACATGAGAATGTGAAAAACCATCATCATCCCATGAATGAGGTATAATTCACATTATTGATGCAAGAAAGAAGAATTTGGGAGGATTATGACTGGGTTCTAGACTCACATGATTAATATATGTACCTAAGAATGGAAGTAGAATGCCTAGATACCTCTCCAAGTAGCCATGAACATGAAAAATATACTATCTATAAGAAGAGGGTATCAAGAGGTAGCAATCATGTTTTAAAGTTATATTGTGGATCTATAATTTCATTTGACCCTAGAGAAAAGGTTTTCATTATAGGTTGTTTGTCATGTTTAAATAAGTGATTATCAAAAGGAATAGTCTACTATGTTATTGTCTTATCTTATTTTCCTATTTCTTTAGGTTAGGTTTGCTTGTTTCATAGTTTAGTTATTGTTCTTTGTGTTGTTTCCATTTATTCTTGTTATTGTTACAGTCAATGAGGTGTATCAAATTTCAAAAATCTATTTGGCATTTAGGAGAGTCATCAAGTCATATTGTCATGTTTTAGATTGCCATTATCATGTCACATCTAGTAGGTTGTTTTGACCAATAGGATGGTAAACCCTTATGAGTCACCAAAAATGTTGGTAATTTGGACTATCAAGGCTAAATAACAACCCATATAATCCAAAACTTCTCAGGGTACCATTACAAGCCTATTCAAGGTGGTCTAAACTATGTATTTTAGCCTAAAAGAGTTAAGTCTTGGTCATTTAATGTTTAAATTACAATAAAAAAACCACATATGTTATCCAAATACCTTAAAATAATTTCATTTTTATGACTTTATATTAGTCATAAAGTTTCATACTTGGAAAAAGTCTTTTAATGCAAGTTTAAGCCCAAAATAGCTTTTTAAAGACTCCCACATGCCAATTTTTGCCAAATAAAGTGTAAAATGACTTAATATTTATCCTAACATGTGTTTTCACTTTTGGAATTCTCTTTCATGCCCTAAAATTGGTGGTGATAAGCTTTAAATTTGTAAAAAATGTAATAAAGGCCATTCTTAATGTATTTTTCATGGAAAAGTATGGATTTGTATAACTTTTCCATATAGATAAGGCCAAGAGTAGGAGGAGGAGAGCATATAAATTGTTCATGAAGAGTTTCAAGGAAAGAGGATTCAAATTAGGCCCAAGACCATTCCCTCCAGTCATCTTACTAGTTTGAACATAGGGAGAGCTCTTCAAGTTTATAGATGGTACAACCATGAGAGAGAGAAGATATAGGTCTACAATTTTTGCCAAAGAAAGTAATCTCAGAGATATTATATATCGATCAAGTGGTTTTCAGATTAGTAATATCTCCTTCATGAACCATCTCTTTGAAGTCAAAGTACTTTTTATGGCTCCTCCATCCAAGCAAACAATCATTTTTTTGCAATTTCTCTTCATCAGGGCATCACAATATAAAATTTATAGGTTATGGAGATTATAAAGATAAAAATACATGTATATATGGAATTCATCAGTTATGTTCGACATTTTTGAGGTCCAAATAGAGCTCAAAAAGGTAAAAGATTGTAATTATACTCTCTACAAGCAAAGGAAGAAGAATTGTAGGGTCTAGGAGAGAGAAAGGGTTACAAGATTTATTAGTTTATTCTTAGTAGGGATCTCCTTCATGTTATTATATTTTATAAGTAATATTTCTCAAGAGATTATTTAAAATATTCATAGAATAATCCCATCATTGTGTTCTCAAGCATCTCAAAAGTTACTATTTAAAAAATGTTAAGGTTTTTAACATTTGTTAAGGTTCTTGGCGTATTCTTAAGTTTCAAATTTGGCCTCTTATCCTCCTCTAATGACCTTAAAATTGGTGTGAATATTTGGTCTATGTTTATGCTTCCTATATCATATTTAAGAGTAATTCATGATAGGTTTAAATGTTCTTTTCACCTCCTTTTTGTTTCATTCCAACACACTATTTTCTCACTATCTTTGCACTATTGCAAGGCTCCATATTTCACTTTCATTCCATGTTCCATAATCCATCATCACCACCACCTTCCATATCACCTTCATCTCATGATAATCCATCACAAAGAGGATTCAATAAAATTTAAGGGAATCATGGTCACTCAAAGAGGCTATGCACTAAGAGACTACTACTAAAATTGTCAAGAATGAGGACCTACAGTCATCAAAAAACATAGCATGAGTTTATCATGAACTATAATAAAACAAAGAGCTAAAATAATGGAATAAAATGTCTTTGTTTCATACCTCTCTCATCAAGTTGATAGACATTCAATGAAATATTCATATATAATGGCTTTGGTGACCTTCATTAAGGCCAATTTCAAACTTTGTCTATACAAATGGAGTATGCACAATCACCTATAATTGAGAAAGGGCATAATCTTTGTGAAACTTTGGTCATGACATGAGTGTATGATGAACATGAGAAATAAATAAAGGATTATTGATCCAAATATGATTCCATTCATGTCATAAACCATTAGGAGGAATTCATATTCTTGAAATTAAGTGTCTTAGAGACACCTACAAACCTATTCTCAGGTTGTAACCTAAAACATGCATGTGACTTGGTAGTCTTAAGACTTTTCTAGGTTCTTAGTGCCTAGTTAGATTAGCCAAATGCATGACCAATATGAAGTTTATAGGAATTTTGGGGGAGCTCAAGAAGAATACATGTCTAAGTTCTTGAATGGCTCAGATAACACAAGAATAGACCTACATTTAGATGTTAGGGATATAGTCATAAGCCAAAGAATTATAGCAAATCAAGAAAGAGATGTTAACCTTCATGTAGGTGATTGAAAATAATGTTTCTTGGATAATACATGGCTTAAATTACTATTAAACAAATTTTAGTGTATTAATAGCTCTCAAAGGCCTCAAATCTTGTTACATTCCATACAAAGGACATCACATCATACATAGTCAGCTAGGAATAGGAGAAAGTCTATTTTCATAATAATGAAATGGTTGTATGATGTGAAGGAGACATTATTTTATAAAAGCATGAATATAAGTATTTGGATAAATATCATACCATAAATGATAACTAAAAGTTTATTTTGAGATGAATTTCTAAGAGAGTAACCACCTACAACTGATTAAGGGTATCTTGGAGTATGAAACTTGAGTTACCAAGTTCAAAATAGTGTAAGTGGTGTTATTTTGGAATGAGGTTAAATGAAGTGTATGCCATGTTTGAATATAACATTAATGTTTGGGAATAAAATAATATAAGGTTCATTTGGAAACTGTAAATATTCATACTTCAAAAGAAGGTAACCTATAGCCTTCTAGATAGTTTCATTCCCAAAATAGTCACAAGGATTGAATCTTGGTGATCAATGAAAGGTATCTTGTCACATGGAGGTTTCATGGAAAACTTATGATATAATATCATCAAGAGGATGAATATAGTGCTCAAGGACAATATAAAATCAATATTCAACCTTAAAACCACACCTATAGTCATCATCTACAAGCCTATCTCCAAGTTCATACAAGTTGTTGGAATAGTGGTCTATAAAGGAACTATCATGTTCAAGAAAGTGTTTTAAGAGAAAAAGAGGATATTATAATCATTAAGAATCATAAGAATATGGGGATACAGTCACTCAACTACCACAATCAAGGTTAATTGAAATTACCATCTATAGCCATACAAATGGCATTACCCTCTCACACAGTCATATGCCCCAAAGTGTAAACTTAAAGACTATTCCCTTCAAGGAGTGAATAAAATATATAAAAATTATTAAAATCAAGTAGAAATTTAGAATATTAAAAACTTTGATCAATATTAGTAAATAACTACCAAGCATGCTTATGAAGATGATAGTACAAACATGTCTGGAAAAAAGACAGTTTAAAGAGCCTACAAACATTGTCGAGAAGGGTCAACATGATAGATATGAGATTTTAGAGATGGTTTCAAGTGATATGATGGGTAATTTAAGAACCAAATAATAGTAAAATAGATACTAGACACCTTTACACCTCATACTTACTACCTATAATAGTGTCTAGTACATAGTCATAATGAGGGTTCTTAAAGAGATAAGGTTTGAGAGAGGTGACATGGATATGAAGAGATAATAAATGAAGTATTAAACCATTTAATTGAGGAGTGAAATGTAATATTCAAGTCATATTCATCATGATCAGGCATAAATCAAGGTGGAAAGAAGGAAAACTTAGTCTTAATACTGAATAAGCAGACAACCTACTGGTAACTTTGAGGAAAATCCACCTATAGGAAACTATATGAATCATCCCAAGGTGAAATTTGGTAGGGTTGGTTTTTAACTTATATTAGAAATAAATGTTTTTAGAAAGGTCAAATTATTGGTATAATTTCCCACTATGTTTACACAATCACCTACATGTCTATTCACCATCACCATTGAAACAGACAGACCTTCTTGAAGAATTATAAGGTGTAGTAGAGGGTTTCAAACTCATAGAATGTATTTTAAAGTAGGAGAGAGTGATTTTAAGTCTGATATACTTGTTTATGGTTGATCATACTCCTATTTCAATGAAACCATGCTCTTGAGGGTTAAAATAAGCAAACATGCCTAAATACTATGCTAGGAATTATGTCACTCATGTGGTTTGAGAGTGTTTAAAAGCATAAAGTATATTTTAGAATATAAAGAGAACATTCAATGACATTAAAAAATATCATAGGGAATAGGAGCTCATGTTATCAAATTAAACTCATCAAAATTCCATACAAAAACATAGGCAGGCAACTACTCCTACAAGCATAGTTGAAGTTGATGATTTGAATAGGAGAGTTTAGGTTGGGAAGAGGTATGAATTAGGTTTTCATGATTATTTTTCATCCCCATATCATCTATATTTTATTTGACCATCAAACCTTAGTAAACAGACCTAGAAACTAGTTTTAGGCCTATAAGGCCTATGCTACCTGAAGACACTTTCAAACACTATAATGAAAAATGACACATTAAGGATACTATGATGATATGTTTAAATTAAAAGGAGTATGATTTAAAGTATATATAAGAAATTAAAAGGTCAAATTGGTCCTTTGGAGGAGTTCAAACTACTATAGTCCAAGACACCCATTTGAGCCAGCTTTTGAAGTGCTCATATGTTTCACCACATCATGAGTTTGGATAAATGATATTATAATGATATGAGTAAAAATATTTAATTATAATTTATGAAGGATTAGTTTTGGTTGAGGGGATGTAATTTATAAACAATCACTAAGAGCATAAAAATGTCCAGAATGCATTCAAAACCCTATAGACAAACTTTATTACATACATATATTTGCACACCATTTGTATGGGAACCCAATATTAACAAGAAAGTTAAGGGGGTATATAAAATAAATATTTATGTCAAGAATTTTGGGTTTGGAGGTCTTTAATTTATGAAGCATTATTAATAAGGTTCACCTCCAAAACCCTTCTAAACCCTCATAAGGACTAGTTTTGAGAAAAGTCAAATTTATTGCAATAAAAACCTCATGAATCATCTTGAAACATGTTGAAAAATTAAGTACACTTAGATAAGGTCTTGTACATGGTAATTTGTTGTATGAAACCATACAAACATTACAAAAAATAGAGTTTTTTAGGAAAAGAGATGAAAATAGAGGTACAAGGTAGTTTAATGGATTCCAATCCATGGAGAGTGAATTTTGGCTCTTTTTATTCCTCCTAAATCCATAAAATGGTAAAAAATAGGCCTGGAAATGCCTCTATGAGCTCATTCAAAATAGCTAGTCTATAGAAATTCAAGGCAATTTGACCTAGTCAACTAGTTTGACTAAGTTGCAGGTGTGTATTCATCAAAAGAACCTATGTCATGATATGAGGAGTTGTTACAGGCCTAAATCTCATTGTATTTTTAGATTTAAATGTTTTCATGCATGTTCTAATGGTCATCAAAAGAAATAAGTTAGTCTATTAGGCCTATTTGATCAATCAAGTGAAGATGAAATTAGCATTGAAAGGATGTTAAATGAGATTATGTGTAATTTTAATTCCATATATATATATATATATATATATATATATATATATATATATATAATTTAAGAATAATTTACATGCATATCTAGTCTTCAAGTGCTATTTCATGCAAAGGAGGACTAAAGAAGGAGTTAACTAGTCCTAAGTGCTAATCAGCCTGAATGAACTAAAGAGGCAATCAATGCATATTCCTTGGTCTTCATGCAAGAAAAGTCATCCACTTAACTTTATCCCATTTTAAGAGGAGTTAAATAACCATATATTGGTGTGTAAAGCATGCAAGAAGTGTTGAATAATTCAAGATGGCCCACCACCTCATTCCAACATAAAGGAGCTCATGCAAGATACATGCAAGGCATTTGACACAAAAAAGATTAATGGAAGACTTGTGATAACTATTGTGAATAAAATTAGACTTGAGTTAAATGTTGAGTTGACCTTATCTTATCTTTTATACACCAATTATTGGCTTATTTCTTTTCTTAATTTTATATATTTAGGTTTTCAAGTCTATTTTCAAATCCCTCTCATGATGAAACTCTACAAAGATTGAGCTTCGTAAACATATTGAGTGAATGAAATGACTATGTTCAGATTCCTGTATATAGGTCTAGTTTGTTTTATTGGTTTTATTTTCACATTTGGTAGTATTTTCTCCCTTAGTAGGTGCTAATCTTACCTAATTACTAGTATGCCATCTTATGCAAGTCATATACAGTGTTTGATGTTGAATGACTAAGCTAAAAGTGGATGTATTGACTAGTTAGTGCCTTGAATTAAGACTTCCATCATTGTCCTAATGCTTTGATCACTTTATGGAACTTTTATGTGAAATATTATTGCATATAATTCATTTAGAGTTATAGATTCATTAATTTGTATTATTCATTAGTGTTATAGAGTTCAAATAGAGTGGATGAACCAACAATATAGGTGCATCACCATGAGTAGAATAGGATTTACCTTTTAGTTTCCTTCTAACCCTTTTCATCCAAAAATACAAAGTAGGTTTTAGTAAGTAGAGTATAAGTGATACATTAGAGGAGCTATCCTCATAAATATATAGTTTGGTCTAACATATAGGTATCTCATCGTCTCAAATCATTGCAATGTTATTCTAGGTGTGAAGGAGATCAAAGTAATTATCCTTTAGTAGGGTGTTATATGGGTTGATAAAAATCCAATTACATCATGATAAATAATATTTCAATGCCTAATCCATGAACTGTGAAGGAAATATCAAAGTACATTTTCCATTGTTCTTCCTAAGGAGGTGCTTTTCCTTCTATTGTAGTCATAATAGCTTTAGCTATAAATCTAAATGTAAGAGGTTAAGTATCAGTAAGAGGATCTTATGCAAGTTGATATTCAATTACTTGTCCCTTGATGGACTTTTGGTTAGAATATTCAATCTCAAACTCAATTAAAAGCATGATCTACTTTACATTTCACCTTGTAAATATGTTTTGGAAAGTAGATACTTGAGCAAATCTACTGTGGTAATAATAATGGTCTTGTTTTTAAGTATGTAGTGATGAAAATTTTGGGTTACAAAAATCATAGCTAAATAGGATTTTTTTAAGTGGCGTATAATTTAGCTCATATGCGACTAATATTTAGATTAGGTAATAAATTGCATGGTCTTTATTTTTTTCAACATGTTGTACCAAAAGTGCCCCCATGGCATTTTTAATCACTAAAAGGTAAAGAAAAAATGACTTATTCAACATAGGTGGTAATAAAATAGGTGGATTGCCTAGATATTCCTTGAAATGTTCAAACACTTTCTATCTTAATTCCATGATAATGTAATACCTTTATTTAAAAAGTGTGTAAATGAATGGAATTTTTTGGCCGACTATGATATAAAGCATCAGATTGACTAGATCTTATCCTATAAACTACATAGATACTTCAAGGTAGATGGAAACGACATTTTAATAATGGCTCAAACTTTGGTTGTATCAACTTCAATGCCCCTATGTTAGATAATGAAGCCTAATAATTTTCTAGAAGTCACACCAAATATGCACTTCTTAGGGTTGAGCCTAACATTTTACTCTTGAAGTCTCTCAAATATTATTCAAAATATGGTTAGATAGTCTGAATGATTTTTTTATTTAGTTAGGATGTTATCGACATAGTCCTCAATGATTTCATGCATGATATCATAGAAAATAACTATCATGGCTTGTTGGTATGTGTCTCCTACATTATTGAGTCTAAATGGAATTACTTGATAATAAAACATACCCCATAGAGTGGTGAATGTTGTTTTGTGTTAATCTTCTAGTGTAACTCTAATTTGATTATATCCTAAAAATCTATCCATAAGGGAAAACATTTCATAGCCAGTCATTGAGTCAATAATCATGTCAATGTTTGGTAGAGAAAAATCATCCTTCAAGTAGGCTTTGTTAATATCCAAAAAAATAGTGTATATTTTGATACCTCTTGGATTCTTGCTCACTAGTGTAAAATGTTAGAAATCCACTCTGAATAATGAATTGTTTGAATGTATGTCTCATCAAAGAGTTTCTCCAACTTTTTCTTGACTAGCACAACAATACAAGGATTCATTTTTCATAGATTTTATTTAACTAGTTTAGCATCAAGATGTACAACAAGATGGTATATGTAGACACCTAAATTTGGCCACCGATAACCTCCAACCAAGATTTTGACCAATTTCCACCAAAGTGCACAATTTAGCCTAAAAACACTAAAGCACATTAAATGAGTTGAAATTGATATATTCAAGTGCTAATTTTGGAAAAAATATCATTAAATGGGGAAACAAAATTGATGGGTTAAGCTAAATTTAATCAGATCATTTCAATTCAAAATGCTAATTTTAAACATGGGTGCTCTGGATTGCTCTTTTCTATCAATTTTCTTGCATGAGATGCATGTATTTGTTATTTAGTGTTGGAAATATCCTAAATGGGATAACAGATCTAACACATCTAACATTGACTTCCAATTCCAATCTAGTCAAATTTTAGACCAATAACAAGGCATTCTAATCAATATGAGTAATTTGTGCACAAAGTGCTTAATCATGCTTAAGATATAATTAATCCCAATCAAGGCCTAATTAATAATTCCATGGAAACTTATTGAAAACTTGTTTTTAGAAATGAATATTAAATATTTGCATCATCAAGTGACCTCATTTCTTGGAAAGACATACCTAGGCCATAAATGCCATAAATATCATGATTATAGGTCTCCCATGCCTCATTAATGCCCCTTATTTCAAATTCATGATGAAGATAATTATGGATTTTAATTACATAATTCAATTAGTCCATGACCACACATCTCAATCTTGAGATGGACGGTCATGGTTGATTTTGGTAATTCTTAAAAATATATAAATAGAGAGGCTATGAACATCATTTTTAAGCTTAATTTGTGCAAAGTTATAATGTAGGATTGATTCCAAAAGCTTTATGCAAACTTGTGTTACCATGCCAAATTAATTCCAATCCAAGCCAAGCTAAAGCCAAAGGTGCCAAAGAGAGATGGAGGTAGCTAAGATTCCATTGCCAAGGACTTCATGAGCACAAAACCAAAAAATACACTACTAAAAATGAATTTATAACATCCAAGGAAGGTGAAGTAATTCTTATTTTCCTTACTTTTTAGTTGTGTTTGTCATTTGTTTTTGTTACTAAGCTCACCCTAGTAACTAGACATGAAGATGTTAGTTTAGTATCTTTTTGATTTGGTTTCATTAACTAACACAATACTAATATCCTCTTCTTATTCAAATTCCTAATTTACATAATGTCACACCTGGTGGGACAATCTTCATGAGAGCATAATTCACAAACCTTTTTTGTGTTTCATAGTTTTGATTTTTTTGGTGTTCTTGATTTGAGTAAAAACATCCAATAAATAAGTCATATATTTTTATTTAATTAATATTTTTGGCTAAATTTTTGTATTAATATATATATATATATATAATTTTCATATATATTATCTAAAAATTTCACAAAAAAATTCTTTATATTTTAGAAGTTATAGTTGTTTTAGTGACTATCACTTTCTATTTTTTATTTTTCTGGTAAAAATGGATAGAACAGAGTTGATAACTTTTTTTTGTGTTCACTATTTGGACTTAAAATTTTCAAATATGTGCATCCTATATTTATTTACAACCTATAAAAATTTAATATAAAACTGATATATATATTTTAAAATTTATGTTGAAAATACTAACTACAGGTTTTTATATTTTGTGTAGGATTTTATGTTTCATGTGTTATATTTTATTTGTAGCCTTCTAATTTGTTGTTTTTAGGTGTTCATATATTTAATATTATTTTTTTAAATATTTTATTTATATTTTTTTAACATTGTATAATGTAACACATTTTTGTTGGGGGTGATGCCTTAAGGGTAAACATGTAACCGACAGACTTCGAATTTGTTAAAACATGTTTTAGACCATCTTTGGCATGCTTTTAAAATGAATTAGGAATCTTGTTTTTGGTGATTAATAAAAAATTTAGGTGCTTAAGTGAATTTTTTTTATAATTTAGGCTTTAAAAATTACAACTTAAGACCAAGTGGTCAAAAGAACACCACCACATCTTTCATTTGGGTTTTAAAATTGAACACACTTGTCAATTCCTTTTTTCAATAGTTGTTTAATTAAATTTTGTTTGGAAAAGAGAAGGTTTTTTCATGTATGCTCTTCCATTTATCCCATTTAGGTAACCCTTGGAATAAAAAGTGTCATCTTTATTTAAAAAATCCTAGTCCAAGGTAGAGAAAGAACGTCATTTAAAGTACTCCCCAAAAACTCACAAAAGTATTGGGTGACCTTGACAATGACCCTAAAGTCTTTCTATTTTATGATTTATTTATTTCATGTAAACTTGGATTATGAGGGGGACATCATTACATCCCATGAGTTCTTTAGGGAAGATTTGACCTAGGGTTTCACCTCTTGGCATTGCTTTCATTTAGCTCCATATTGGAGTTGCACATGGGACGTAGTGGCACTTTGAACATTACACTACACTAAGCGAATAGTAGTATTTAGTGGTTGCAAAAAGGACTAGACATTTTCACAATTTAAGTTATATAGACCCAAAATTTGTGATTTTAGTTTACATTATTTGACATGAAAGTCATTGTGCAATTGATTCCCTAGAACATTTAGAAAGTTGTAGATCTTAGACAAATCCCCACTTGCCATGAAAGTATTGTTGGTGCAAGGTGCAACTCAAGGTCCATGTCCCAGTACTATCATTTGAGAGAAGGGGGTGTAAAAATCCTACTATATAATTCGCATTTACTTTTGGATGAACACCTAAAATCCTCTCAAATGATGTATATTGAAGGATTCCAACAATACCAAGTAACCTTGTTAGTTTATGATTTAAGAGTGATTAATTATTTGATTTTATCATAGATTAAAATCTTGTTTGGATTCAAAAATTAGTGTAAATAAATGATGCAAACCAAACACACGGTCCTCATTTTACTTTGAAAAAAGAGGCGTTAGGTTGCCTGCATGAAATCATCAATTTGCCTTATTCAAAGTTCATCAAAACTTAGAGTTATATCATCCCCTTTGGAAGAATTATACTTCCTAATAGATTCTAGACCTTTTCCAAAGTTATTTAAGTCCTTCATTTATAATCTAAATTCAAAATTTCACCTTTATAAGTTCATAATATTGATGTGTTAAGTGGGTTCTCCATTTACACTAAACTTGAGGGAACTTAGGTTCAATTTCCAATTTGGGTTGAAGGCCATTTAAGACTCATGATCATTATCACCACTTCATAGACTTAAATCATTTAGTGATAAACACTTGCACTTTGAGTCTATGCACCATGACATTTTGAGATAAAAAATGTAGTGTTATGCTATCAAATTTGTGAGAAATTATCTTTGCCTTAGAGAGTTTTTGAAAAAAGAATTTTGTCACATATTTTTGGTAGTCTAGCACTGTTACACTGCCCAAAAGATTTTAGATATTATTTCATAGGCCCTCTTTCATAAATTTAAAGTTTGTTCTTACATTTTTAAACCAATCTGAGTATACTTTTGTGAACCTTTATCTAGCACAGTTATGCCATTCACTTATGTCTAGCTTATTTGTCAAAAGAACCAAGTTTTATACCATTATTTGTGAGAAAATAAACTATCTCTAAAGTTCCTTTTGTTTCATACCTTATACCTATTTGATCAAGTCCATGTCCAAGAATAAAATTCCTAATGTTTGTTAGAAGTGTTTCAAATCTTTTAGAATAAAAATTTCATCTATTTTCAAAGTCTAGCTTTTGATGCTATTTAACCAAGAGTCCTAGTTCATGCTTTGTTTAAGCCTATCTTTTGATGTCACGTTTGGCCAAAAGACCTAGTAAATTTTAATTATGTAGATTAGACTGTTTTGAAACACTTTGACCTTAGCATTTGGCATTTTGATTTTTGGTTCATTTACTTAATCTTTTTATGTAATACATGTAATGTTAGACACTTAATGTTGGGTTGTGTTATCACAAATATTTACATAAACCTTTTGACATTTTTGATGAATCTAGACCAAGTTTGAACATCATCTATTTTAGACATTATCTTTTTAGATTTCAAAGAAATCTTTGACCTTTTATCACAAAGCATTGACTATGGATCCCAACATGTATTCCTACACTCGTAGTGGACTCATGTATAATCCATGGATTAATAATGTGGTTGCGCATGAAGAAATGGTACAAGACCCATACATAGATAATATTCCTTATGAGATGGATTCTTATCCCTCTTATAATACTCAATTAGGGGCACAAATCCAAGATCCATTAGATAATTATTTGGTTAATAAACCACCTTATTCAGACACAAGACCAAAAACAAATCACATAATACCTAGCTATAATACCCACAACTGATGAAAAAGTTCTTCAATAGTCATATTCTACTAATACAGCTTCCACGTATAATCCATTTTTGTTTGAGTATCATTTATTGGAGAAAAAAGACAAGATTTTGGTTAGAGCCATATAGGTAGGGGAAAAATTTTCAACAGACTTCCCTCATAATATTTTACCAAGCCTAGTAAGAATGTCCCAGAATATCATTTGTGATCAACAGGGTTCTTCTAACAATCCATTCGCTCTAGTCCAAACAACATATCAGGACCTAATATGCCTAACATAGGCAAAAACACCATGGAAGAACACTTTAATAAAATGCAAAAAAATATCAAACCTACTTGAATCGAGCACATAATTTTGATCAAATGAACATGGTGAAAAAACCTCTTATTGACTTGATTCTTTCAAAAGGAGTTTTGATAGAGTCAACTAGTCAATAAAATTAGAGTTTAGACCTATTCATGCAAAACACTTTGGTAGATAACTTGTTGTATAAACCATTATTGAAGAAGTGTCTTCTACTTCTATGTATAATAATAATCCAAATATAGTAGACAATGTACAAGCAACATCCAATCTAAATCAAAGTGGTACTAATGCACAAACCTCATATTAGGGAGTATGAGTTTTTGCATCCCAACCTCAACCAACTTCTTCATCAAGTCTACAAATAATAGGATTAGGTAGTCAACTAGTAACCAATGTTGCACCTCAATAGTTGAATGTGATGAATCCTACTCCTCCTCAAAAAGTGATGAGTAGTAGTCCACAACAATAGACACAATCTAGTGTACCAATGTACTAGAGGCTAAATATATTACCACCTCAACAATGGGAAGCTAATATTCCACCTCGTTAGGGAATGGAAAATATACCTCCTTAATCACAAACTAGTGTACCAATCCAAAACCAAATGATGACTAGCCAATCATGTGTAAATATTGGTTAGTGATAGATGTCAAATCTTAAACATGCTTTTACTTCCCAATAAGGATTTGTGTAACAAGGAGGCTCCCATGTTTATCAAGTACCTACTAGATAATAATTGGTTCAAAATGTGCCACAAGTTTAGAGATAAGGTCTTGATCCACAAGTTTCCACTCAATATCAAGGTTCCATTAGTTGGTAGCATGTCTCTTTTCAACCACAATAGGCATAGTATAGTTATATCCCTCCATCCCAACCACAAAATCCTCCAAGTCAAACCTTCATAACCGACCCAAACTAGAATATTGTAAAAAAAAGTGAAATTTAAAGTACATCCTAATCTACATATGCATATTCTTGATTTTTTTCCAACCAAATCAATATACCCCAATAGATATATCCATCATTCCCTGGTTAAATTTTCCCACTTGTGACCTCCCAACCATCTACCCAAACCAATATTCTCACTCAAACCAATGTTTCTTCCAATTTCCTATCCCAAGAATTGCAATAGATGAAGGATGTAATTGTTGCCATTCAGGCTGGGAAATAGACTAAAAAGTTTAAGTTGGATGATGTTTGTTATTATCCATTCAACATGGAGTACTTGCAGATAACATTTCCTCTAGGATACAAACCACCAAAATTTGACAAATACAAATGGAAAGGTGACCCTAAGGCCCATTTAATAAGTTCTTTGTCTCATGTCAACCATTGGCATATAGTGATATATAGCTTTTATTGTTGTTTCCAAGGAGCTTGGCTAGACAAGCCTTGGGCTAGTTTTTAAAGTTGCCCAGAAATTTAGTAATAGATTCTAATGATCTTTTGATAAGTTTGTTTAGCACTTTTCCTATAATCTTGAACATGAGATTTCATTGGTTGACTTAACACAAGTAAAATAAAAGGCTAGTGAGAGTTTTGCAAGCTATCTAAAGTGATGGAGAGCCCTTGAAAGCTGACTCACCCATAGTTTACTAGGTAAATAATTAGCCACTGTGTTTACTAAAAAATTTCATAGTGAGAACTTATCATTTGGAACTACAATGTGCACATACTTTCAAGAAGATCATCGATAAAGGCTTGTTGATTAAGCAAGCCCTTATTAATAAAGGGATCATCAAGCTTATGTCAACTAATAATAATCAAGGTACCAATTAGGGAAGTGGCCAAAACCAACATCCAATCCAAGTGCAAGCATCACAACCAACACATGCCAATAACCAATATAGACTAAAGCAATTCAATCACAATAGGAATGTTATGGGTAATAGAGTAACCAAGTCACATCATGTCCAAATAGTGAGAACACCAATTGTACCACCTTTTTAGCTTACTCCTACCCAAAAACCTCTCTAACCAATGCCACAAGCACAATAACCAAGACCCATGCAATAAATGCAATAACCTTCACCACTCTGAACCCCTCTTCCAAAGAGAACTATGTGTGCACATCATGTCTTTAATAACCTAGGAGAGCATATTGAGTTTGTATTTCACAAAATTGTTATTGCTAACCTATTTATTTGGCCTATACCAAAGCATTATCCACAAGGCATTCCTTATCTTTATTGGTACCATGAAAATGAATTCTATGAATATCATCAAGTCAATGAGCATAATCTATGAAGATGTGTGTAAATAAAGCATTTGATTAAGAATATGTTGGAGAATGGGGAGATAATATTACATAATGGTTCTTCCACCTCTAATAAAACTCTTGGGATTTATCAAACCCCTTTCCCCAACATAACACATAACAACAGCATAATAATCACCAACAACATTGGCCAGTGTAACAACAAAATCAACAGTATCAAAATCAAATGCCAAACTAGTAGAATCAATAAAATCAACAAAAAAACCCACAACAACATAATAATGGTAATAACCAACAAACCTACCATGCAGTTGCACAAGAATACAATAGGGTTGTAGATCATATTATAGGGGGCAATGCTAATACCATCTCCATTAATCCTAGATCAAGCACTAATCAATCTAGACCATTGCTAAATAGTACCACTCTACCAAATTACATGGATAATCCTTCTTTGACCTGGGACTACACATATGTAAACCATCAAATTAGGACTCCCACTTTTAGACCATATACCAATAACTCACCCTTGCCACATGGCCACATAAAAGTGCATCAACAACTGAGACTTATCCTATATGGTCCTAAACCATTCCCAACATTTTTTAAAATTTATGGTCTAACATCTAATCTCAATTATGCAATCATAACTCAGAGGTCAAATATTAGTATCCCAGGTCCACAACCATCTACCACTTTATCTATTATCTAACCATTCAACATTGGAATAAACCATTCACCATTGACCAAGACAAGAAGTTTGATATTGTGGAACAATTACAAAAGACACCAACACAAATTTCTATATTAGATTTGTTGTGAATGTCAAAAATCCACAAGAACATTTTGAATGAGTTTTTTAAAAATCCATTGTTGTTAGTGACATATCTCCTGATAAATTTCAAGCTTTGGTTGGACACCTAGCTCTATCCCAACAAGTCACATTCAACCAAATTGATATATCTTCCCTTGGCCTACTCCATAATAATCCATTAAACACAAAAGTTTATATAAAGTGGCATAAATTGAAGCTTGTCCTTATAGATAGTAGATCAAGCCTGAATATAGTGTCTCTAAAACTCATCAAGCTTTTTGGGTACATAATGGCAGATCTCTAGCTAGAAACAATAACTATCAAAGCCTACAATAATCATTAAAGAGAATCAAAATGTACCATTAGCTTTCCCATTATCATTGGGCCTTTGACCCATGATACACTTTACCATATGCTTGTTCTTGAGTTGTCATATAATATGCTTCTAGGTAGGCTTTGGTTACATGATATTCATGTAGTCCCATCAACACTACACCAATGTATCAAGTTCTCCCACTCAGGAATGGAAGTGAATATTCTAAGAGATTTATGAACACTGCAAACATCTTGAGGCTAAGTTTTAAAGCTATAACTACTAATATGGTATGAATCCAAGTTCTAATTAGGATAAAGGAAAGGCCATACTTATTGATCCTCCACAAGATAATTACATAGATTCTAATACCTTAGATTCCCTTTCCCACATGCTACCTCCTAAAGTTTTCAATCATTTCACCATTTCAGATAATGGCCTAGGGGAGTATGTGACCCATGATACCTTCCATATGTCTAATATTCCTCAAAATACAAATACCTTTGGGTGACCTAAAAATACCCCACACATGCATTGGTAATAAAAGAACAAAGATAAGGGACTTGTCATGTTTGTACCAACATCTGGCCTAGAACCAGAACCTCTTGAAGGGGATGACTCATGGTTGTACAATGACAACCAAGCTGATTGTTATAAAATTACAAAGTATCCTATTTCTAATAGGATCATGGAACATCAAGATTATGAAAGAACAGGCATAAGACTGAATCAACAAGGAACCATTGATGCAATTTATATGACTAAGTACACAAAACCCTATGGACTTCAATTTAAACCACCTAGGGGTGACCCCACATATCTTATTTGAGTTATATCACTAGTGGCTAGTGATGATGATGCTGATAGTGAAGCAGAGTCTAATCATAGCCTCACCTTTGATGACCTAGAGAAGACTAATCTATTTGATAATAATGCCATATGTACTCTTACCCCAATCATTTATCATAACCCATTACCATTACACTATCCCCAATTGATAGATTGGGACCAACAAGAATATAATTTTCTAATTGATGGGGCATTCTATGACTTTTTAGGCCTTAGGGACAACATTCTGTTGGGAGATCATAAATCAGGATTCTCAATTACATTGGATCTTGAAGCCTATTTTGGAGAGTGGGTGAACATCCTTAGCCAAAAAAAAAAAAAAAAAACATTGAAGTCCCCAAGTAAAAACCTCTTTGAGGCACTTTCTAACTAGGGAAAAAGTAAAGATAAAGGCAAGTCTAGTGGTGAAAACCTGTTTCAGGCACCATTAGATGAGGGTGTTCATTCTTTTTCAAATTTAGACCAAGAGACCACCAATGATGAACTTACCTATGGATATAAGTTTAGTTTTATGTAAAAACAAGTATTTAATTGAATTCTTCATGAATTTCTAACTATTTTTATCACATGGATAGATCTCCCATTAGGAGACTCAGATTCATCATGCCTAAGAGATGTTGAAGAGCATGTCCCAGCAAAGGACCCTAATATAGTCCAATAGTTCAAGTCTTTGCCTACTATCCTAGAAGATGGTTCAACCCTTGTAGTCAAAGATATAATAAAGGTAAACATTAAGACTCCATTAGACCTAAAATGGATAAAATTAGGTGCATCCCTCACTAAGGATGAATATGAAGTATTTACAACTCTATTAAGATAATTTCTAGATATCTTTGCATGGGCTTATTCTGACATGCTAGGTTTGAACCCCACCTTGGTTCTACACAACCTTATGGTCAATCCTAATTCCAAACTGGTGAAATAAAAGATATGTAAGATGCATCCTTGCATTGTTGTCTTGGTAAATAAAGATTTGGAAAAAATCTAAGAAGTAGGATGTATTTGGTCTATTCACTACTTAGAATGGATATCTAATGTTGTACCTATTAGAAAAAAGCTTGAAGGAATCAAAATCTATACTAATTTTTGAGACATAAAAAAATATTTTCTTAAGGATGACTTTACATTGCCTAATTTTGGCATGATCATCAACTCCATGGTAGGTTATGTAATGCTTTCACTCATGGATGGCTTTTAGGATACAACTAGATCATAATAACAATAGAAGACCAACATAAAATAGCATTCACCACTCCAAGGGGAACATTTCATTATCAAGTAATGTCATTTAGTCTTAAGAATTCTATAGCTACATATCAAAGGGCCATGACTGTCATATTCCATGATATAATGCATGATATTATTGAAGACTACGTCGGTGACATATTAAGAAAATCCAAAACCAAGGCCAACCATCCAACAATGCTATGTAGGATATTTAAAAGATTTCAAGAGTATAAATTTAGACTCAATCCAAAAAAAATGTGTTTAGAGTAACCTTAGAAAAATTACTTGGCTTAATTGTGTCTTTTAGGGGCATTGAAGTTGATCTGACCAAAGTCCATTCTATAATCAAGATGCTACCACCAACCAATTTAAAGAAAATCTATAGTTTACAGGGCAAGATCCAGTCAATCCAATGCTTCATCTCTTAATTGGTAGACAAGTTTCATCCATTTACACATCTAATAAATAAGGGAGTTACATTTCACAGGGATGACCACTACTAAATAACTTTTCAACAACTTAAGGACTATTTAGTTAATCTACCTATTTTGTTACCTCCTATGCCAGGAAGGTCATTCTTGTTGTATCTATCAGCTACCAAAAATGCGTTAGGGGAACTTTTGGCTCAAATGATAATAATTGAAAAGAGCATGTAGTATACTACTTAAGTTTTATCTTGGTCAAAATGAACACAACTATGCACCTATTAAAAAATCCTGTCTAGACATGGTCTTCACAGCTCAAAAATTGCACCATTACATGTTGAACAATAAGACCATGATCATTTTGAAAGTAGATCCACTCAAGTATCTACTATCTAAAATAACTTTACAAGGTAGAATGGCCAAATGGATCATGCTTCTTAGTGAGTTTGACATAGAGTATGTCAATCAGAAGGCAATCAAAGGATAGGTCCTTCCAGATTACCTTGTTGAAGCACCCTTTGTAGATGTAAAGCCACTCACATTTCATTTTCCTAATGAATCCATAATGACCTTCACCCAATCCAAGTGTAGTAAATAAACCATCAAAATATAGTTTCCATTGTTTTTCCCTAAGAGTCTCTTATTTATTACACCACAAGGGGATTTAATCCCTAAATCATTCAGAATTAGTTTTCCTTACACAAATAACATGGCTGAGTATGAAACACTTATTTTAGGACTTTGATAGGTAGTACAGTGGAATATATCTCATCTAATGTTTCATTATGATTTTCAATTAATCATCAATTAGGTCACAAACCATTTTCAGACCAAAGATGACAAGTTAGTTTGATATAAGGTTATGGTCGATGCCCTTAAGCAACAAATTAAAAATATCCAATTTGAGCATATACCAAGGGATAGTAATAGAACTATAGATTCCATGTCTACTATCAACTTTCTGGTTCAAAAAATAGAAAAAGCTATAGAATATCAATTCTTTATTGAGAATTTGTTCACACTAACTCATGAACCTTTAACCATTGCAATAATTTGTGATATTGTTGGTCCTAATTATATTTGGTACTCAGACCTTTACAACTACCTTCATGACTAATTTATACCACCAAACCTATCTTGAAAACAAAACAAAGCCTGTATTCATCATTCCACTCATTATATTCTACTTAGATCCACCCTTTACCACCACAATTTTGATGAAACTCTACTTCATTGTTTAACTTCGACAGAGTCTACACTAGTGTTAATATAAGTTCAAGAAGGAGTACATGGAACTAATTCTAGTAGGGAAATATTATCCAAAAAGCTCTTGTGTACTAGTTCTTATTGGCTCATGATGGATGCAGATATAGTTGCATATGTAAAGAAGTGTGATAAATGTTAATGGCATGCTAATCTAATTCATGCCTCAACATAAACTCTGAAACAAATATTGACACCATGGTCATTTGCTATATGGGGACTTGAACTCATTAGGAAGATCAACCCCACTTCATCTGGTCATCATAAACATATCCTTACCACCATTGAGTATTTCACTAAGTGGTTTAAAGCTATACCCCTCACTTATGTGACTAAAAATCAAATTTATAAATTTATCTTCAACCATCTCATTTACCACTATAGTATCCCCTCTGACATTATATCTAATAATGGAGGATCATTTAAGAAGAAAGATGTAAACCAGTTACGTATTAAATATAACATCACACACCATTTTTATATAGCATATTGCCCTCAAGGTAATGGATAGGTTGAAGCATCAAACAAAACCATTGTCAATATTCTCAAAAAGATTATTAATGATGCTAGTTGTGATTAGAACTTACATATATTCCTTGCCCTTTGGACATATTATACCAATCATTGTACTACCACAAGAGCCACTCCATACTCACTTGTTTATGGTATTGAAGCTATCCTTCCCATTAGGGTTGAATTTCCTTCACTACACATATCTTTGAAACATGTCCTAGATGATCATGACTATAAATTAACTTGCGTACAAGAGCTAGACCTACTTGATGAAAAATGCATAGCTATGCTCAACAATCTTTAAGCATATTAGAATTGACTCAAAGACCACTAAAATTGATGTGTCAAATATATAAAATTTGAACTTGGTGATATTTTTATTAAATAAAACAAAAAGAATACCATGGATAAGAAGCATAAGGATAAATTCAAACCAAACTGGATAGGGCCTTTCATCATTATTGTATGGATGAAGGGCATACAATCTTGCCACACCAGATGGAGATGAACTTCCTAAGTTGATGAATATTATTCACCTCAAGTGGTACTATGATTGAGCACTAAGGTGTATTATCTTTAAGGACCATTTCAGTGGTGCCATTTTATCAATATTCTTCTTTGTACAAATATCATTACTTATCATTCTTTGTAACCCATTCCATCCATTTTATCATTTCGTTCTATTGAACAGATGTGTTAAAAATCCTAGCCTATTTCACCTTGGTTTTTTCCATTAGTTATGCATTTTTAGCATCAAAGAATTTGATTAGTTTCATCAGTTGTTTCAATTACTTCAAATAAATATCTTATTTTGGAGCAATATGACAGAATGCTTGGCAGTTGTATCCTTCATTTGTTATTCCTTTCTTATCACTAGTCTTTCTACTAATTATAACAACCTTTGGGAAAATTAGTATCATTGATCTATGACATTATGTCCTAGTTATAACCACTTATGGTAAAACTAGGAGCAATATTTGTTTATTAAGTCTTGATGTATCAACTTGCCACTTGCTATGACATATTATGCCTTTTTACCACCTATGCCTATTTTGAATTGACTAATACACTAGTTGAATTCCTATATTGTAGGGTGAAACTATAGTGAATTGAGTTCCTAATTTGGGAATATGTAGGTAGCACTCAATACTTTTTGAGGTTAGCTTAGTCACCCCATTGTCACACTCTCACCATTTTGTGAGCAACCTAAGTTTGAATGCTCTCACCATTTTACGAGCTTGAACCATTTAGTGTCTCATCATTATTGATTGAGTTGACATACTTAAAAATTCTAAAAATATTTTTAAAATCATTAGAAAAAACCAAAAATGTTTGACCACTTCTTTGCCTTAAGGATTCTGGGAACCCTTACTAGGTTGTAAAAAAACTACTTATCACTTAGTTTCCCCATCCTTTTTGGACTTTTATCTCATGCACTTACAATTTTATAAGACCATTCATCTTCTTATATCACATCCATTCTATTTATTTCATCAGTTATCATTTTCCCCCCATTCCTTGGGAGAACTACATTTGGCCTAAAATATTTTAATAGATATTACATCCATGGAACTATGTAGGCAACATCCACTTGCCTAGTGCATATGAAGACAACTCAACCACCCCCTTCCTTTTATTCTATTCCCCAAATTTGTCCATTTTTTAAGTTGTCACCTATTTTATAGGGGTAATGTTTGTATGGTTTTTATTGAGTGTATCTTTATTTATTTCTTTGTTATTTTGTTTGTGTGCCTATTTGTTTACTTTCAGCACTATTGCCTTGATTCAGTTTATGTGTGTTCATTCATTGATTCCTTTCCCACACTTACACTTGAATCTATCCATATTCATATGATTACATTGCCATCATGGTTTCTATCATTGGTGCAATTTTTTATTGAGTATTGTATTATGAGAGTCAGTCTTTATGTATATTTCAGCCAAGTCATCATGATGTTATACCATGATTTATATCAACATGTGATACAATAAACCTTAGCTTCAAGAAGTCTATTTAGAAATGGTAGTATCAACATCTCTTCAGCACCGACATCTTGATTCACTCCCAATCATATCTCAACCATATTAATTAACCATGAAAGAATTTTAACCTTTATTGGTTCAAATGAGCATCTTCCTACTAGTAGGTTGTTCCAATTGATCATTATCCTTTGTGTTAAGTTATCATCATCCTCATCAAAATTTATCATGTTTTCCATAATCGAGGTTCAATGATTTTAACCACCTATGGGTAAATCATTATACACCATCCCACTTGCATTTCTCAATGATTATAACCACCTTTGAGCAAATCATTGTGTTCTCACCATTTCAATTTTTTTTTACCTATACAGGGGTACATTGTTATCTTGTTTTTCTATCATAAATGGGGTAGCTCCATATTCTTAATTATTATAACCACCTTTGGGCAAATCATTGTGTTATCATACCATGTTTCCACTATCAGGATATAATGCTTAAAACTACCTTTGGGTAAACCATTATACACCATCCCACTTACATTCTAATTGATTTTGACTAATTTTTCAAAATCATTATGTTTTCACCTCATCATCTTTCCTTTCTTTGGTCCCCTCATTTTTCTTCTTATCGAGGGACCGTTTGCTAACCTACTTGTGCTAACTATTCCCTCAAGGGGGAAAACCATCATAAAGTTAGTTTATCATCATTGTATTTTTTGGCATAAAAGACCTTTTAATTATTTGAGATGATGTTACTATGATTATAACTTTCAGTGCCTTCCCAAATAGGGGTAAACTGTACACACCTAAATCTAGTCATCGATAACCTCTAACCAGGCTTTTGACCAATTTCCACCAAAGTGAACAATTTGGCCTAAAAACACTAAAACACATTAAATGAGTTAAAATTGATATATTCAAGTGTTAGTTTTTTCTAGAGTATCATTAAATAAGGTAATGCAATTTATGGGCTAGCTAACTTTGATCAGATCATTTTGAGTCAAAATGTCAATTTTGCACCTAGGTGCTCTAGATTGCTCTTTTCTATCAAATTTATTGTATGAGATGTGTGTCTTTGTTATTTGGTGTTGGAAACATCCTAAATGGGATAACGGATCCAATACATCTATCATTAACTTCTAATTCTGATCCAGTCAAATTTTGATCAATTTGAGTAATTTATGCACAAAGTGCTTAATCATGCTTAAGAGATAATTAATCAAAATCAAGGCCTAATTAATAATTCCATGGAAAATTATTAATAACTTGCTTTTTAAAATGAATAATGAATATCTACATCATCAAGTGACCTCATTTTTTAAGAATACATCCCTAGGCCATAAATGCCATAAATATTAGGATTATGGGTCTTCCATGCCTCTTTATTACCTCCCATGCCTCATTAATGTCCCTTATTTAAAATTCATGATGAAGATAAGTATGGATTTTAATTACATAATTCAATTAATCCATGACCACACATGTCAATCTTGAGATGGACGGTCATGGTTGATTCTGGTCATTCTTGAAATCTATAAATGGAGAGGCCATGAACATCATTTTAAAGCTTAATTTGTGCAAAGTTATAATGAAAGATTGATTCTAAACCTTCATGCAAACTAGTGTTACCATTTCAAATTGATTCCAAGCCAAGCCAAGCCAAGCCAAAGCCAAAGGTACCAAGGAGAGATAGAAGTAGCCAAGCTTCCATTGCTAAGGACTTCATGAGCACAAAACCAAGCAAGCCACTAATATAAATGCATTTGGAGCATCCAAAAAAGGCGAATGAATTATTATTTTTCCTTACTTTTTAGTTATGTTTGTCTTTTTTTTTTGTTACTAATCTCACCCTAGTAATTAGGCATGAAGATGTTAGTTTAGTGTGTTTTTGATTTGGTTTCATTCATTAACACGATACTAATATCCTCTTCTTAGTCAAATTTCTAGTTCACAATATAAAACTAAGGTAGGGTATAAACCTATAATATCCAAATAATCCCATGCAAATATGTGAACAAACTCCCTTATAAGGGTTGTAAATACTTCACATTCCTCCTTAGTGAGGGATGTACCTAGTTTGATCCATTTTGGGTCCTCTAGAGTCCCAATGTTAACCTTAGAAGCGTTATGCATAAGGAGTGTATAACCAACTTATAAAATAGTTTTCAATAAGATAAATTGGTTGGAAATGACAAAGTTATTTGACTAGATTGGATCATCTAATTTTACTAAACAAGATGAATCAGAATCTCTTAATGTTGGTAAATGCCATGTGACAAATACTTCTAGGCATTGTTGAACAATATACATAAAATCTTGTTTCTCTTTGGTACTGATCTCATATCCTTAAATAAGCCTTAGACTTTTGGTCTCCTATTCTTCATGTGAAGAGGGGTGAATATCCCCTTATAATGGCACATGAAATATGTTTTCACCAAGATAATTGCCTTTTTATTTACTTTTACCCTAGTCTAAAAATGCCTCAAAGAGGTTTTCACTTTTAGATCTAAATGTTTGATTTTATTTTTTATTTTAGCTAAGAAAGTTCACTGACTCTTTGAAATAGGAAATAGATCCAATCTAGAAGAAAATCCTTACTTGTGATCTCCTAGAGGAATATGATCCCTCAAACCTAGAAAGTCAAAGATGGCCTCATCATTCTAAGACTTTTCCAATGGTACTATCAACTTTTGTTGGTCCCAATATATTAAATATAGGTGATAAACGGTTAATGGAAAAGGGTGATAAATAGGATTAATGGTACTTAAAACATAGGGGTTAAATAAATTGGTGTTGGAAAGGTCATTATACATGCTATAATCAGACCTTACATCACTACTGTTATCATCTTCAATAGTTGATGGTGTAGGAACTCTAATAAAGTATGTGGGGTCTCCCCCAGGTAGTTTAAATCTAATACCATGTGTTATTTTATACTTGGTCATTGAAATTAGATCGATTGTCCCTTGTTGAAGTATCCTTAGGCCTTTGCCTTTCTAACCTTGACTACCCATATTAAGTTTAGGGATAGGATATTTTGTGCTTTGGTAATAGTCAACTAACTCATCAGTATAAATCCATGAATCATATTCAGCTAAGGGGTCCTATTCTAGGCCAAAGCCTAGTTTAAAAATAATGGGTTTGTTGAGTTGAGATTTTCCCTTGGTCCACCATTCCATGCAAGTGGTCTTGGATTTGGGTCTCCCATAGGCTTTTGAGTTATATGGAAACATGGAAATGTGGAAGGAGTCATAGGTATTATACTCTCCTCTTCTTGTGTCAAATATATAAAAGTGATTGGCAATGTTTAGTAGGGGCATAGATGAGGTAGAAGATAAGATTCTAGTCCTAATTCAATGGCTTTAGATTTATCAACTTTTCCTTGGTTAGATTTAGTCATAAGATTCACTAAAAAATGATATTTATAGCTCTTTTACTCTACCTCAAGATGTTTTCAATATTGGTAAGGTTAGAGATCAATTGGTATAATCACTTCCATCCCTGAATGGGGAAATTTAATATATTGATAGAGCATGGAAGGTATAGCCCTGATTTCATGGATCTAGGATAAGCCCAAAAGTAAATTCTATGATAATTTCATGTGCAAAACATGGCATAGAGTGTCATGGTTCAAAGGCCCAATTACCACTGACAAGATAATAGTACTTTGTGATTCACATTCCTTGTTGTCATACACCTTGATGACAATAGTATCTAGCTAAAGGTCACCTGCTATGAATCCAAGATGCTTTACTAACTTCAGAGACATAATGTTTAGGCCTAAACCATTGTCTACATTGACACATTTAACCTTATGGTTTATTAAACTAACCTCGATGTATAATGGATTATTATGTAATGGGGCCAAGGATGACATGTAATTTTGGTTAAAGGTGATTCATTTGCCAAGGGAAAAATGTCCTACCATGGCTTAAGGGATTGGCTCAGGTATTAGTTCAGTCGATCTTTGTAGATGTGCATACACCCTAAATTGGTCAAGCAACCACACATATCATGTCTTTTCATATTCCTTTCATAAGAGACTCTGACTGGAGAATATGAAACTTGTTCACATTAACCATGTCTTTTGTTTTAGTTATCTTGGTCTGGTTTCATACTTGAGTCACCTTTTTTGCAATAACTAATCATCTGTAGCTTTCTAAATGGTCATTCCAACTTAGCTAGACTTTATTTCATAGGCCAATTCTATCCCCCTAGATCCTGAACCTATATGATAGGAGCAATGGAATTGGATTATAACATTGGACCCTATGGTGTCCCATTTTTTATGCTCCTATCCTTTTGCATTTTGAGTCCCAATGGTCATTTCTCTTTGCTCAAAAGGTTTTAAACCCTTATTATCCCCTCCCTTAAATTTTGTTTATCCTTTTTAATGTTGGTTAATGCCAATAAAGTTATCAAATTCAAAAGAAAGAGTCTCTTATATAAAGGACTTCATAAAGAATTTTATATCTAGCATTTACTACTTTTTCACAATACATAATTAAAAATCAGTCAATAGTATAGCTCAGCATTCAACATCACACATAGATTTGCATGCTTGATTAAGGAAGGGCCTAGGAAAAATTTCATTCTCACATCTACTATGCATGTTGATTATACATGTTCCCTAACGGAGAAATACATTTGATCTGAGACCCTATATTGAGGGTTAATGTAGGCAGTGATAAGGACAACAGGAGTTCTAGATTGTGCAATCATACTTCCCCTAACCCAATTTTTTACCCTTTTGATTTTGATGTATTTGTTATTTTGTTTATGTAGATAGATCTAGGGTTTTGAAAATTAAAATATATCTAAAAGGAGGTATATCGACATTCATCATCAAAAATTTCATAGATAAGATCACATGGGGATAGCGAATAAAACCCAGAAAACTCAGATCTTTGTGACTAGTTTGGACAATAGAGGCATGAATGGACAATAACATTAGACCTTAAAGTGTCCTAATTTTGACACTCCCATCCTTTCACCAAATGAAATTCAGATCTAGGTTCCTGATATCTTCCCAGTCCTATGCAATAGTTTTTAAGCTTTGAAATAGTTGTCTTAGTCTATTTTTATAGATAAGTTACTTCTCTTCCCTATGTAATTAATTTGATCAAATTTGGATTTTACCATATTTGACTAGATTTTTCCCCTTACTCCAGACATTTTATTATTTAGGAACTAAACCCTAGTTTTCAAAAAATAATAAAACATATTGGTGAACCTGACTTCAAACAAATTTAAAACCCTAAGCACCCTTAGGGTTTTTCCTTCATATTTTTGTGTAAAAATTCAATTTCAAATTTATGATTTTTGAATAAATTTTTGTGAATTTATTTTATTCAAATTTTTTTTAGAATTTAAATTATTGAAATAATTTTCAAAAATTCTAAAACCCCAACCCAAAACCCTAGATTTCCAAACTAGGTCCTCAAACCCCAAGCCTTATAATTTTTAGATATTTTTTTTGAATTTTTTTGCAAATTGTTTGGAGTGTCAAAACTATTTTCAAAATATCTATGTTATTAGTTATTCTTACAAAAATTCAATTTTAAGTTTCTAAATTTTGTATAGTTTTTTGGGTATTTATTCTTAAGCAAATTTATTTTAGAATTTAAATTATTACAATAATTTTCAAAAATTTTAAAACCCCAACTCAAAACCCTAGATTTTCAAAATAGGTCCTCAAACCCCAAGCTTTCCTTCCTTACAATTTTTATATAATTTTTTTTGAATTTTTGAAAATTGTTTGGAGTGTTAAAAATATTTTCAAAATCTCTATGTTAATAGTTATTCGTGCAAAAATTCAATTTTAACTTTCTTATTTTTGTATATATATTTTGGGCATATATTATTATTAAAATTTATTTTAGAATTAAAATTATTGAAATAATTTTCAAAAATCTTAAAATCCCAACCCAAAACCCTATATTTCCAAACTAGTTCCTCAAACCCTAAGATTTCCTTACAATTTTTAGATAAAATTTTTGGAATTTTTACAAATTGTTTGGAGTGTCAAAAATATTTTCAAAATCTCTATGTTATTAGTTATTCTTAAATTTATTTTATTAATAGTAATTTTACATATTCTCTTTGGTGAAATAAATAAAATGGCCAGTAAGGCATTTCTTCCCTCTCATCCCATAGATCAATTTATAATTTTTTCTCATAATTATGACAATGAATAGACAAATTTGCACATTAGCTAAAAATGTGGAAAATGATTTCATTTAAAATGAAGATAATTACTATTTTTTTAATTATGAATATGATGATACAAATGAAAGTGATAGTGAAGAAAAAGTAGATGCATCTTCTTCTCTCAAACCTATATCTTTTCTCCCCTCTTCTAAAGAAAATAATTTTTATAAATGGGAAAGGTACTTTTCACCTCATTCTCCTATGCACAATGCACCAAATGAACAAATTAGTTATGCAATTCCAAATTAATCTCTCATTAGTGATAACTTGATTTCATTTGAACCTAATCTCTCTCTCTCTCTCTCTCTCTCTCTCTCTCTCTCTCTCTCTCTCTCTCTCTCTCTCTCTCTCTCTCTCTCTCTCTCTCTCTCTCTTGCTACTTCTATGTTCAAATTACAACAATATAAATGTAATAGAATCAAATTGCCAATGCATAATTCAAATGATACATTTCATGTTCTTAACTCTACTTTGTCATCTCAAACAAAGGCAAAAGAATGTTTAAATAATAAATCTCTTAATCCTACTTTTCATATTGAAAATGAAAATAAAACATGCACTCCATTTAAAGATAACATAGATGCACATAATATTCCAGTTTCACACGATAATTTATTGCATATTAGAAAATAATTAACATCTTCTCTTACCCCTCTACCTAGTGATGATGGAATTAATAATGAATATGATAGTGAACATGCAAATGAAAATGAAAATGAGAATGAATATGAATAAAAATTTGATTATGATAATACATGGAATAATGATGACTATTATGCACATAGTGAAGAAGATAATGCATCCCATGCTTCTAACTCTTCTCTCATTCCTCTCAAACATAATGCACTAAAAAATGTTGTTTCTACTTCTATGCATGATTATATTCTAAATGACACACATGTTAATGATAACATCACATCCTCTACTTAATTATAATGTGATTCACTAAATAATAAAGATACCAATGAATCTCCCAAGCCACCCTTGATCCGTAAACTACACTGATTCAACTCAAAGTGAAGTTTTAAGTATGAATACTAAAATTTCTCAAACATAAACAAATTCTCAAAAAACTCAAAAGAACTTGGAAAATGTTTGGCATAAAACGTTGTTGGCTATTGAATCGGTTGTTTTTTAATAATGTTGTGTTATAATTGTCAAAATTTGAATTACTTGCATGAGTTTATTTACTAATTAAAATAAAATCAGCAAATTAAATCAAAATCATGCACAAAAATGACAATTACCAAAAACACGAAACGTGATAATGGAGTTCGGCTCAAGAATTGATGCCTACATATCTGGGTTCTCCAAAGGAGTGGAACATTTAAATTAAGGGCACTTCAAACACTTGGAAACAATAAACAACTTTCCTACAAGTTGATCTCTCAATGCAAAAATTCACCTTCACCGTGACTAATAATCAAGCCCAACACCTTCGAATTTCGTGATTCTTCACACCTGCAAAGTTGCTTCAAAAGTCCTAAAAATCTCCTCTATGGGCTTAAAAATACTCTTCCAATATGCAAATTGGATAAAAAGAGTATTAAGACTAAGTATTATGGCTGGAAAATGGATAAAAATCCATTACATAAGCTTTCCCAAAGCTTTTACAAAGTCTCGGCCTCTTAAAATAAAAAACATAGTCCAGAACTTCTCCTATTCAAGTAAAAATTAGTGCCTTTTATAACACTTCAAAACCCGTGGCTGAAGTGGTCAAGGCCTTAACCTTTTAGGTGCTAGGTCTTGAGTTCAAAACTGTCTTCCTCCATTCTGGGTACCTAGGGATGTGGGAAAGGGCATCCTTCCTCCATGGGCGCGCTTTGACTAAGGAAATAGTCCCACATTTGCTGGGAGAGTTGGTTTTAATGCTTTAAATAGTAAATTTTTTGAAGTTTTCAAATGGCAAGGATTTGGGTGCCAACTTTGGCTGCCACCCAAGCTTAGTCAAATGCCTAGGAATGAGGGATGCATGTTTAGTGGAGTGTTTGTGGCATGGAGGTTTGAAAAAGTCTTATTACAAAATGTAAAGTCATTATAATTCAAATACAATGAATTATCCGTCAAAGACAAAAATCAACCAAATCCCAAATTTTTAGACTCTCATTGACTACCACATGTCTCCACTTAATTGTTCCACTTGGCATGCTCTCATTACACCACGTCATCTTACGAGACCAAATTTTTACCTGTCGAACCAAAACTTCAACTAGCCATATCTTGAGCATCGAGACTCCGTTTTGCGAACCACAAAAAGTGTTAGAAATCTCTCAATGAGCTCTACAGTTTACCACCACTAAAAATATAACTTGAAACCTTTTTTATAACCCAATTTCTGATCACACCTCCCTAATGGAAGGCTTTTGGTCTCCAAAAGTCCAATATCCTCTGAAATCTTATAACTAGTCTACTGCATCCATGAAAATAGAACCCAATCATAGCAAGGATATAAACAATTGCATTAAAATGATTCACAATAAAAATGTAAAAATGCCTAATATAAAGGCATGAGTAAGTGAATCTACAACTGCCAAAGTGATTACAACATACCAAAAACTGCCTTCCCAAATGTCACATCCTATAAAGCGGTGAATTGCCAAAAATTGAAACAACTCCCAATGTAACTGCAAGACAAGTTTATAATGTCAAAAACATACAATAAATGTTGTGGACATGTTGCAATACAATGCCCTAGTATGGGACTTATATGCTAAGCAAATGCAAACAACCAAAATTGTATGCTACCTAACATTTAAACATGCCCAAAGGGTCTTAAAAAAATGCATCTAAACATCCATGTGCCAAAAATAGATACATTATAAAAAATAGAAGTCTAATAAGTGTTGTAAGGAATCAACTCAACCTAAAACATGCAATCTACTATTATCTCCAACTGATCAAATCAGTTCAAGTCTTATAGACAACTCACATAGCATAAATAGAAGATTCAAAAACTTAGAGTTATCAAAAAGTGAGAATTGAAACTTCATATGGTAAACTGTCTTGAAGTGTTCCTGTAGACACCACAAATGTGTCTACACCTTGGTTCTCCCCCCTTGTCCACCTCAAACCCATATCCTAACCCTTGGCCTTAGTCCCCTCCACTCATTTGATTAAAATAACTTAAATATTTCAATTAAGTGGCCCCCTTTCCACCTCACCCTTGCCACCTTGGATCCTCCCTTGAATCCCTCCACCTTCCTCTTAGCCTTTATTATGCCAAATCTTCTCATTATCTTCCTCCCACGCCCATTTAAGCATCCTCATGACCGTTCTTCCCATAATCCCTCGCTCGGCGGCGTGCAAGAATGGGCAGAGGCTATTTTTAGTCTCTGTCCCCATTCTGCCACCGCCGACATCGGTGACCATTCGGCCGACGTCGGCGATAATGCCGGTGTCGGCAGCCTTCAAGACTCCTTTCTGCATCCATTCCAGACCCCGACCCCTTGAGCTCGCAAACAGAATTCTCTTGGCATTTTGGCATTCATTTCTTCTCCCTCTGGACCTCGTGCAACAGCAGCAACAAGTGTAGGGATTCTTGAGCAGAGATTTAGTCTTCTATGGTCTCAACAACAGCTCTTCCACTCTTCATTCAGCAAGCTTAAAAGGTAAGCACAGTCTGTTATTTCATTTCATTTCTCTTCTTTAGTGTTCAGTTGTTTGGCATCTGCTGTCTCCCACTCCCTCTGTCCTACCCCCTGAGAGGCTGAAAAGCCTTCTCAGGCCCTGTCCTCTATCCACCTTCCTTTCACTCTTTCATCCTTTCAGTGTGATCCTGACAACTCCCTCATCCCTCCTGCCAACAAAGACCCTGTACAGGGCACCTAATCAGAACCAGACCATTCCCCAGTCCATTCAAAGTCATCCCTGAACTCTGCCTCGATCTTGTCCACAAACCAGACCCATCCACAGTCCAGAAACCCGACCAGACCTGACTACAGGCCACTGCCCTGACCGACGCTGGTTACTTCCCCGATCGACGTCGGCAGGATAACCGAAGTCAGCAGACCAGGAAACCAACGACGGCAACATTCCCGACCTCAGTGACTGTCCTCAACCCGACAACTCCTTTCAGGTAATCATTGGTCTTTTCTTTCATTTCTAATTTGTTTATCACTCCTATATTCTGGCATTCTGTATTTCCTTAGTCTTTTATCTATCTGCTATCAGTGGGTTGACCTCCCTTGAGGAAGTTTTCACACTTCCAGGAACAAGCTTTCGCTTGGCAACCGGCTACCTATCCATCTAACATTTTCTTGTCCAAGTTTCTTTTTCCTTGCAGGTGTCATTCCTCCACAGCCAAAGAGGGGTGCTCACAAACGTCTGGATTACGGTGCGTAATCTTTATCCAGGTACTTCTAGCCTTGTCCATTTCTTTAGTTTCTTTATTCATCTTTTGAATGTAGAAAGCGAATTAGCGATAGAAACAGTTCCCACCAACTCTAATCTACATCTATCAAAGCTTGTTCATTCCCTTAGGTAAATTATTAACCATCCTTTTCAAAAAGAATGTAGTGATAATTGACTTAACCATTTCTTTCTTCCTAGTGAAATTGATTGTCTTAGTGGATTCTTTATCAATTGCATATTGTTGACTTAACCTCTTAAATGGATTTTCACTTGTAGGTTTTACCTTATCCTAGATTGTATTGTCAACTACATTATGGATTGAATTAGCTTCATTAACCTTAGTGAGAGGTTTGTAAATCATCTTTGTTCTAACATTACTTGAATGTGAAGATGCATGAAGCTTAAAACATCTATCAATCCTATGTCCACTCACTTTACAATGAGTACAAACATCCTTCTTAGGTGAGGGTCCCCTTTTGCCACTTTCCAACTTAACATGAGAATAGTCTTTCAAAAATGCAATCTACTTAAACAAAGCTTTTCATTTCCAACAAGTCTTAGCACTATGGTTATTCATCCCACAAAAAGTGCATGGAAATGATTGCATTATCTTTTGTACATTATATCCAATCTTCTTAAAAGTATCAATTGGATCAAAAGATTTAGTGTAAGAATCAAGAGGTGAAATCTCAATACCTATTTTACCTTTACACCTTTGAACTAGTGGCCTAGAACCTTCGCTATTGGAAGCTCATCTTCCTTTAGCCATGGAAGACTCTTCTCCATCATCCACCTGCACACTAGTATAACCCAAACCTGCATGAAGAGGTCTATGCTCAACTTGAATTGGGTTAGATATACCTTTGCTATCTCTACCAAGTCCTCCTCCATTATAACCCATTTTAAACAACAATTTAGATCCTATGCCCTTAGTGTATCTTTCAAAATCACCAAAAACAATATTACTAGAATCTGAATTTGAAATGGTAGAAGAAGATGAAGATTCCTGTGGTGAAAAACTTACACTGCACTTAGTCATAGTTTCTGCATCTAAATTTGAAGGATTTACCTTTTCACACTCACCACATTGCAATCTAATCAAGAGCTCATCCTTGGATTCAAGCTCTAATTTCAAACTTGCAATTTGCTCTTCAAGGGAATAGAGCTTGCACCTCAAGAATGCATTCTCATCCTAAATCTGGTTGTTGGTGCTTTCAAGCTCTTCCATCTTAGATTTATGTGACAACTTGCCCATGGTTTCTTGTAAACACACTGATTCTACAACTACACACTATAATATAATCAAGTGATATGGATAACCAATAAACTGAAAGCAACTCTCAAAACTGAATCAGAAGCTAACCTAGCTTTCTAACTGCTCTGATACCAACTTGATCCATAAACTCCACTGATAAACTCTAAGTAAAATTTTTAAAAGTATAGATTCTAAATTTATCAACTTATAAGATGTTGGAATGAATTAAATCTGATCCAAATATCATGTTTCAAAACTAAAATAAAGATGAATTGATATATCACATTAATTTTCCATTAAAACTGTCAGATTTTTCAATTTCTTGATTTTATCCAATTTCTCATAAATGATAAAATGAGTAATTTTTTTGCATTTTTGATTAAAATATAAATTATAATCTATAAATTAACTAAAAATGAAATGCAAAACTAAATTCAAAGATCAAAACACGAAAATTGTTTATGGGGTTCAGAATTCCTACGTCCCCGAGTTCGTATCAAACTGATCCATTAATATTTCTCAAATTTACAAGTTAAAATATACTTACAATCAATAATAGATCATTTCTCTCTGCAAAAAAATAGTGTTTCAAACCTTTAAAAGACCTTGGCTGACTCAGCACGTCCTTCACCTTCTTGAATCACACACAAAGGCTTCTTCAAATCAAAATTGGTAACTTATATAGATCAACATAGCATAACCAATTCTCCAAAATGGGAAAATAAATATACTACATAGAGCATATCAAAATTATAAACAATTTTTGTAGTTTACTCTAAGCCTGATTCAGCCTCTAAGGGCTCCAAAATGACTAAATACTATAAGCGGGTCTATAATTTCACATACACAGTCGGCTAGAAGCTTGCCTTTAAATAAAAATTCACTCCTTTCAAATCATGTTGAAGTCTGTAGCTAAAGTGGTCAAGGCCTATCCCTTTTAGGTGGCAGGTCAGGAGTTCAAAACTACCTCCCACCTTTTTAGGTGCTTGGGAAGAGTGAACTAGGCGCGTAGCATGACATTTGAAAGTTCTTCCCTCCTTTTTTGGCACCCTTGACTATTCCTTGTCCCACATGCATTGGGTAATGCTATTTCCCATGCCTTAAATAGATGATTTTGTTTCTATTCAAATGCCTAAGACTTAGGCTGCACTTCGACTTGGTCCATGCATGATGACGTGGCCATTTGAAGATTGGTAAAAAAATGGCACTTGCGACACTTGACACGTGTTATAAAAGGCACTAATTTTTACTTGAATAGGAGAAGTTCTAGACTCCATTTTGTGAACTACAAAAAGCATCAGAAAGCTCTTGATGAGCTCTAATGTGTACCGCCACTAAAAATCTAACTTGAAACCTTTTTTAGAACCTAATTTCTGATCAAACCCCTACTATAGTAGCACCTATTTCTCACTCTTCACCCAAAGAGAATGTTATCCCACATCCATCTACTAAGGTACAAGTTTCCATTCCTCCAAAGCTTCAAGTAAGCACACCCCCTCTTTATGATCTAATTGCTAAATGCAGCATTCCCCTGGTTAAAATAAATAATCAAATGAAATGATTAAATGAACCACTTCAAGATACTAATATACCATTCCAGGAGATTATTTATTTGATTAATGTAGTTAATGAATTACAACACCAAGTACATCTCCTCACCTTTGAAAACAAGGCTTATAAGTCTTGGATGGATGCCAATGAATTACATGATAAACCTCTTTTGAAGACATTTGTAAAATATTGATTATCTAAGCATTTACAAATACCATCATTGCCTCACTTTGATGGAATTAGAGATCCATTTGTACACATTCAAGCCTTTTGGAAGGCTTTGACATATCATGTGAGTCCTTTGATTCTACTTAAGTTGTTCCAATAGACACTAGTGAGTAATGAACAAAATTGGTTCTTCCATCTATTCTATGCTAGTTCTTTGCATACATATGATGATTTAGAGGAGGCATTTATCATATATTACATAGTAAACATGGGACATCATGTCACATATGATAAACTTGCCACATTACATCATAATACTTTAGAGCTAGTTAGTGATTTTATCTTTATCAATGGGATTCACCAACCCATCCTAGAGCATATACTATATCATATTGAGTCCTCTTTTTAGCATTTATGTTATACATATCTATCTTTCAAAAATAAATTGGGATTGATTGAGTCAAATTAATTTAATTGAATTACTCTAGATTTCATAACATTACCTCCATCTATAACTCCTAGCACTTAGCATACACCACACCCAAAACAAGATAGAAGACCACAACCAAAAAAGTAACTAGTTAAGAACAGAGATCCAAGTTCTAGAGCACCACCTATAGTATGCACTATAGAGAATAGAGTAGGGCACTATTATAGTTTGATTCAAAACAAGATAGCCCATATGTCATATTATCAACACTGATATATATGAGGTTAATCACATTACCTTCTACTCATCGATGAGATCCACATCTTTTACATAGATAGCCACATCATCCCTTTTGTGACTATCATCATATCTATGGACATAGAGATAATGATTGTTATGGACTCAAAGTTTACATTAATAGATGTGTTGATAATGGCATCATAGCATTCACATAGGGGACATTGAGATCTCCTCCATCATGGAACCATAAATCTCATTCCTCCATGACTAAGTCATCCTAGGACATTCCTTCATATGAATCATCATTTACTCATCATGAGAGTAATGCAGTTTCCAAGACAGAGCCTCATAGGAGATCTCCTATCCCACATACTTAGAAGTTTTGGAGACCAATATAATGAGAGAAACCTACATATATAACAGTGTAGTTTGAGGAGTACATAGTACATTCCATATACATATCCATCATAGTCATAGGCACCACAATAGAGTACTGCTCCAAAGAGATATTCAATACAGTGAAGTTTTATAGGTTCTATCTCATATAACAATCTGCTATGGTTAATATTAGATGAACCCATATCATAGAGTATTGATTTTGAGAGATATTCACTAAGGCTGAGTTTTTAGGGACCTAATTCACATAGTAACCCACTAAGATTGAGATTAATTATCCCCCATCATAGGTTACAATTACAACTCAATATATTGCTCAATCATATGCATCACAATAGAGGTCATAGGGTGTTATTTCATGTAGTAATCCACTATGATTATAGTTAGATGAGCTTCCTTCATAACACATGGTTTTGGTTACACATCCTTTATGGTTGCATATTGCCAAGTCTCCATGCACACCTACTATTAGTTCACCATTTACAACATTAGATACAAGGCATGTTCCTACACAACATGAGTAGTATGGTCACTTATTCATTTGGCTATCAGGGTTTAGATAGTGATACAACACAGAGTGATATGACACACATTCATACTAGTACTAGTTCATAAGCTTCACTTAGGGGGAAAAAATGGAGTCAAAGGGATAGCCTTTGTATTCTTGAGCCAATCTCAAGGAAGTGATATATACAACATGCTCTCTTACATCCCATTCTACTAATAAATAACATTCCTAGTTCTAAGTAACCATCCCTAGCGAAACCAAATTATCAAAATCTTGATCTTTTTGATATCCCATTTTACCAATCTTAAACCAATTCACTTTACCAAATCAATTTACAAATTAAAAAATGAACAAAGTTCTTTACTTACATACGATTTGAAATCAAAACTAGCATTACACTTGAATAACCAAATCACATCCCAAACAACATTTTACCAAAACATATGCAACCTCAACATCAATGTCAAATCATCTATTTATAAGTCATACATTTGCAATAAATATACCAGTATATTCCAAAATCCATAACATAATGCACATGATTAAAAATCAAAAAAATATCCATATATATATATATATATAATGAGATTTCAAAGCATATACATCATATAAAGGTACCATCAATCATGAATGGGAATCATGCCCTCACTCTCAATCTCACTCACACCACTAGTACTAGTACTATAATCCACTCTAGAAATCGATGGCCCCACACCTCCTCGAGATACTATATGCCTCTTGAGATGACTCTCTAGCTCCAATATCCAACCATAATCCTCACACAAGTCCACATATCACTTCTGAAGGTCTATATACTCATCCATGATCTTCATGCTCACATAAGCAAAATTAGGTGGAGGTATCCTATACTTATCTAGCTCAACTCTCAGCTCATCTCTCTCTCCTAATATCCTAACATATGTAGTTGTCACTATAAAAACCCTATCAAATAAATGAGCATGAATACTAGTCATGACCATCTCTCACTCTATCAATCTCTCTTCTATTGCATCATTAGGAACATACCGTGTGAGCTCTCAAAGTGTTAACTCATTAATGGTCTCCTAATAATCATCATCTCCACTTCCCACCCTAGTATGTGCCTCATCATATGCACCTCCCACTCTATCTACACACAAATTATGACACTATGTTAGCTATATACTTTAAAATCAAACTAAAAGCACAAATTTATACACAATTCAAATGAATTTTTTTCTTACATCCCATCATCTAGATTAGCTCAATATCCTCATACTCTAGAGCATCCCCTCCATTAATAAGGTATAATAAATCCCATCGATGCCTCATCCACCATACAATATATGCATCTATACATCCAACATCATCCACATAAGGAATATCTATAGCCACATCCCTTGCATCCAAATGTAATGATTTAGACACTCAAAAACTACATAGTTTTAGATGTCAAAATACCTGAAACCCCTACCTAACCCTAAATATATTTGACCACCTAGTTGACTTAGCCCACTTATTAATTTACTAACTTAACGTTCTCATCCACCTCTCTTTTAACTTTTTTTCATCCAGACCTTCCACCACCGATGATCAACCTAACCATCAATGGTTAGCCTGACCATTGATGGTCAGGTCTCTAAGCCTATTTTAAAGCATTACCAACTGTATGAGATAAGCCTAGATACATTTACAAAATTCACTTATGCAAGGCTAACATGATTTAAATCATCATAATTAGCAACTTTTTCCTCCATCCATTTAGCAACTTCTTCCTACATTAATTAGTAACTTCATCCTATAAAAGGAGAGAAATAGGAGGAGATCGAGGGATCTAGAAATCTAGTAATCCATGTCCAAGCTATCTTTCATATAGGTATCCAGCATCCCTTCAACAAATAAGCAACATTAATAGAGACATGAACCTCTATCAAAATCACTTTTGAAGGCCAAAGTACTGTCACTATGGCCAAATTACTTTAACCTTCCAGTAGTATCTCATGATTATTTTCTTTGATCTATTCCATTTATAACCTCCATACCCTATCCATACCTATATATATCTTATTTTCCATCCTCCAAATCTATAACATCCATCTATTTGACCAACCACCCAATCTACACTACTTTTTTAAACATTTCCAAAATTTCATAAGCAACCATTGATGTTAGCCCAACTGCTGATGGTCACCTCAACCATCGATGGTCACCTAATCACTGACAGTTAGTCAAACCACCAATGGTTCACCCAAACATTGATGATCACTATGGTAGAAAATAATAACAAGTTATTTTCACCCCCTTGACTCCAACTAAACCCTATTTTTTGTATTCTTGCCTATTCATAGAGACCTTTCTAATTTTCTGAACTTGAACCCAACTATCTTAGCATGAGTATTGAATCAATTTTTCTATATTTAGTCATTTTTTTTAACAAGAAATTTACTTCCATATTATATTGCATGCATTTATTTTCCAATTATTGAATGCAAGTATTCTTTCTTTCATTTATATTAACTTAACTATTATAAATAGTTGATTGATAGCCTCCTAGCAAGTATACACTTCTTAGATCTAGCTAACACTAGGAAATCCACTCAACCATCCATCTAACAACCCCTTTTATAATGTCTTTCTTATCTACAGGTTATTCCATCTAAGCCAAAGAGGAGTTCCCATAATTTTCTAGATCACGTGTGCACTTTATCAAGTATCCCTTTACATACCCTATTACTAGTTTCATTACTTTCTTCCAAATTAAGAAATGATTGGAAATTAATATGAAACATTTTGGCATGCTTAATGGGACCTAGTATCCCTTTTTCTTCCTTTATTATATGCTCATCAAATGAAATCTAAAATTTCTTTTGGGCTTAAAATAAACCTTTTACATATATTGATTGTTTGTCTGATTTATTTCATCTAGTAACTTAAAAGCAAAGTAATTAATCATATTTTTCACTCTTGTTATAACACACTTATACAAACCACATAATCAATCAACACATCAAAACATACTTGAGATAAGGCACAACTAGGATTTCATCACCTAGTGGTAAACCTTACCTTTTCTTGGTAATCCCACTTGGAGGTCATTACCAAGGGGAGAACCAACTCAGCTCTCTGGTTGAATAAACTCTAAAATTCAATATATTTTGGCTAAGCAGCTAATAACCTTATTGATATGGTGTGCAAAGTGAGGGGGTAGGACCCAATACCAAGCCATGTACTAAAGTTCAACATATAGAATTTTGTCTTGAGAACCTAAACATAACCTAAAACCAACCTTAGATTTCTTATTTAGTACCTGATCTACAAACCAAATTTCCTCTTCATACTCTCTAAGGCATAAGCCAAAAGTTATTTAAAAATAACTCTAGGATTTTAAATGCACTTTAGTGTATTTTTGATTTCCTTATTCTTTTCTTTAACTTGTTCTTTGTTTGAGGTGTGACTTTCAGCATTTTATCTCTTATTTCCTCTCATGGTCTTTACTAGACAGTAGTTGAGGAATCAAACCAACCAATAACCACCTTCTTCTTCTTCTTCCTTCATGAAGTATACCTTTGATGTTGAGGGTTACCCTCATTTTTCTCCCCCTCCTACCAAGCATCTGATTGTTGTTGAGAGTGGTCCATATTTCACTGCCTTCCTTGATAATAACCCCATGGCTCTTCAACATTACCTTAACACCTTATCTAATTGTACCCCTTTTGCTTTGGTTATTCCTATGGATCTTCCTTATGGTATGCCTTCCCATCTTCTGGTGGGTGCCACTTTAACCCAACTTATGCTCACCCAAGCCTCTTCTTCTTCCAATATCTCACCTACTACCACTCCCCAACCTCCATCCAACATCCCAACCAATAACCAAACACCTAATACCCAACTAATACCTCCAACATTGGATCAAATTTACCTCTTGTTACCTATACTCCTACTATGGATGTATCTTCTATCCCTATTTTTACCATTACCCTTAGTTTGACCAACCCATCAACTTCTACCCCACTTCAGAGTTTAGTGATTTCCATACCTTAAACACTTATACCTATTACCACTAGAGTTACCGCCCATAAACAACCAACTAGCACATTTTTACCTCTAACCCAATCTACATCGATACCACCATCCACCAACCCAAAAATACCTCTAGACCAACCCACATCAACCCCCCAACAAGCACCCATGACATCTTAGCCATATATTTCTAACCCATAAGGATACATATCACCTTCCACCCAACTATTTGTGCTAATCAATCCTTATGGGGCATTATCAGAACCCCCTATGACCACTTACCAATATGTGGCTTCTTCAACACCCTCTATCACTTATCCATACATTACTTCCACCCAACGTCAATAAAGCTTACCACCTAATTATGCAGATTCCCAACCTCAAATGGATTTGGTCTAGATGTTAATGGACAAAATGACCAACCTGGTGTCATCTATCTATGGGTCTCATAACCTTTTATCCTATGATGAAATTTATAATGAACCCATCCATCCATTACTATCCATGCTTATCCTCCTCAATGGGAATTACCTAATTTTTCCAAGTTCCAAGGTAAGAAGGACCCCCAACAACATTTGAGAGCATTTTGTCAATCTTGTTATATGATTGTATATGATGATGCTCTCCTCCTTTGTACCTTCCCCATGTCTTTATTAGGACTAGCCCTTGATTGGTATAGTGATATTACCGAGATCTCCATATTTTTATTCTCCCAACTATCCCAAATATTTTTAGAGCACTTCTCAGTAAATATATCTAAAAAGGTTTCTATTATCAACCTCTATTCTATTAGGTAATTTGATGATGAATCAATTGATGATTTCATAGCCAGATGGAGAGGTCTCATCAACCATATTTATTTATCCTTACCCCAACCTAAGTTGATTTAACTCTTCTCTCAGGGTTGTGTTAAACATATTGCCCCCACTTTTTAAGTTTAAACTTTCAAAACTTTTGATGAGGCATCAACATGTCATGAAAACTTGAAAATTGAGCCATTGATGAAGGGAAATTGAAACTATAGAATAGTAATTCTATCTTTAAATCTAATGACCCCCCTCTACCAAAACCACTAACTAATACAACCATCCCAATACTAAGACAAAAGCATCTACAAACTCAATTGTCCTAAAATATGCTCCACCACCAACTATCAACCAGCCCCATCGAACCAATTCTCCCAACCCTTCCTACCAACAAAATTAAAACCAAAATTGAGCTCCTCCAAAACAATATACTCCCATAGGGGAGTCTTATGCTTTAGTTTTGGAAAAATTACTCAAAGATAACCTCATACAACTTCCACCTATCAAACCACCCCAATAATTTGATGCTTCTCTCTCCATGTGCCTAGTTTGTACAATGAGAATGATCATTGTGCCTTTCACCAAGTTATTGGACATGACATTATTAGATACAATACCTTCAAAAGTCTATTCCAAATCTTAATTTGTAGTGGAAAACTTGCATTTGATAATCCCAATGCACCTCCTAATTAGTACCTTGACATATTTTGTAAACCTTTTCCCAATCATGCTTCTTTAACCCATGACCATGACAACAAACTAGAATCATCGCACTCTCATGAGGCACATATAGTCAATGTTATTATTAGTGAGCCCATTATTGATGAAACCATTACCTCAATTACTTATTCCTCCATTTCACTCCCAAAAGTAGTGGTCTCACCTTCCATTCCTTTGAATATCCAAATGAAGGAATCAACTACCCTTCTCTCTTCACTTAATGAAACCTTAGCTTTATCTACCTCTCCTTTGAAGAAAATACCAAAGGAGACAACCTTTGATTTAACCATTTTTTCCACTCCACCCATTGAAGTGGTAGAACTACCCTCCATTCCTTTAGACACTAAAACCAAGGAAAAAACCATGTCCATTCTTGCACTTGAGGATATCATACCTACCTCCCCCATCATAGAACCATCTATTCACTCTTTAAAAACCATCTAGCAAGAGAAGGTTACCTCATCCACCCAACCACCAATTTTAGAACCTCCCATCAAGAACAAGGATGGAGGAACCACTCCCTCTTCTCCACCTATGGGATTAATCTTTGAAAATAATGACCAAGGAACCAAACCCATCTACCAACCCTTTTCTAGGCTAGTCCAAAGTCTAGAGTTCACTTCTCAGCCTAACTTGAATAGATACACCTTTTGGCATCATCTTAGGTTTCTTTACCAAAACAAATATGAATCTTCAACCTCACTTGAAATTTACCATTAAACCCATTATTACCTCTTCATCAAACACCTCTTCTTGCAAAGCCATAAGTGAACCATCCTAGCCACCTCCATCTAACATTGCCAAATCTCTTTATGCCTCACTCACCAAACCTATCAAGAATCTAGGAATTCTTTGCAAACCTAGTCAAACTCATCCCTACTTGAAGTTGGACTTAAATCCATCAATTCCATCAAATAAATATCCAACCAAACCATTTAATAAGTTAGATTTTCCCAAACCTCAACCTCAAACTAGACCCATACCACATCCTTCCCACTTACCTTCTATTTTAGGACCCCATCCTTCTACCATGCCCCTTTTCTCTATCTACACCTACCCCTACCAAATCATCTAGTTCTCCTTCATTCTTAACTAATCTATCCACATCTACTTTCCCACCTATATCCAAACTTTCATCATCTAAATCTTACACTTTCAATTCATTTACCCCAAAATCAACCATAACTAAGCAATCCCAACCACTAACTAAAACCATTCCACCACCTGCAATGTCTAAGGTGAAAAATACTTCTAAGAAGACTCACATCCATAAAACTACAAACCCATCACCTCCAACACCTTCGAATGAATATTATTCAATCATCCTATAAAGGTTATTGCAAACTTCTTCCATTAGCTTACCAACTATTAAACCATTCTCCCCGTCTAATACCAAACCCTCCTAGTTCAATGATAACTTGATCTATGCATACCATAGGGCACTAGGACATGACATGAAAAACTACAAATGTCTCCAAGCACTTATTCATATCCTATATGATGAGTATGATATGTTATTAGATGAACCTATTTTACCTCCATTACTAATCTAAACACCAACTCAACTTATCCAACATTCACCTACTCCCTAATTCTCACCCAAGAGTGAGGAGGAGGAACCAAAAAAAACATCAAACCTAAAAAATCCCCCCATACACACTATTCATATGGTTCCTCGATCATGGGCCCAACATAAGGACAAAGGAAAAGCCAAAGTCTAAAATCCCTCCAACTTTTTGCCTTCACCTTTCAAGATTCTAAAATACCTCATGTTCATTCTGAGGATCCTAAACCTCCCCTTTTCATCACTATGTACATCAATCAAACATACATTAAAAGGGTGATAATTGATGTAGGGGCTAGTATAAACATTATCTCCTCCCATGCCTATGACCAACTTCACTTGCCAAAGAACATCATGTCTAAAATTGTAGTAGTTCTTCACTCTTTTAATGATACTATGGATACTACATTAGCAATAGTTGTCCACCATATCTGCTTGGGACCTCAAACCATTCCTGAATTATTTTACATTATAGAGGGTGAGTTTCAATACAATTTATTACTTAGATTCCCTTGGATTCATGCCCTAAGTTGTGTCCCTTCTACATTACATTGATGTGTCAAATTTGAACATGAAGGTCAAGTTGTTACCATTAAAGTTGACCCTAGTCCTTTTGCCTCTTGAAATATGACATATTGGCCTAATGATGTTCTTATTCCTCTATCCATGTCATAATCAATTACTAAAAACACTACCTAATCACCAACCAAAACTAACAACACTCTTACCCATAACAGTGATGAAGATTTAACTAACTCATTTATCCCTTCTTCCCAGATCACCATAGAGGACCCCTTATAATCCACATTCCAACATCTCTTGCTTGGAGAGTATCATATTTTAGCCTTGGATGATTTCCCTACTTTATAAGAGTATGGGAACCTCAAGCTTGACCCTTATGACAATCCCAACATCAAAACCATCATCCTTTTTGGACTCCTTAATAATCAAACAAGTTTCATATATGGGGGACTTGATTAGCCACTTCTTGCTTCCACCACTACCTCATCCATCTGACCATTCACCTTTGAACTCTCTTATCTCAACAAACTATCCTTTTCCAAATCTTACCTTTACAAGTGTGCTTGGAAGGGGTTTTGCCTTAACCTTTATGAATAGGGACCTCATGAGCTACCCATAATAAAACTCAAAAACCTTATGAGTTATTTGGCCTTGGGGTTGTACCATGAAAATAACCCACCTCACCAAAACCCATCATTGCCATTGATGAGGATGTCCCATACTCACCAACCCCATCTCCCTCAAAGTTTGAAGACTTTGATATCATCCCATCTAACATTTTTTATCAACACCATTAGATTGGCCCCCCTGACCTATCAAAAGGGTGGCTAAACAAAAACCCCTCTTCTCATTCATCTTGAAATGATAGATCAAGATTCTCCTACTATCAACACCATCCAATATCAGGATGATGATTCCATTCTCATCTAAATTGGTGTGGGGGATTCTTCTATTCATAAAACTTTTCCTCCTAAGAACCAAACCATGCTCAATGAATCTACCAATGATGTCAACTTGGGTACTTAGGATAATCCCCATATCATCGAGATCAACCAATCTTTAAATTCCATAGAGCAACAAGATTACCCTTCTTTCCTTTGTGATCGTAGCATAGAATTTGATTGGTCCTATCAGGATATGCTTGGAATTCACCCTTCTATTTTCATCCACAACATTTTCTCCCATCCTAAGGTTAAGTTAGTGTGATAAAAGCTTCACAAGATACATCCTCACATCACCCTTCTGGTCAAATTAGAACTTTAGCATCTCTTATCTGTTGACTTCATCTAACCCATTGATTATCCATAATGGGTTTCTAACATTATTCCCATTACCAAACCCATTTAGGGACTTCACCTCTACATCAAATTTCATGATCTCAACCTCACTTGATTAAAGGATGAAATTTATTTGTCAAACATTGACCAACTTATTAATCTTATAACTGGTCATGAGATGTTATCTCTCATGGATGGATTTTTAGTATATAATTAGATCTTTATTTCCCCAAAAGATCAACATAAAACTTCCTTTATCACCCCATGGGGGACCTTCTACTATAGGGTTATGTTGTTTGGTCTAAAAAATGCTAGAAGAACCTATTAGCATGTCATGACCTACATTTTTCATGATCTCATCCATAAAATTATAGAGGACTATGAGGATGATCTCCTTTGGGAAATCTAAACACCAAAAGGATCACTTAGCCATTATCACAATCATATTCGATTGACTAATCCATTATCATGTCAGGCTCAACCCCAAGAAATGTATTTTTGGGGTCTTTTCTAGAAAGCTTCTTGACTTTATCACCTCTCTTCAATAATTTGAAATAGACCCCACCAAGGTTAGAGAAATCTTGGAGATGCCTTCTCTTACTAACCTTAAATAACTATGTAGCCTACAAGGGAATCTCTAATCCATTTTTTACTTTATCTCCTAGCTATAAGATAGATGCCAACCCTTTCACCATCTCCTAAAGAAAGACACCACTTTTAAGGAAACCAAGGACTATCAACAAGCCTTTTATTCAATCAAATGAGTACCTTATTTCTCCACCTATTTTTTTCCTCCTAAAGAGGACCAACCCTTCCACCTTTATATATCTATGATAGATCATTTTCTAAGGGCAATGCTCACTCATCATGATGAATAGAATAAATATCAAGTTGTCTACTACATTAGCCACATACTTATAGAATATTAGACTTAGTATACTCATCTTGAGAAATTTTGCCTCACCTTAGTCTTTGTGGCCTCTAAACTCCACTTCCTTCTTAATCATAAAACCTATGTTATCACTAACACCTACCCACTCAATTACATGCACTCTAAACCATACCAAAACTAGTGAATGGCTAAGTGGCTCATGCTCATAGCTAAATTTGATCTTGATTTCCTTTAGTAATGATAAAATAAATTGAAATTCATCACTGATCAATTAGCTAAATATCCCCTACCAAAAAATCAACCATTTCTTCTTGCATTTCCCGATGAGTCCATTATAACTCTTTCTCAAGAAGAACCCACCTACCAAATGACCTTGTTTTTAAATGGCTCCAAATTCCAACATGGTGGGGGTGTTATATTTATCCTCATTCCCCTTAATAGTGAATCTCTTCCCCTTTCCTTTAAACTTGGCTTCAAATATACCAACAATGTGGCCAAATACAAAGCTCTGGTCATATGTCTCCAAACTGCTCTAGCTTTGGGAGTCAAAATAATCAGTATCTTTGACAAATACTAACTTTTGATCAACCAAGTTAATATATATTATCAAAGTAAAAGTGATGTCCTATTGAAGTACAAACAACTCATATATGTACTCTTAGCATCATTTGATCATTACCTTATCCAGCCAATTTCTTGATCTACCAATTAATTCACAAACATGATGGCTTCCCTTGCTTCCCAAATCCCATATCAACCTACCTAATCTAAACTATTTGTCACCATACATCATTTTATCACACACTCATATATTAGTTCTGACCTTACCATTTGTAGTGTGGAAGAATCTCCTTCTGACAACTAGTATGACCAAACTTTTAAGTACCTTAACTATGCCATTGTTCCTCCCAACCTATCAATAAATTTATAAAGAGACTTTGTTCATAGTACCTATCATTATACTATAGTAGGGGGAATCCTTTACAAATATGGCTTCAATGGCCTCCTTCTCTATTGTCTACATAGTCATGAAACTTCCCATACTATCAAAGAAACACATGATAAAATATATGGGGGACACTTTAGTGGCCTAGATATTGTTAAGTGGATCCTTCACCTTGGATACTATTGGCCCACCCTAAATCATGATTGCTATGATTAAATAAATGTGTCAAATTTCAATAGCATGTTAATTTATATCATACACTAGCTCATGGCCTTTGAGTATCCAAAAACTAATGGCACTTCTCACAATGGGGTCTCAATCTAATTGGTAAAATCAACCCTTATTCTTCACAATGACATCAATCTATCATTATTGCCTCCAGATATTTCACAAAATGGGTTGAAGAAATCCCTCTTATCTCAACCAAAGCCAAAAATATTGTTGATTTCATCACTCACCACATCATCTACCACTTCAGTGTTCTTCATAAGATCATCACTAATAATGGAAAATATTTTAAGAATAAGAAACTCTAAGGTCTATGCAATGATTTTGGCATTAAGTTAAGATTTTACTCACCTTATCATCCATAAGCAAATGGATAGGCAAAAGCCTCTAACAAAATCCTCAAAAAAATGTTAACAAAGGTAGTAAGTGCTTTAGGTTGGGATTCACATTTTCACATTCCCTTCACTTTATGGGCCTATCACACTAACATTTGGACCTATATAGGTGCTACCCCTTTCTCTCTCATCTTTAGAGTAGAGGTAGTCTTACCACTCAAAATATAAATTCCTTATCTTCACATATATTTGCACAAGATCCCTTTTGAGAGTGATTATCATCAATAACATCTCGCATGACTTGAACTACTTGATGAAAATCACCTCATAACCCTTAATAATCTTCATGTCTATCAGGAATGAATCAAGCATGCATACAAAAAACACCTAAAAGAGCATGAATTCAATATCAAAGACCTCATCCTTAAGAAAATCCAACATGTAACTAATATGGAGAAAAGTAAAAGAGGCAAATTTTATTTCAATTGTATTGGATCCTACATCATAAACTATAAGTATGGATTAGGAGTTTATCATTTGTCCTCTCTTGAAGGCAAGCCATAACTTGAGCCTCTCAATGCTTTGCATTTGCATCCTTTATATTGTTAAATAAGGATCACATTTTGTTTTGACTTAAGCTCATCCCTTGGTTTACAAAATTTTCACTTTCCTTATACTTTCACCTTATTCTTCTTGAGAATAATTTGATTACAACATAGAACCATGTGATTATCCATCATAATTATAGCCTAATCCTAAAAATGGATACCATGACTCTACCCATGGCATGGTTCTCATGAATAATTTTCATCTCTAATCAGATGGAATCCCATGGTCAATTGTCTCTCAAACCACTTTCCCTCATTTATCATCAAACTTTTATGCTAAAAGTCTTGTCTCTATAAAGGTAGACCTATAAACCTAAATAGACTTGTCCATGTCTCAACCTAGCATTTAAAATCAAATTAGGATACCAAAATCTCACTTGGGTCCATTTATTTAGCAGTGTAGATTACTCCCTTGGAGGATGGATTCCTAACAACTAAATATTACTTAAAAGATAGATTACTCCCTTGAAGGATAAATACAACATAAAAACAAATCCAAACTTAGACCACTCCCTTAAAGGATGGCTAATACAAATTTTTCAAAGTAATCATTTGAAGCTTCCTACATCAATTAGCTTCACCCTTTTTATAAAAAAACAACAAAAGCTAAAAAATAAGGGCCTTATATCAAAATCAAAGTGAGCTATCCCAAAAGGGCCACAATCAGCTCTTTCATATATATATTTAGTAGACTTCCCACATCAATTTGTCTACACTTTGTATTAAGAGAAGGACTTGTCTATTACAGTTCATAGGTCACCTGTCGAAGGGGCAAACTAACCCATATTAGGTTACTAGATCACCCATTTCCATTCAAATTACCTATCACCTACTTTCCCCTTTATACCCTCTAAAAATCAAGGGATTTTGAGCTTACTTAAAACAATGTGATCAAGATACCATACTTTCCCTTGAAGCATGCTAATGCAAAGCATTTGAAAGTATTATTTTCATTAAACCAATTTGAATTTGGGTTTTTTAGATACTTACCAATGAACACATCATGCCTATATTTATTCATGAAGACGTGTCTCTTAATTATTTTATATTTGTATAACATTTAGTTTTTTACCTATAACAACTTTTATGTGTCTTCATTATATCCCAATATCACATATCATATCCAAACATTCAAAACATCATTTTCATCACAACATTATGAGCTATATCCCATTTATGCACCCAAACATCAAACGTATCATAAACCACATCATCAAAATAAACAATCAAAACCATCCTATCTATCATCATGAATAAACACATCATCCCTTATATATACACAAAACATCACCTAAAACTGTCAACATATCAAATTCAAACATCTAATCATAAAACACATTTTAATTACTTCATCTCATCATCCATAATCTATACCTATCAAAACATCATACCTATCAAAACACATGACAAAACATATTGTCTATTTCACATATCCTCATATATACACATCTCGTCTCATAAAGAAAGGGGCATGCACATCCTACCATTCATAAACCTTAAAACACACATCATACACATTCATAAATATCAAAAATCATGAGCTAAGAATAATCCACATATCCATAATCCTATCCATAAATCACATCATGTCAACAAACCACATAAACCATGTCATTTACCATTTCCCATATACATCATAAGCAATTATCGCTAAGCCACATCATAGCTATGAAATAATAATCATGTCATATCTATAAGTAATGTGATCATTCTCTTTACTATCAACATATATACATCAAATAATCTATCTAAAACTTAAAGTCACCATGATCATATATACATAAAATCATCTATCTCATATCCATAATCACATCATGAATAACATCATTCTATGACCAAACTCAAAATCCATCTTTGATCATATATATATATATATATATATATATATATATATATATATATATATCATATCCATCTAATGAACAAAGCATATACATCAACGAACAACATTTCTCATAGAAAAATCAAATCAATCATCACATATCTAACATCATACATACCTAAGATCATGTCATCACTTATAAAAAAGGTCATCAAAACATGATAATCATAAGTCCATCCATCTTATCCATCATCATAATACATCATATCCATCACATGAACAAAACATGAACAACAACAATCAATCTACATATCTTCTTATGAGAAAGAGTCCTCATATCATCATCATAATCATAATAAATCAATACACATCATAAACATATATAAACATCATAACATAATGATAATGACACCAATATAGTTAAATGTCAACATGTCAAAAATATAATCAAATGTCATCAATATAATCATCATATACATCAATAAGGAAATAAATGTCATAATGTATTTATGTGTCTCTCTCTCATATACATCTCACATCATTGACACGTAGGCCAGTATCAAAATTAAAAACACATACATCATATAATCTCATCTATCAAGCCCTTGTCGGCAACCACTCCCATTGGCTCTATCTACACCTTCACCTACACTTGTACCTATACTACCATATGGTGGTGGTTCCCCTAGTATCCCTGCATACCCCACTATCAAGGCCCACTCTCTTAGAGTAGTTATAAATGGACCACTTGCTAAACTGGCCATGTAATCTCCATATCTCATCTCCAATGATAACTACACCAATACTATCACCTCATAATATCTCAACTCCTTAATGCTGGCTAAGTACCATGTCTTGAGAACTATGTCAAGTGGTCCTCCTACTACTGATGTAGCCACTCCTACCCTCTATCTTAGTGAATCTCTCTCTTATTCCACTAACCCAAGAGAGATCCTCACCTGAGCTTACTCTCTAGTCAAGGTGGCCACTTGACCCTATAATTTGATGATCTAACCTTGTAAAGTGACCACCTATCCTTGTAAGCCAATAATCTAGGCCTATGGCATTACCAATGCTAGTTCCCTAGTAGGATCCACATCCATGGGCTACTACCCCCCATCACCCCATCCAAAATCATCTATTACATATTGGGTTGGGTATTATACTATATAACTATCTAAAATACTTGCATCATCTATCACAACTCTCACTAGTATCTCCTCATGGTCCAATATGACATCCGATGGTTGTGGCTCTGGGAACAAAAACTATGCATCCTCCCTCTTGTATCTAAGGAAATCTAGTGGGATCCTATACACAAGTCCAAACTATCTCCATACTCACTCGAATAGGATAAACTCTATCTCACCATCCTATCTCCCATAAATCTATTGCCAGCTCTATAGGGATAATGTGTGGTAGCTATACCCAAGCCACCTAGGCCAACCTACATATGGCCTCTATACTATGTTATCAGTTACCAAACCCTCTAAGGCATCCCTAAACCATTTAATGTCTTAGCCACCACCACCAACACCCATCAATATATAGTCACCTCTCTATCTAGTGAAACCAACTAGAAATAGCTCCTACTTAAATCCATCCCAAGGTACCCCCATGGGCCTCAGTAGCCAAACATACTCATACGCCTAACAATGGATCACAAACCCAATGTTAATCCCATATTTCCTACATGCTTTCAATGCTTAGATCTCCCTATAGATCTACACTAATAGTAATGGGGCCAATCCAAACATAATCCTCCCTAGAAGCATATCCACTAGCACCCCTAATAATAGGTATGGAAAGTGGCCACTGCTTAAATTTGGCACCATAAAGTAGGATATGACCATCATCATCATCATCATCATGAGTAGGCATTTATCTATAGGAACCCTTTGGTATAGGGGTCTATAGCTGAATCCACCTGAGTGAAGTTGAATATGTACCTAATTTACCCTATGTATTAAATCCATATAATAGTCAATATCCTCACTATATATATGGTAGATTGGCTCCCCATGAATGGGTAGCCATGTGATACACTAAATGTCCTCCAAGATAATTGTCATCTCCATTTTTGACAGTAAAAACATGTTTATGGTTGGGTCCCATCTCTCGATGAGGGCCATAATCACACTCACATCTCATGATAGGTGTCAATAATGAATCATCATGCCTAGTTTGAATATCTCCATATGTCTCCTCTCCTCAACAGTTATCACATCTTGAACCTCATCAAAAATATAAGGGACCCTATCCCTCATCTAAATCTAGTTGTAGGCCTACAAAATAATAATATTACAATGCATGCTTAGACTTAATTATCAACCTACACCTAACGTGTCACTTTAAAATAACTATCACTTCTATTTAGTAAAACCCTACCCACCATCCTTATCTAAACCTTTCAACCTAAACCTTTGATCATGGCTAAAATCCTAATCACTAATATTCACTAACCTCTACCCATCGACCACTCATCCTCTCTAAATATTTTGACATAAACATCCATCCACTATCTACATATCTTCAAGTGTTTACCCACGTTAACACCTTTTACAACCTTTCAAACCACTCTTTGAAATAAGCATTCATAGCACTTTCAAAACTTTCAACACATACTTTCACCTAATTACCACTTTTACAAACTATAACAAAACTTTCAACAAATTGTAAACCAATTATTGCTTTTACATCCTATCTCAAAACTATAAAAAATATTTGAACACATTAAAATAATTTACCAACTTTCAACAACCATAAACACTTTCCAACATTCATACATACTTTACAAACATTTCAATAATTTTAACATTTCTCATTTTTTTCAAATATTTCAAACATTATTACCACTTTCAACTTTTACAAACACATCCTACATTTATGCAAACATACTTTCAACAAATTTAACAAATTCCTTTCACAAGATTTTAGTATACATTCCAATCTTTTCCCCTTTTATTGTTTTAACAAAATTTTCAAACCATAAACAACTATTAAACACTTTAATAACATAACTTCCAAACATCTTCATAAACTTTAAACACACTTCAAAATACACACTCTTAATGTATTCTCCCCAAACCCTTCAATCACTAATGATCCCTTAAACCATCGATGGTCCCTTTGGGATATTTTACCCTTAGTGCCTGACCATCGATGGTCACTATGTGTGACCGTCGATGGTGTAACTCACACCCTAGACCTACCCAACCCTCTACAGACATACCCAAATATAGAAAAAGGCCTACCTAAGACTAATATACTTCCTATTAGAAACCTCTTCTTCCCTTCCAATCCCCATCAATAAATCATAAACTAGGGTATCATTTTTTTAAAACCCTACCCAGAACTCACACCCTATCCCTATCAACTTCACATTCAAAACAACTAATTCACCTATCCTATCAAATTCAAAACATCACCTATCTCATTCCATTATCATTGGTGTAGTTAGAACCCTAATACCACCACCTAGATGTGTCCTCATCTACCCTCCATTGAATCACACTCGATCAAGACTCAGAAACTTGATTACCCAATAAAACACCTACAACTCAGTAATCTCAATGCATAAACTAAAAAAATACACAAACTGATAAAATGCATAAATTCACTAAGTGCACCAACTACCAAAAGTCAAAATGGTGAAAATTATTTCATGTTTTTACTTTTATCTCAACTTTTTAGGGTTTTCCCTGACTATCTATGGTTAGGGTGATCATCGATGATTGACCTTGGGGAAAACCCTAACCATTGATGGTTGGGGTCCCACCCCTTTAAAAATTTTCAAGGCACCTTGCCTATGTGCTACCCTTTTAGGAGATCACTTACTCTCTACCCAACAAAAATTTTCCATTTTCAAGATTACCCTAATCTAACTAAACTATTTTCCATGTCCACCTTGATGTTGGCCATTTTTGACCCAAACATTTGCATGTTTTGTGATGACCTTACCTTTATCCTTATGACCTCACTGACCAACCTTGCCATGTTAAAATTTTATAATTCACACCACCTCATGTGTGACCATACCATTTATGTTGTTTCATGGGATAACTTCCTACCATGGATACTTGTATACATCACTGACCCTATCTAGATGACTTGATAGGATTTATCAAATCAACTATGACCAATGTTGTGGTCCAATTACCCTATCATATGTCTCCCTAGAACTCGACCTTATTTTTATCAACATTAACAAATTTAGTCTTTATTTAATCTTAACTATCATACTTAATCATATTTTATGCACAAAGTTGCATTTTTAAATACCCAACCCATTTTGTGTCATCCACCTCATGACTCACCCTTTACCATTTATCAAACCCCAAACTAATTTTTCTTTCACCTCATCAGCTCTTAGTTTGAGGGGGAACACCTCCTCCCATACTCAAGGTAACCATACCTTGACCAACATTAGGTTTTTGTTTTATAACTTGTTAATTTAAAGATACATAACAAAAAGGGGTAAAATGAAAACATGAAAAAATTGCACAATTTTAGATGTTGAAATGCCTAGAACCCCTACTCGACCCTAAAGCTAGTTGACCACCTAGTTGACTTAACCCAATTATTAATTTACTATATTGAATTTCTAATTCACCTCTCTTTTAACTTATTTTAATCCAAACCTTTGACCTTCGATGGTTAGCCTAAGCGTTGATAGTTAGCCTAGCCATCGATGGTTAGGTCTCCAAGCCTACTTTAAAGCATTACCAAATATATGAGATAAGCATAGCTACATTTATCAACTTCCCTTATGTGAGGATATCCTAATTTAAAGTATCATAATTATCAAATTTTTCCTCCATCTATTTATTAACTTCATCCTATAAAATGAGAGAAGTAGGAGGAGATTAGGGGATCCAAAAATCTAGCAATCCATTTCTAAGCTATCTTGAATATAGGTATCTATAATCCCTTTAGTAAACAAGTAGCATCAATAGATACTTGAACCTTTTTCAAAATCACTTTCAAAGGCCAAATTATTGTCACTTTGGCCAAATTACTTTAGCCTTCCACCATCAGGTTACAAGTATCTCATGCTTATTTTTATTTATTTATTTATTCCATTTTTAATCTCTTTGCCCTATCCATACCTATCTGTATCTTATTTTCCATCCTCCAATTCCATAAAATCCCTTTATTTTACCAACCACCCAATCTACCATTACTTTTCTAAACATTTCTAAAATTTCACAAGCAACTGCTAATGGTTAGCCTAATCACCAACGGTCCCCTCAACCGTCGATGGTCACCAAACCATCGATGGTTAGCCCAACCACCGATGGTTCTCCCAACTATTAATGGTCACTGTGGTAGAAAATAACAATTTATTTTCATGCCCTTGACTCCAACCAAACCCTATTTTTTATGTTCTTTCTTGTTCATAGATACTTTTTTGATTTTTTGAACTTGAGCCCAACTATCTTAGCATAAGTATTAACCCACTTTTTCTATATTTAGTCATTTTGTTTAACAAGTAATTTACTTCCATCTTATATCACATGCATTTAATTTTCATTTATTAAATTCAAGTATTCTTTATTTTATTTATATTAACTTAACTATTATAAATAGTGGATTGATAGCCTCTTAGCAAGCATACACTTCTTAGATCTAGATCATGCTAAGTAGTCCACTCAACCATACATCTAACAACCCCTTTTCTAGTGTCTTTTTATCTATAGGTTATTCCTTCCAATCCAAAGAGGAGTTCCCATCATCATCTGAATCATGCATATACTTTATCAGATATCCCTTTACATACCCTATCACTTGTTTCATTACTTACTTCTAAATTAAGAAATAAGCATAAATTAATCTAAAACAAATGGTGATAGCTCAACCTTCATAGGCCTCACACATTTTCCCACCTTCACAGGTGGTTGCGCACTCCTCACCCCTACCCATACTACTTGGGGCATATCCTAAGGTACCCCAAACTATCTAGTCATGCACTCATACTGAAAGTGCTCATATACTCCAACCAAGTGTTCATGTATCTAATAATTGACCCTCATCTACTACAACTATACTTCATCCTCGACCCACCTAGGAAATTATCTATAAGGCCTCCATTTAATGTGACCAACCACTAATATATTTATCACCTAACTATAATGATCTATCCTAGGGGATCAAATAGCTAATGTACTCATCCACCACTCCCCAAATGGTTATGGAGGTGCCCACTTTTCCCTCAATAATCCTATCGGCCATAAAATTGCTATGTGCTCACAAGCCCAACAATGTAATAACATCATTGCACTCAATCTACCACTAAATGACTCCTATGTAAACCTATAAAGACCCTTATATAGGTGGGAAAACATAGTCCTACTCTATGAGAATATAGTGCCATATACCTCCACACTTTTCATAATCCTATGCATCCTATATGCAATTGACACTCCACTCTCATGCATATTAATAAATGAGGCCAACAAAATATCCAACCAATTATACAAGCATAGAATACTAGATTGCATAATAGCTAAAAATAATACATCACTATCACTCCCTCTTGGATGTATACCTTGAGGCACACCAGCAAACTATAAGGATAGATGATCAATAACATCATCATCTATTTCATCCTACAATGTCACATGCCATCCACTAATCGGTAAATGTAAAACACAATACACATCCTCTAGAGTCATATTAATCTCCCTTATAAAAATCCATAAAGTACATGTATCTACATTCCACCTCTCACATAAGGTGGTAATAAGATATTTATCCCACTACATTATGCTTAGGTCACACACATGACCCAACCTTGCCCTATCTATGGCAACTCTTTTATCAATAGATAATGATAACAACCTCAATGTTTCCATCACCTAGCCCTTTCAAAACTTTCTCATCCACACTTCACCCTTAAAAAACTAGAAACAAGATATATATCAACCAACAATGACAAATCAAAATCCAACAAAAAAAAATAACAACTAACATAGTTACATCTTAGAAAATCTTACCTACAGGATAATAATGTTGGGTATAGGACAATAACATTGGATAAGAGTGTTGTAACCTAGACAAGAGTGCTAAAATCTAGATAGGGGTGATAGATGCAAGATAGTAGTGCTATAACTAGTAAAATTTTTCCTAGGATACTTTAAAGAGCTTAAATTACCAAAAATAGGCTTCATAATAGAAAAAAAATCAAGCATTTCAATTGCTTAATAGGGTAACATTCCCACTAGCCTCAACCTAGGCTACCAATTGATCAAACCAAGTTATGGCAGGTGCTAATATCATCAACATATCTCTCACTATAGAGCTTCAAATATCAACCTAATCAATACGTAAATGAACTGAGAATCAATCCAATTTCCTATATTACCCAACTTTCTCAATCAAATCAAAATACCATTTTGCCCATAACTTGAACCCTGTAACACTATTTTTCAAATCATTTTCTTCCACAAAATCATGACAATAATACATTCAACATCACTAAAATTTTTATTTCTTACTACCTCATATACCTACTACAACATGAGTATCTATATATTTATTTTTTACTTAGACACACACTTTGATCATCACCAATAAAAACTTGTTCGACTTTCAATAGTTCAGTCTAATCAATCAAACAACCTCTCAAGCTAGTCATAATAAGCTAAGCTTGGTTTTACTTATGCCACTAGTCATCACTTTTGGCTCAACTTACTCTATCACAAATTTTAGACCTCTCCCCAAAAGGGGGACATCATTCCTACTATTCCTATTTCTACACCTACCCAACATGTACATCCACTCTCAGAGGTGGTTACACCATGGTTTGTACACATCCAACAGTCAAATTATCTGACTCAACTTAGATTGGTTGATATATATAATGATTTAGATTATATGTGTCACTCAAAATTACTCAAGACATTTAGAGGGTATACCTTTAGTTTATAGATACACAAACTATCTAGATATAGTGGTTCAGATCATATAGATCCATAATGATTTTAGCTTATAGGTACATAGGCTATTCAAATACATTGGTTTAGATTATATGGATTCACAGTGACTTTAATATAGATTCAGACTCAAATACCATATTTGGGGGCATGTACATTACTACACGTCTCACACATACAACTTTATACAACATGACATAGTTACAAAATTAGATAGCAAACTATAGACATAATGTAGAGCATAGTGTTTTGGTCTCCAATTTTGCACATAATACATGGTAGGATATGTCATTTCACATGTGGTTATACAAATTACTAGACTATACAGATGCATACCATATTTGGGGGCTTGACATGAATGTTCATGTTTTTCATCAATCAAGATTCTACAGATGAAATGGTAAGACATGTTATTCTCTTCTTGCAGATTGACTAGAGTTTTTTATTACACCTATTTGTACCCAAGTTATCACCAGGTTGGACCATATGGACATCTATAGTGGTTGGTCCGTTATATTACCTAGGCCTATACTACACATGTTTGTGTAGGATAGAGGATAGACATTGGTTATGGGCATCTGAGCATTTCTTAGTTCTAGTTTAGATATTTAGAGTGGGGACATGATAGATTTTGCTCTTCACAACATACAAATTTTATACACACATTCCATATTACATGATTTTATATGGGATAGAGGATAGACATTGGTTTTGGGCCTCTGAGCATTCCTCATTTTTAGCCAGATTTAGCATAGGGGGCAAGCATTTCCATCCTTCTCCATGTTACATATATTCCACATTCAAATTCAATATAGGGGGCATCCATTTTAGGGATTCCTTCTTTTTCTAGGCACTATTAACTCTTCATCCACTTCTCTAGCCAGAAAGTGAGTTAGAACCTTTGTATCACATTTATCTCCACACAGGTAGGTTTAGGTATGCATTTTTCTTCTTCTTTCTTTTACTCTAGTACTTCATTTCATTGCATCACTATAATAAAATGGGGGGGAATGTATACACTCTAAATTGGTCAAATAACCACACATTTCATGTATTTTCACATTTCTTTCATAGGAAACTCTAACTAGAGAATTTGAGCCTTGTTCAAATTAGTCATGTCTTTTATTTTACTTATCTTGATATTATTTCATTCTTGAGTCACCTTTTTGTCCATAACCAATCATTTGTATCTTTCCAAATGGTCATTCCAGCTCAACCAAACTCTATTTCCTAGGCTAATTCTATTCCCCTAAGTCTCTATCCTATAGGATAGGAGCACTGAGATTGGACTATAGCATAGGACCCTAAGATGTCCCATTTTCAACACTCATATCCTTTTGCATTTTGAGTCCCAATGGTCATTTCTCTTTGCTCAAGAACTTGTAAACCCTTCTTAGCCCCTCCCTTAAGTTTTGTTTGTCTTTTTTGATGTTAGCTAATGCAAATAAAGTTCCCAAATTCAAAATAAAGAGTATCCTATATAAAGGACTTCACAAGGCATTTTATATCTAGCACTTACTACTTTGGCATAGTACATAATTAGTAATCAGTCAATAGTATAACTCAACATTCTAAATCACACATAGATTTGCATGCTTGATTAAGGAAGGGCCTAGGTAAGAGTTCATTCTTATATCTACCATGCATGTTTATTATGCATGTTGCCTAAGGGAAAATTACATTTGATCTAAGACCCTACTTGAGGGTTAATGTAAGTAGTGATCATGATAGTAAGGGTTCTAGATCATGCGATCATACTGCCCCTAACCTAATTTTTTCTCCCTTTTATTTCTGATGTATTTGTTATTTCATGTGTATAGATAGACCTAGGGTTTTTAAGATTAAAATATCTCTAAAAGGATCTCTATCAACATTCAACATCTGAAATTTCACAGGTAGAATCACATGGGGATAGCGAACAAAAAATAGAAAATTCAGATCTCTATGACTAGTTTGGATAATAGTGGTAGGAGTGGATAATAGTGTCAAATGTTGAAGTATCCTATTTTTATTGCTCCTATCCTTTGACCAAATGAAAGTAGATATAGGTTTTTGACATCTTATTAGTCCTATGCAATAAATTTTAGGATTTAAAAAAGTCATCTCAGTCTATTTTTATAGATAAGTTACTTTTCTTCTCTATGTAATTAATTTGATCAAATATGTATTTTACTATATTTGATTAGATTTTTCCCCTTACTCCAGACCCTTTATTATTTAGGAACTAGACCTTAATTTCCCAAAAATAATAAAATAAGATGCTAGATGTACATAAAAAATCCATAATAGATATTTGCATAGGTGTTTTCTATAACTACTCCATAATGTCGTAGGTCTTCCCTTTGGTTTTGGCAATTAGATTGTTTTTTATAGGCATAAAGGTCTAAATGGGCTCATTCATGGCATTTGGATATGATCCTTTGATGGTAATTTTAGTTCATCAAGTTAAGATTATGCCATATTGATTAGATATAGGGTTTTAATAATTAGTTTGTAGAAGTAATAGGGCTTGTAATTGTAATTCTTGAGTGGTGTTTATCCTAGTTGATAACATGGTCTGAAGAAGGATTAGTGGCATAAGGAGTTTTATAGGCATTATTTGGATGATAGGAATTATTAGGTGTAGGTCTTAGTATATTGGTATTTGGCTAATGGTTAATGGTAATGGTGGTAATATGACCACCTGAGATGTGTCCTACAACATTGTTATAGGTATATGCAATGACATGACGCCTCCTTTGTTTTTCTAGTTAGTTTTCCCTTCGTTCCAATCATTATGTTGTTGTTATTGGTATTGATGTTGTGGTGGAGTTCTCTCTTGTTATTGTTGTTGATGTTGGTGTTACTTCTATTGGTTGTTATGTTGATGAAATGGATTTTGATAGATGCCCATGTTATGATTAGTCATAAGAGTATGGGTATCATTGTATCTCTCCATTCTCAAGCACATTCTCAATTAGATGACTTAACTATATATACAAACATATAGAGTGTCCCTTGACTCGATGGTACTCTTAAGATTTGTGTTCTTTGTACCAATTGGGAAAAGGAATTCCTTCATAGAAGGGCATTGGCATGGGCTAGTTAATCATAATTTCCTAAATCAATTTACATAATATAAACTTAATAAGCTCTCCAAGGTCATTGAATGATCTATAAATGGGCAGTCTTCTCCTTGGAGGAGGTGTTTGAAATTGGGCTTGATTTTTTGGCTGATTTTGTGGAGGTCTTGGTTGAATGAATGGAGTGATGGTTGTTGAATGGGTGGACATAAATGGATAGTTAGTGTTTTCACCATTTGTACATGGCATGATTTAGTGACCTTATTACCAAAAACATTCTTGTTATGGTTGTAGGCCTTTAGTCTTTAATTATTATCAGAATGAGCTAGCATTGAAACCAATATTTAGATAGGGTTTTGACTTTGGTTATGGCTTTGTTGGTTCTAGTTTTGTTGGCATTGATGATAGTTTTGGCTCTAGTTGGAAGAAGATAACCTGATGACCCTTTTGTTGACAATGGCCTCCTCATTATGTATCCATTTCTCCATAACCTCTTTAAATATGTGAGCACATTCTAGCTAGAGATGATAAGATATATCTTTGTGTAGGCTCCTAGTAAATATCAAAGCCAATTACTTGTCTAGAAAATTATGAGTGAACCAGATCGCAAGAGCCCTCTATCATTGTAAGTAAGAAACAAAACTATCACCATTTTTATGTTTTGCTTGGCCAAAATCCACAACTATAATCTCATGTTTGATATTATATGATAAAATATAGACAAACTTTATTAAAATTTCATCAAAATTTGGTATCAAATTATTTGATGATTTTAGAAGTCAGTCCAAGGCTTGTCTGGCTAGACTTCTTGGAAAGAGGAAAAAAATATATGTCACTATAGGCCACTAGTTGGAATACAACAAATAATTATTTCAAATTAATTATGGGGTCACCTTTGCCCTTGTATATGTCAAATTTGGGTGGCTTATAACTTGGAGGAAATGGCATTTGACGATAATCCATATTGGATGGATATAAACATATTTCATCTAGTTTAAACTTTTTTATCTGGTTCTCAGTTTGGATAGCTTGAATTAAATTATTCATTTGATGAAACTCTTGAGCTATGAAGTTGGATAGCTTGGCCTATTGAAATTGAGGTTACACAGTCAAATGTGGATTACCTTAATGTGGGTATGAAAGAATGGCATACTATGAAATGTTTGTTGGACTAGTCGAATGACCAAGTATGGATTTTTATTGTAATATTGATATAGAATATGTTGTTGTTGGTAAATATTTTGACTAGGGTCAGATACATGGATTTGTTTGGAAAACTATGGTTATGGTAACAAAATTTGGATAGGTGGAATATGCTTGTATTATGAGTTTGGGTGGGAACTTGGTATCTACTCATCAAACCTTGTTATATGAAGGGAACATGTTGCTATCTAAATCCCTACTATTGAAGGTGTTGAAAGTTAGATCCTTATTATGTGTGTGGTACCTACTGGGTGAAAGGATTTTTTTTTTCTAGCACCTGGTATCTATTGTACATTAGAAACATATTATTGGTGAAACACCTATTGTTGATTATGCACTTGTTGAGGTTTTGGCATTTTTTGTTGACAAACTAGAACTCTTTGTTGACCAAAAGAAACACATTGTGGATTATGTAAAATTTGTGATCTTTATGGTATATTGGTATTTTATTATTGTGGTGGAACATTAGTCACAACCTATTGAAGTGGTATAGTGTTCTACACTTGTTAAAGTAGTATGTTGGTCTATTATTTTAGGCTAGCTTCCCTTATTGTGCACTTAAGGAAGTAGATTATTAAGGAGTGGAGGTTGCTTATTGTGTTTGGGAACTAGGTATACCTATCCCTTATTATTAAAAACCACTCATGGTATTGGTTGGAGGAATCTATTGTGTGTTGTTCTATGGTATATTAGACCCACTTTGGTTCACATTGAAATGCACTTGCATGCTATCCATTAAATTTTACATGAAGTCTTTTGTTTGAGTAGCAGTTTCTTCTATCATAATAGGTACATTACACATGTCGCCTACTAATATAATTTGTCTAAAGGGGTCTATGTTCTTATTTGCATAGCCTAAAAAATCTTTTTTTGGCCTTGTTGAAGGAGCTAGCTCTATAAGTGGTGTGTTTGAAACAACTATTGTATTGAATTTTTGAGTTAGGTTAAGGTAATTTTGGTATGTTTGATGTATCTATTCTAATGGATCATCTATAGGACCTTTCCCTTTTATAAGATCACTTTGGCTTTGTTGAGGTATTTTTACTAAATATTGATTGTAACTAGTTGAGGCATGTTCAATTTTTTTGTTTTGAGGCACATTACTAGGTATTCTAATCAAAATAGATATAATTTAATGTGGGAAATCTAGTGAGAATTTGGCTCCTACTTCTACTGCCCTAACTAGAAATTTGTCTTTTTTATAGTAAATGGTGATCAAATAAGTATGGATCATAACTTGTCTATGTTAGTTTTATTATTTAGTAGGGATGTTTTTCTTAGCTTTTTTCAATAATAGACATCACTTGAGCAAGACATTGTGTCATTTTCTCTTGCTCTTGACTTGGATAGGATGATGCACTCCCCAAGTATTGCACTAGTGGGTCTTGCCTTTTTTATTCATATGGAATATTATAAGAGGGATATGGATCTATCTCATATGTTATGTGATCACCATATGACTCTTGAATAAAGGGATCACTAGTAACAAGGTTTTCATAGTCCAAATTATACATAGTCCCATTATGTGTATAGCAAGGCATGTTCAAATCTATGATGAGGTCTCTTGGAAAACAAGTTATAAAGTGGAAAATAACTGAGGTTTGAGACAAAAAAACTTTATCTCTATATAAATGCCTAAAGCGTAAAATAAGTAATCTAGGTCTATGGAAAAGGGTAAAATAAAAACATGAAATCGGTCTAATAAAGGTGTTAATTTTCCTAAAGGTGGTTATAATTAGTGGCAAAGGTATCTAAACAAGGTGGAACAATCGTAAACTATGTCAAAAGTGAATAAATATTTTCCCAAAGGTGGTTATAATAATTAGCATATAAAATAAAGATATACTTAGAAACAAAGGTTGATATAAACAAGAACTCAAAATCAATCTAAATATAAGGTAATTGGCTTGGATAAACTCTATAAATGGCTCAAAAAACAATCTAGTTTTAAGGTAATTAGATTATAAAGACACTCAATAATTGGCTCATAAAAGAATCATTAATTAGATCACAAAAGACTTTTTGACAAATAGAACTAGGACATTTTATAACTCGGCATAACAAACTCTAAACAAGGCACATGGAAACAAAATATTGGCAAAAAATATGTTAAAATAAGGCACACAATAATGAATAACTTCTAAGTCTAGACAAGGGGTCTTTAGACCAAATAAGAAACCAGTCCAAGTATCACAATCCAAATATAAAAGGTATACCACCTAATCCCAAATTAGATTAATCTTAGGAATAAACCTAATTAATTTAGGATCTACACTTTAAAATATTGAATTTCAAATTTCTTGCAAAAGACTCAAATTTTCTAAGGCAAATAAACTAGACTAAAATAAGTAGTATAATTGCATGTTTTGAAATAAAAGGTATGAATGATTTTAAAACTTGGTTTTAAATAAGACAAGGATTTGGAATAATTTAGGATCATAATAATGTTCCTTCAAACAAATGGTATGAAAATGGTTTTAGACAAAAATCTAAGGAAAATGTTTGGAATAAAATGGACAATGTAACTGTTGACGTCAGAGATTGCACCCTTGGGTAGGATGCTAAGTTCCTGCCTTCTCTTCACAACTATGGAAACTCCCTTCTCACTTGTGGGACTAGTGAAGCTAGAGGGGAGAGTCTCTAGATAAGGTCTAGCTCCCTTTGATGCATCATGTTTATTTCAGCAAGTGAAAATATAAACAGATATGTAAACTGGGGGGGATGAAAAGGGAGAAAGATTGCAGGAATACAAACTACTCTAAGGAGGTGATACACCAAAATGAAATGACCTTCTCACATCCACACTTAAAACTAGACAAATGCATTCATATGTTTTAGTCTTGGCAAAAGGACTAGGCTACAAGGAAATGACAGGGAGGCTCTTACGAAAACAAAGAAAATAGAGACTCACCAAGGTGTTGTGGAATGCACACTAAAAAGTAACTTCCTCTGTTCTACACTCCCAAATAGATCTCTTCTCTTGTTAGCTGCAAAATGGTGCCTTGTAGATAACTAGTGTGTTGGTGTTAAACCTATGAGAGCATCAAAAGACAATGACTAAACACAAATTAACACTCAGGACATACACAGAATATCTATCCAAGAAGAAGTAAAATTGTGTTTATAGATTCAAGTGGAAATTTTAGTAGGGTTGCGCCTTGTAAAATGTGGAAGATCCCTTTACAAAATGACAAGTTCACCATATATAGGAGAAGCACGGAGGCTCATTTGGCACTCCTTTTTTAAAACTAGACAATTTGCATCCCCTCATTGGGAAGAGGAAAACACTATTGCTGATGTCATCTTTCTAGAAGAGGCCTACTAGAACCATGCTGTATAATCACCAAATTTGACTTTGGCATTCGAGCATTAATGTGAAACACAAGATGCACCCTCTTTTTCTTCAAATAGATTGAGATTTGTCCCCTTTTAAATACATGAGCCATGTCGTTCGCTATTTGCACCATTTAGGGATTATTAGGCAATAAATCACCTTTACTTTGCCACTTAGACTGCTTCATCCCTTTCCTATCTTGTCTCCTTGTCTTTTCTCAATTTTGTCTCTATTTGGCTCCTTCGACCCTTGAGGCAAACATTCTAGTGGGTCACTTGATTTTGGGCTTTCTTTTCCATGGTTATCTCTTTCTCATTTGAAAAGGAATGGCTATTTCACTTTGCTAACTTTGACATTCACACAGCCATCATGTTTTGACAACCAACAGCTAACTTGCTCTGTTAAAATTGACATCCTCTTGGGACATCCTTGCTCCTATCAAAACACTATCGAGTATTCATGGCTTCTCTATGGCTTTGCTTTGGCTTGAAATTGTCCTTCAAAACTGACTGAGAGTCCCCCACAAGGGCACCTACCCTTCGGGGTCCTTCGGTGGGTCCTTTGTATTTTGGCTTTGTCTCCCAGGTTCTCACGCACAGTCCATTGCTTTGTATATTTTCTACGGGCTTTTATCTGTAGACATTTTCCCATAGACAAAAAGTCTATGGAAATTCTCCCTAGGTCTTTTCTTTATAATTGCGTTGTGCTTGAATTCCTTCAGACTTTTTGTTTGAAGGAATTCCTTTGGGCAAAAAGTCCAAAAGAATTTAGGACTTCATCAATTTTGACAATTTTAAACTTTTAAACTAAAAATGAACTTACCCAGGTCTTTTTCTTTGAAGTGTCTACCCTCTGCTAGGGCATTTTGAACTTGAAGGCTCCATTTCGGCCAAGGGCATACCCTTAAACTGAGTTGTTAAACCAAAAATGGTTCAACAGTTCAAGAGTTCAACCATTACATGCTGATGGACTAGTGAACCAAGATCGATGAACTTATCACTTTGAACCAAGCCCATTGAACCAAGCCATTGAACCAAAAATGGTTCAATAGTTCAATGCTTGAGCACTGATGAACTTCTTTCACTGATTGAATTGCCACATTGAACCAAGAGATTGAACCATCCACTTTGAACCATGCATTGAACTTAGCCATTGAACTGAAATTGGTTCAATGGCTCAATGGTTCAAATGATTGCTGAATTGATGTATCTAAACTGATCGATGAACTCTTCATTGAACAAAAATCTGCTGAACCATTTAAACTTTGCCAATTGAACTCTACATTGAACTCAGCTGATTGAACCAAGCTGAAGAACCTAGAGATTGAACCAAGCACCTGCAGAGTCCATAGAAAATCCTAGACTTGTGCAAAATCAAAAAATGAATTAGCCTTAAATAGCAGGGGAAGAAGGTAACTAAAATTTTGCCTGTTGGGCAAAATTGGTCAACAAATTGGTGACTCACAGGGGAAGCATGCCTGCTATGCTTAGAATCTAGTTGCCTTAAAATCCATTGGGCACAGAGTCAGATTGTAGCTATGAAAGAGTTAGTGATAGCCCTAAAAGATCTGAGAATCAAACATGAAGATTTACCTCCATAGAAGGGAAACACACAAGGCTAAAAAAAACACTACCTGTGCAAACTACACTTAGGGAAAGCAAGGAAAGAAACTAAAAAAAACTACTATATATAGCTAACCAGGTATTCTCACCTCCCTCTTGGATCAAAATGGAAATTTCTTAGCAAAAAGACTTATGGTGGTAGGCAAGTAGTTGAATACGAAGGAGATTTAGTGACCTGCTCTTCTTGCCTATCACCTACATTGGCTTGTACCTAAGTGGATCAAAATCAAACATGCTTATGACATATATGTACTCTACTTGTCCTTAGAAGCCTATTGAATGCTGATCCTTCATATTGGTGCTCTTCACCAAGAAATCAATGGTTGTTGGCTCATCACCAAAAGCCCTTTAATCTGCTAATTCCTTCTACAATGTATCATGGTTTGATTTGTCTCCTCCTGCCTCATTGAAGACTTTGTCAGACTCATCCTCTACTTCCTTTTGGCCTTCTTAAAGAAGGGTGACTTTGGTGATGTCTGAAATGGACTCACAAAATGATTTCTCATCCCATAGAACATCACCTCTCTATTCAATGCTTTCTTCTTCAAGGCATTCCTCCAAGAAGACAGACCTCTCTTTTTCCTCCTCAAAGATCAGGACCTCTGGATGTTCAAAGGTATCCCCCTGATCCTCCTCTAACTCAGGGTCCTCAGTTTAGTTGACCTCATCATCAAAATAGCAAGGAAGTTCATCAAATAGAGGGGAAGAGAGCTTACCATGCATTTGTCCCTCCTCGTATTGCTGGAACATCTGCATATATGCAAGACCTGCATCTTCTCCACTATTGATAAGGTTTTCACAAGGAGCATCAATGATTATTTCTTCTTTGTTGTCATTCATGATAGCCTCTTGAAGGATTACAGATTAGATCTTTTGCTCCTCACCTGCCTCTTGCAAAATAGGTTCTTCCTTGAGAAGGGGCGAAGTGGAGAAAACATGTGGAAGAGGAGGCAGTCCTTGAGCTAGAATCAAATGATTCTCCTCTTTCCACTTGGTCAGCACATCATCAATATCAGGTGTGGCCTAATATCTCTCTTGTAAATGTGTAGGTGGGGTGTGTTCAGACATGGAATGTGTTGTATGGTCTGAGCCATCCATCACACATTGGCTGAGGAATTTCTCTCTGGACTCTAACTCCACAATTCTCTTGGCTAGATCTTCTTGAAAAAGATTTTCTTAGAGATCATATGAATCATGGGTAGGAGTAGCTTTAGCTTCTTCAAGGTTTTGAGAAAAACCTTGCTTCTCTTCTTCCTTGCTGCCCCATGATTCTACTATTTTTCCCCAGTTCAAGATTTCAAAATTTGAATTTTGCTCTTGTGAATAGGCAGCAACTTTGTTTTCCACAAGGTCGTAGGGCTCCTTTGCAAGGTCTAGAAGTTTTAACTCTCTTTCAAGAAGCAGCTTCATCCTAGCCTCTAAATCTTCAATTTTCTTGGCTAGGTTGTCCTGAAAGAGTCTTTCTTGGAGGTCACTAGCATTATCCTCTTCAAAGCTCTAAGCTAGTTCTTGGTAATTCTTCCTCCAACTTGGAATTTGCGCATCATGATGAATAACTTGGGGAGGTTGAGGAATGTAAGGAAGATACTGTTGATACATTGGAAGAGTTTCTAGAAGAGGGACGTGATGGCTAGTGGTCCTTCCCTTAATGGAAGATTCATGATATAAGGAATTTAGAAGGTTCATCTCCATGGGAGGTTGTTTTGATGTCTTTTGGTGCTGGAAAGCCAGGCGCACGAGATTGGGGGAAGATGTACTTGATAAGCTGGAAAGAGCAAAAGAGGGGGCTTTTTGCAGAATAAGAGGGGGCACACAAGGTTGACTGCCGCTCATAGATAGATTTCTCCATTTTGATACCTCCACTTTCATGGGTTGCAAGGGCTGAGCTTGCCTAAACAAATGGTCCTCTTTATACATCAGCTCATGATGATATCTATACTGCTCTTCCAGCCTGTTAATCTCCAATTCCAGTGCCATCTCCTTTATAGTTACAGGGCAACTAAGAGAGCTGCTTAAGGTGATTCTCTAAAATTTTTGAGTCTGATCGAAATCACATGAAGGAAAACCAGACCCATGATTTTGAGCAAAGGAAATATACATACAAGAAATGATTTCTGATGGCACCAGGCTGCTTAACCAGTGGATTTAACTCAGAGTTGCCAGATGCTAAAAATTTTGATTTGTTGTAACAGGACCATCATCAATCCTAAAACCTTACTGCATTGTAAAACTATGGTCCCACTGGGCATGCCAAAACTATTGACATCAAAGATTACACCCTTGGGTAGGAGGCTGAGCTCCTACCTTCTCTTACAACTATGGAAACTCCCCTCTCACTTGTGGGACTGGCGAAGCTAGAGGGGAGAGTCTCTAGATAAGGGTTAGCTCCCTTTGATGCATCATGTTTGTTCTAGCAAGTGCAAATATAGACATATATACAGATATGTAAACTGGGGGGGATGAAAAGGGAGAAAGATTGTAGGAATACAAACTACTCTAAGGAGGTGATACGCCAAAATGAAATGACCTTCTCACGTCCACACTTAAAACCAGACAAATGCATTCATACGCTTTAGTCTTGGTAGAAGGACCAGGTTGCAAGGAAATGATAGGGAGGCTCTTATGAAAAAAAAAAATAGAGACTCACCAAGGTGTTGTGGAATGCACACTATAAGTAACTTTCTCTATTCTTCACTCCCAATAGAGCTCTTCTCCTGTCAGCTACAAAATGGCACCTTGTAGATAACTGGTGTGTTGGTGTTGAACCTGTGAGAGCATCAAAAGATAATGACTAAACACAAATTAACACTTAGGACATACACAGAATATCTATCCAAGAAGAGGTAAAACTATGTTTTAGATTCAGGTGGAAATTTTAGTAGGAATGTGCCTTGTAAAATGTGGAAGATCCCTTTACAAAATGACAAGTTCACCATATATAGGAGAAGCAAGGAGGCTCATTTGGAACTCCATTTTCACAAGTGGACAATTTGCATCCCCTCATTTGGAAGAGGAAAACACTATTGCTGATGTCATCTTTCTAGAAGAGGCCTACTAGAACCATGTTGTATAATCACCAAATTTAACTTTGGCATTTGAGCATTAATGTGAAACACAAGCTGCACCCTCTTTTTCTATAAACATATTGAGATTTGTCCCCTTTTAAATACATGAGCCATGTCGTTCACTGTTTGCACCATTTAGGGATTATTAGGCAATAAATCACCTTCACTTTGCCACTTAGACTGCTTCGTCCCTTTCCTATCTTGTCTCCTTGTCTTTTCTCAATTTTGTCTCTATCTGGCTCTTTCAACCCTTAGGGTGAACATTATGGTGGGTCACTTCATTCTGGGCTTTCTTTTCCATGGTTAGCTCTTTCTCATTTGAAAAGGAATAACTATTTCACTTTACTAACTTTGACGTTCACACGGCCGTCGTGTTTTGACAACTAATGGCTAACTTGCTCTATTAAACTTGACATCCTCTTGGGACATCCTTGCTCCTGTCAAAACACTATCAGATCTTCATGGCTTCTCTGTGGCTTTGCTTTGGCTTGAAATTGTCCTTTGAAACTGACCGAGAGTCCCCTGCAAGGGTACCTACCCTTTTGGGTCCTTCGGTGGGTCCTTTGTATTTTGGCTTTGTCTCCCGGGTTCCCACGGACTGTCCATTGCTTTGTATATTTTCTGCAGGCTTTTGTCCATGGACATTTTCCCTCAGACAAAAAGTCCATGGAAATTCTCCCTAGGTCTTTGCTTTATAATTGAGCTACACCCGAATTCCTTCAGACTTTTTGTCTGAAGGAATTCCTTTAGGCAAAAAGTCTGAAGGAATTCAGGACTTCATCAATTTTGACAATTTTGAACTTTTAAACAAAAAATGAACTTACCTGGGTCCTTTTCTTTGAAGTGTCTACCCTCTACTAGGGCATTTTGAACTTGAAGGCTCCCTTTCGGCCAAGGGCATACCCTTAAATGGAGTCATTGAACCAAAAATGGTTCAACGGTTCAAGAGTTCAACCATTGTGCGCTGATGGACTAGTGAACCAAGCCCATTGAACCAAGCCATTAAACCAAAAATGGTTTAACGGTTCAACGGTTCAACGCTTGAGTGTCGATGAACTTCTTTCACTGATTGAACTGCCACATTGAACCAAGAGATTGAACCATCTACTTTGAACCATGCATTGAACTTAGCCATTGAACTAAAATTGGTTCAATGGTTCAATGGTTCAAATGATTGCTAAATTGAGGTGTCTAAACTGAGTGATGAACTCTTCATTAAACTAGAAGTCGCTAAACCATTTGAACTTTGCTGATTAAACTCTGCATTGAACTCAGCTGATTGAACCAAGCTGAAGAACTTGGAGATTGAACCAAGCACCTGCAGAGTCTGTAAAAAATCCTAGACTTGTTAAAAATAAAAAAATGAATTGGCCTTAAACAATAGGGGAAGAAGGTGACCAAAATTTTGCCTGTTGGGCAAAAATTGGTCAACAGTAACAATGCATCATTAAACAAGTGACACACAAATGGTTTTGGAATAAAATCCAAAGAAAATTCATGAAATAAAATGGGTAGAGTAACACCTATTATCTCAAAGTGGTGTGAAAACATGTGAAGTTTATGACTCATTTTGACTTTGGAATACAAACAAACAATTTTAGACCCAAACACATATGCTAATAAAATAAAATAAAAATAACAATAAGTTCACATCTTATCCCTAAATCTAACAAAGTATGCATAGTTTTTGCTAAAGTTTCCACTGATATACCAATGCTCAAAATGAACTAAGTGTTAATCCAAAAATTTAGAGAGTGGATGTAGGTAGAGTTTCTAGGACCCCCTCTATCTCTCAAGAATCGGTACATGGCACAAATGTAGAGTGCAAATAACTTAGCATTTGGTAAGATATTCCATGGTAAAGTGGGGTTAAATAAAATATATAAGTTTTAAAGTTATCTATATGGTCCCAAGTTTGGATAACACAAGGTCACATCACATTAATTAGATTTAAACTCACTAACTCACTATGAAAAGGTTTAGCCCTTTACATAGTGACTTCAACTATGTACTGTTAGTGAAATTCAATGTTTAGCATAATGATCTAGGTTTTCATTAATATTGGTAGGGTAACCACTCAACCACTATTTAATACCAATATAACACACCCAATTTATATACCCCACTATGGAGTGGGGTTGATATGATATTGTTAGATGAAACCCTAGGTTAATGCACCACTAAATAACTTATAAGGAGGCAATGAACTCCCACCCATAAGCCAATATAGAAAAATAAACAAATGAAAAATTGAAGAACTTTAAATTTCATTTCTAGGTCACCCAAGTCACTTGGAGATTGGGGAGACTATACACAATGTTTATTCTATTATAGGCTAAAAAACAAGGTAATAAACAAAGTGCTTTTGGTCACCTAATTCTCTAAATGGGACAGGAGGAGAGTATACATGCAATGTTTGGTTCACCACAAATAAATTAATCTAAGAACTTTGAAACTAGCTAAAAAGCAAAGAACAAACAAAAAATAAAAATCTCTTAAGAGCTCTAAGCTAAAGTTAATGTTCATTTTAAATCACCAAATTAGATGGGAATGAATTTTTAACCCTTTGGCCTTGTTTGCTCTTGTAAACTTGAAATATAAAAAAGACAAGTTATGTTAAGTCAATTTTAAGAAATAAAATGAACTTGTGTATTAAAACTTTGAAGTGTTTAGACCTCTCTTCTCCACTTGGGTTCCTAAAAAAATGTTATGGGGTTCTCTTATCTTTAATAAAAAAATAAAACCAACAAACAAATTTCCATTTTTAACTCTCAAGTTTCTGGTTTACACAAAGTAAAATCACTTATTCTGCAACAACATGAAGCCACTAATTTCAATGAGATCATTATTTTCTCTATAGAATTCACATATAAAAATAGGTTCCTTGTGATGTCACCATTAAATAATGGCAAAGTCAGCAATTAGTCCAAGTGAAGTTGTTGAATATAGCTTAAAATATGGTGAAGTCACCAAAATCACTCGTAATATATACCTGATAAAGTCATCGAATAGACAGGTCAATGTCAAGATTTTCACTTGTCAATGTCACCATATACATAGAATGGTGGATTTAACATAGGTTAATTTTAATGTTTTTACTACAGAGCAATGTCTCTATTTTTAGTAAGTCACTGATGAAAATTCACCGATTATACATAATACAAGATAAAAAATAGAGAATAGAATAAGTGAAGTCATCATTACATAGGGCAAAGTCACCAATTATAAATAGAATAAAATGATGGGAATTTTAAGAATAAAACTCTAAATTTGAATATTGGAGTGTTTTTTAATGAATTCTAAAGGTTCCACATGATTCATTTTGTCCATATAAGATGCCTAGTCCCATTGGACATGGAATTATATATTATTGAGCATGGATTAGAACATGGTAAAATTGGAAAGTATAATAGAAGGACACATGTGTGAAGTATACAATTTTGTCTTTTGTATGTATTCAACCTTATAAGCCTAAATGGGTAGTAGAAGAATGCGAAGAGTCTTTCATTTTATATATCAAAAGGTTGGAATGAAAAGAGATGGTTGATTTTAAAAAGTTATATATAACACTTTGTTGTAATAGAATATAGTTTTAATGTGTTGACAGAGATTAATAAACTAGTTTTGATATTATTTTCCTAATCATCTTTTATGTATGGTTAGTGCACATCAAATACTCTATTTTACTTTAATCTATTAAACATATGTTATGCCATTATGTTCTACCTTTTGTTACTATTGTGTTCTTTGTAACCTAAATTTTGTATGAAAATGATGAATTTAAATTCATTTAGTTAATTATGGTTTTTGTTTTGTCCTCACTGCACAAGTTATCTCTATAATTAACATGTTTTGGATTATTTATAGGAACCTCTGCCAATAATGGTGGAGTGAGTGTGGACTTATTTGGATGAAATATGTTGAGATGGTTGGATGAGAGAATCCATAATTTTTTAAAATAAGAATCAAGGATAGTGAGAACAAGTGTGAAAGAGATTATCCAAGAGCACATCTATGATGAAATCTTATACTATGAGTATCCTATATTTTTATCCATGTGGTTAGCCAAGTTGTAGTATTATTGCTTTAGCCCAAGGAGGACATAACTAATAATTTGGATATAAGAAGCATTAGATAGAATACAAAACCTAGATACAAATTAGTCTTGGGCAGTAGAATATTAGACGAAGACTATAATTGACAATTATATTATCAAGTTCATAGTGCAAGGATATGTAGCTTTTGAGATTGCATAAGACAGGTTCATTTAAAGAATTAGGTGCAAATTTTTATATTGACAACCTTTGTTGATAAAAATGTTGGTTTTAGAAAAGGCCATGGTGCCTATTCCAGTTAACATGTAGCAGTTGCTTTGGGCATAGGGTTACATGTGGTATTTAATTGAATGAGAATAAGCTGAGTAAAACAAACTTGGACTTGATCCTAGAAAATAGAAGGTGGAAAAACTCAGAGTGAAGAAAATTATAGGACTAGAAAGGAAACTAGGATAATAGAGAAGGTGGATTAAAGAAAGAAATCCATAATTAATTGTGATAAGATTAGAAATATAGAAGAAAGTGTTAGAACTAGAATGATGTAGGAAGAAGATGTTAGAGATGAGGAGATTTCTAGAAGTAAATAATGCATAAAATATGTCGAATGGTGATGTGAAGAGGATGATGAAAATAGTAATTATGTAGATATAGAGGTAGAACACCATGGGGAAGAATATAGGACAATAGTAGAAGAGTTAAAGGTAGAGGTAGATCATAGTTAATGAAAGGGTTTCTATCTAGACTAAGAGAATAAGCTTCTTGGGAATAAGTCAAATTCAAATGCAAAAATTTGGCAGGTTCAAGTTCAAAATTAGCAGAAGTTCAAAATAAAAGTCATTAACTTCAAGAGTACACATCCGCCAACCCAATTTATTAATTGATAGAAGAAAAAGCATAGGTGAAGAGGTGGATATAGATTAGTTTTATTCCTTTACAGACAAGTTTAGAAATTTAAGTGCTAAAATAAAGTAGATCATATATAGAAGAAAAATAGGAGCATAATTCCTATTTAAGACACTTGAAAAATCTAGTGCATAGTGAACAATGAACAGTCAATAGTGCATAGCCAATAGTGCACCATCACATTTATTCATATTCACCACTATGTAAATACCTTCAGTCATAGTTTTTACCATTTAGAAACCTATCATAGCAATTATTTCCCTTATGGCATTGACTGTAGGATTGTTTAATTGTCTACAAACCCAGAGCAATACCTAATGAATTGTGACATGAAATAAAATGTGAGAGGAATAACAATAGATGATGTTAATAAATGTGAACTCATAAGGACCTTATCAAGATGATTTCTAGAGTTCATTTTTAATAAGGATGTAAACATCCTAGAACTTATGCAAGTTAAAAAGCTGTTGATAGTGGAATATAATTTGTAGAGAAGCACAAGCTAAACCATTCAAGACTTAAAGGAAATTCAACAAAAATTAGGAGAATCAGTCACATAATATGATTAGGGTCTTTTTGACATTACAAACAAAATTGAATTCTTTTAGTAGGATAGATAAGGTTACCTAGTTTGTAGAAGGACTACAAACAAGAATTAGATTTGCCATCTTGCAAACTCAACATCTAATTAAAACTGACTTTATTCTACTGCCTTATGAGTAGATAAAATAGAAGACTATGTGGATGCCTCCATAACTAGTTCTAAGGTTGAAGAAAATATAGATGCATTCATGAGAAGAATTGATGAAATGCATAAAAAAGACAAGCCTAAACTACGTATATGGTGTACAGAGTGTAAATGATAAGGACATCATAAAATGATTATCCTAAACATAATCATGAATTTTATGAGATATGTAAGGTAGTAGGGCATGCAACTTATAAGTGTCATCTGTTACAACAACACACAAAAATAACATGCGTTGTTTTATTATTTTTATAAATACACAAATCATGATGAAAATAATTTATAAGCATAACAAGAGTTGAAGGAAGATACTAGTAATAATGTATTCATAGTTGTAGCATAGTAAGTACCATTTGTGAGGCAGACAATTCTAGGTTCAGAAGTGGAAATGACTAGTGTGACTCAAGGTAGTCTATGATGGATGCCTTCATCACTATAGTATCAACCATAAGGCCTAGTAATCTAAAATAATACATCATCTCCATCATTTTAAATATTTTGGTCAGTATGCATAGTCATGGACCAACATGAATATTCAAAAACAATAATCAAACTAGGTCCCAAGTTCCCTTCAACACCAATATGGGGATATGATGCATAACCAAGACAATAAGGATGGTATGTTAGATAATATAAATAAGGTTGGGGATACCGAGACAGTAAATGAGGTTATAGATGGTCATACATGGGCATATATCATGGAGGATATCAAGGAATTCATAACAATAACAATTAACAAGCCTAACTACCTATGCAATGTTATTATGTTGTGCATATAATCATTATGCCAAGAATTAATTGACTAACCCATAATGACAAGTCTAATGCATATACTATAGAATAAAAGGTCAACACCAAAAAAAAAATTTATGGTATTGAATAAAAAAAGGAAGGGGAAGGTAGTTCATAATGTAAATATGATCAATGTATAGCCAAAGGAAAATACATTTGTGTAAGCAATCACCCAACAATAAAGAGTTGAGTAAAGGTTACCACATTTAGAAATGCATTAAGATCATGGTATTAAAAAATTACACTAGGATAAATATCTTGATCTTATTACATAAAATAATTTGATGTATCAATCTGCATAGGTATTGTAAGAGATCTAACAACAACCAACTTCCAAGGGTGATAACACAGCCATTGATGCCCAAATGTATGGAAAAATTGTTAGAATCATAAGATAAGAGGGTGTTGTGATTGTTTTAATAGACCTAATGAAATTACTAAACACACTACATATTGAATATATTTCCTAAGACATCACTAATATCCTACATAATATTCTAGAGTGAACATAGTGAGGTCAACAATGGACTGATAAGGTAGTCTAGTATGTCAAAACCAAGAAACCTTGGGACGTTGATTCTTGAATGGATATTGAGTTAGCTAGATATGTGATTTTAATGTAGTATTTGATTTTAGGAGCATAGTCAATGTGATTCCATGATCAACTTGGGAAGCTATTAGTCAACTGACTTTAAACTATAGTCTATTAACTCTCAATCTAGTAGATTATGATTGGGTTGAGCCCATCAAAAGGTTAGAGGATGTTAAAATCAAAGTGATTGAGCTCATTAAATTCATCAACAAGAAGATGAAAAAGACTCATTATCATGCTTTAATCAGTAATAAATGTGCTTATGATGACCAAATGATCATCAATACTATGTGAAACCAACTAGAAGCACATTAAGGAGATAAAATAGTGGTCATACCTCTAAATAAGTGTGAGTGAAATCCATATACTATCCCAAAAGAGTCAGATTCCCCTTATGCCTATGGAGATAATAGTTGGTTTAAAGTTAGTATAGATGAAATTAAAAATATTTTATGACCTATATAATATCAAGATGGGAAGTCACACACTACATAACAAGATGAGTGGCCAGTACATAAACCTATTATAAAAGATTCTTTGGTTAGGTAGGCTCATATAGAAGAATGTGTTTCTCTATTAGTGCTCTCTTTGATGAAGTTTGAATTCAAATTTTTGTACAATATAGGTACCATAATATTAGATTACATGTATCCTACTCCTAAAGATGTTTTACCATGGAAATCAACCTCATCCATAAGTGGTGACTCAGACACACACATGTTGAATTGGGCTCCCAGGGATCATGAGATATGACCTTTGCACATGGTGTTTGATATATAATGATAGATACCTCAATATTTTATGATATAAGATCTCAATCCATTTATATTAAGGCTTGAACACCATGTACTAGAGGTGGATCAATGAGTTAACACACTCAGCTATACCCTAAAATGAACTATTTTGACTTGGTGGGTCATCTATATAAATCAATAAATTCATTGGGAGGTAGCATGTAAAATCTTATGTGTAAGGTTACATCTACCAAATATTTTTAAATTAGAATGGCCTTTATTTTAATAAGGTCAATTTCTAGAGTTGTACATTCATTATATGTGTGGATATATAGATTGTAAGGGAGTAGATTTGAGATATTGGGTGTACATCTTTAGCCACACCTTAACACCTTTGCCAATGGTCTAGTATATGCACCAAGAGCATATGATAGAAACCAAGAATTTGGTGTAACTTTATCAATATTTCATTCAAACCTTTATATTTGAAGATGATAATACATTGGTTTATAAGGCCTTACAAAAAATCAAAATCTTTCTCTGTCATGGACATGCAAAAAATTTAGAAACTATAACTAAATGATCAACCTAGTAAAAGCCTGCATAGGATTTGAATGTGTCACTACATAGATATAAAGTTATCCAATAAGAAAAATATATTTTTAATCAATGTAACATAATAAAATATGAATTGATAAAGTCTAGTGATAGTGATAGATATCTTAATCTCAAAGGTTTCTTTGAGCTAAAATAGGAAACTAAATCAAACCCAGTTTAAAGCACAGATCAATTAGAAGAAGAAACTGCACAATGTAAACATTTCACAGCAAGATGGTAAGTGAATTATGTAAGATGATCTACCTAATACATCAAGTAACATATATTAAGATCTATTATGAAATATTAAATGGAACATTATAATAGAATCCATTCATAAGCTCATAATGGTGGGAGTCTATTGGGAACAAGAGTAGATTTTAGAGGTCTTACAATTCTTAAGGGACTATCAAGATGTGTTCCCAACCAAATTATTAGAGGTAAAAGGTTTAGATATATATTTATAATAAAATTATATATAATTGAAAGAATACACTTGACCCATTAAGAACTGGCCATATAGTTTAAATCCTAACATGAAAATAAAGGTAAAATTTGAGTTAGATCAAATGAAAGAAGTTAGAATCATATATTTGGTAGAAAAGGCATATTAGGTAAGTCCCATAATGGTGCAACCAAAGAAAACTAGAGAGATGTGTGTTGGTGTGGATTACCATGCACTCAATGATGTCTACATGGATGATCCTTTTCTAATACCATTCATGAATGAAGTTCTTGAATTAGTCATAGGACATGAAGTGTAATCCTTTATATATGGATTCAATGGGTATCACTAGATTCCAATCATAGCATAAGATCGATATAAAAATAGTTTTGTAATTGAATGGGGTCTATTTGCATATAAGTTAATGACTTTTGCATTAAATAATGCACTCGCAGTCTTGTCTAGAGCCTAGTAACTATGTTCATAATTTTCATTCATGATTTTTTTGGAAGTGTATTTAGATGATTGGCCTATTTTATCTTTAATTAAACATCTGTTGAAGCTACAACTCATGCTAGAATGGTGTTGAGTATTGTGAATTTCTTGAAATCTAAATAAATGTTTGTTTTTAACACCTTTTGGTGTTCTATTGGGCCATGTCATATACACATATGAAATTTTGGCTGATCTATCTAAGATTATTGTCATCATTGGGATGACACCTCCTATTAATTCTAATAAAGTGTGCACATTTATTGGTCATACAATATATTATACAAATTTTTTAAAATGGTACACAACTATATCTACACATATGGAAAAACTACTATGTAAGGACATAAAATTTAAATGGATAGTAAAATGTCAAATAAAATTCATTAATATAGAAAAAAGGATCATAACAACACTGATTCTAGTCTTTTTTGACTAGAAAAATCCATTCCACATGCATGTAGATGCTTATGGTATTGTAGTAAGAGTTGTCTTAGTATAACCAAGTGAAGGTGGACTAGATCATCCTATATGTTTTGCTATCAAAAATCTATTTGTAGTTGAAAATAATTATACTACTACTAAAAGGAATGCTTTAGCCATGGTTTTTGCACTATAAAAGTTTTGGAACTACTTCTTGGATACACCATTTGAGTTTTTTATAGATCAATGGATATTATGATACTTGGTGAATAAGCCCATGTTGGGAGGACACATATCTAGGTAGATTATGTTGTTTCAAGAATTCTAATTTTGTACTAATGTCAAGCCAAGCCATACATTTTTTGGGCTAGATCACCTCAATATACTTCATAATGGGGAAGAACCAAAATAACTTGAAGATGAATCTTCAGATGCACATATATTTAGAACTATTATTGTTTTTAATAATATGGAAGATATTGTAAATTTATTGGAGCAATCAACCTTCCCTACATAATATACAGATTGAGATAAAAATCAAATGGTCACCCAAGCTACCTCATAGCCTCACTAATGTTTTTCTATAAAAACTTGATAGAGATGATGTACTATGTAGAGTAGATATAGAGCATAAACAACCTCAAATATTACATGAAACACATATAGGGATTGAATGAGGTCATTTTTTAATTTAAGCTACTATAAGGAAACTTTCACAAATTTGGATCTAGTGACCTACATTATTTTAGGATGTACACAGATTTGGAAAACACTACAATGTATGTCAAATAATGGGAAATCTAAATTAAAGATATGAGATGAATTTGTTACTAATGCTCATAGATAAACCTTTTGAGCAATGGGGAATCAATTTTTTTGTTCCTATAAATCCATAAAATAAATGAATCCATGCATGATATATTATTACTATGACAAATTATTTCTCTAAATAGGTGGAAGTTGTTGCCACTCCAAACTGTAGTACAAAAGATGATACTAAATTTTTATATGAAAACATCATTAAAATATTTGAATGTCTAATTAATATTATCATTGATAGAGGTACACATTTCCTAAATAATACTATTGAGTCTCTCACTGAGGATTTTATGATATCACACCATAAAAGCATAACTTATCATCCATAGGCAAATAGATAGGCTAAAGCATCTAATAAAGTATTAGGTAAAATGATCACAAAACATTATAATGTATAAATGGATGATTGGGAAGATCACATCCATATGATTCTATGGGACTATATAACATATTACAAAAGAGCTATAGGGCTCACTCCTTTTCAATTGGCTTGAAGGTAGTAATGCCTATGGAGTATATTGTTCCTAGTTTGCACATTGTGATGGTTATGATATTAGGGGATCAAGATTCATTAAAATCATAGTTGATGGACTTAACAAAGATGGAATAAAATAGACAAAGGGAATAGTGGATACGACATATTAATGTTCAAATTTAGAAAGCATGGCACAATTGCAACTTAAAATCTAAAGAATTTTACCCAGAATAAATGGTATTGTTTTATGATAGTAGATTTAAAACATTCCTAGGAAAGTTACACCCTATATTATCCATGAAGTATCATAACAATGTACTATAGTGATAAAGTTCTAAAATATTTACAAGGAACTATATTTCTAAGATGTATAAATGGCTATAGGCTTAAGCCTTACTACCTTTAATCTCTTTCATTCTACTAAAAATTGAGTCGGTGCTAGGGAGCACCATGTAGTTAGTATTTTATTTAATGTTATTATTATTATTATTATTATTATTTTTTAGGTTATAATGTTTTTATAATATATTCATTATATCATAACACATCACAATAATCATAAAGTAGTTATAAATATAAGGTGTGATCATATTCTAGAGATAGCTCACACAAGACAATTGGTTGCAACTACGTTGAGGATATAAACTAAGTTTAAGAAGAAATTTAAAAGATGGGTATAGAAAATGAAAGGCCAATGGTCATGCTAGACTATTAATGACATGATATTTTAGAATATTACATTATTTCTGAGGTAGATTTAGTAGTAAATGGATAGGTGAAGTCATAAAACAAATTGGATAGATAAAAAGATAGCTAGTCACATCAAATATATATCAAAGGGGTAAATCAAATAATTTAATCACAATATATCTCATTGTTAGGGTAGCTTATATGAAGTGATATTAAGGAGAGGAATACTCATGTGTAAATAGTCAGTGCATTAAAAATAGTCAGTGAGATAAAATTGGGCACCAACAACTATATAAGAATATAGTATGGAAAAAACCAAAACATTATAGACTCCATCTAATAAGAGAATTATATGATCTACTTTTAGAATACATTCCTATGAATGGATTTAGAACCAAATCATGATCATGCACAACAACCAATCATCATAAAACACTGCTATAACCATAGACATAGGTCAATTGTTGATCCCTCTAATAGATGCACATAAATAAGAGATGGATATTAGGTTAGGTATTCACTAAACTAAGTACAATTACCTTGATATATTTGATTTAATTGACATAGCATAAAATACTCTATTTGAAAAATATCCTTATAAAACCACATAGTTAGGAGTCATCGTACTTTAACATCCACTTCGAAGTTTTAATGCAAAAAGGCTAATTAGGTTGCCTATATTTAGGAAATTGTATGAGGTCATGATGACTCTATTGAGTCTCTAAAATAAAGGGGATATTCATTTTTCCCAAGATATCATAGTTTATATCACTATGCAAACAATGGCATGAGCCATTGGCCTTCCAAATTGAGGGAAATCCATCATTAAATATAAATCTATGGCACCACCAATACATTTAGAAGTGCAGGAAAAATATACCACATAAGTAGGGTGAGAAACACCATTTGATTCGATTGAAGATGCTTCAATTCACACTCTAGTTGAATGCATTACAAAAATGTTTTGGTAGACCACTAAGTAGTCGAAGCAAGCAACAAGAGGGGTAATTGATATTATGTATTGGATGATATAGTTATAGGATAACTTAAATTTACTTGAGTTTTTTGCACATAAACTCACCTCCAACATTGAGAAGGTACTTGTAAGAACCACACAAACATTATAGTACTATTTTTTAGTTTTATTGTTGTGTTTTGCATAGTGGAAATCCTCACTTAGACCAGTCAATGTGAATAGCAATTTTTGGCCTAATACTACCCTTACAAAAATTATTTAGATGAAAATAAGGTATTGCTATGAGAAATTAGGGTAGTTTAATATGTGGTGGCTAGAATCCCTAGTTCTGATCAAAATGCACACTTAAATACCACAAGATGTCATGTAACATTTGAGACAACATGATTTGGTCATAAGATGCATAATGGCATTCAAGTCAAGATCCATGAGTTAGAATCACCATCGTGGCTCTGATGTCATTCTTTATTTATATGATATAAGTAGAGACTAAAGTATATAGTAAAAAAGCCTTAACTTTAAGGTTAGTTATACCTCTCCAAGTTATTCCTTTATGAGTACAATAATTAGATATGGTGTAAGCATAACCATAAAAATCACAAGTTCCACTGCCACAACATAAAATAAAAAATAAGGAACCTACATGGCATGCTTCACCACCACCATCAAAGAAAATGACATGGAAAATAAAGTCCTAGTTGGATAATACAATGGTTCTTAAGATAGCTGGAGAGTGCAACCTACCAGAGCTAGGAGTTAATGAGTATGAAGTACTCAAATCTATATTGAAAGTTATTAAGAAGGAGGCTTATGACAAAGAGGTACAAAAGGAATTATTTTTTTGGAAAGCATTACACACTTGTCAAGTGAAACACTAGGTATGAAAACACCTCTTGGTTGACATTACTTAACCACCTCCCTCTATTATTATGGATACTATAGGGTAGGAAGCCACTTAAGGAAAGTTAGAGTTAGAGATATTTCCAACTAATCTAGTTTTAGGATCATCAATTACATGGGTGGTAGATCTACCAAAACATGAAAATCCTACATGGTCATTATTTCAACGACCACACACACAACCCATTGTCAAACCATCACAAAATATCAGATAAAAGATGGTGTCATTTGATAAACATGTAAGAGCAAGTGGTGTGCATTAGACACAAGAAACATAATAATAGGCCCAACCTCATGTTGTAAATAAGTAGAAAGAGACCCTCACTCCTCTGATTAGATAGAGAAAGAATAAGCTTGTACACAAAGGTCAAGTGGTCAAATCAAAATAATCTAAACATATCAAATCAAAAATTGATCTGGTAGACATTAAAATTATTGAGAAACCCTAATACACAACTTTGCTAGAGATAGTAAGAGAACAAGAAACTACATAAGACACACCAGATCTTGAGGAGGTGAGAAAGGAAGAGGAAAGGAAGAAGAAAATGAGGAATGAAAAATAAAGAAAAAAGATATGAAAAAATAATTAGATATTTAGGAAGCATAGGAGCAAAAGCAAAAGTAATAAGCTAAAGATAAAGAAATAAAAAATAATTATGATAAAGCAAAGTTTACATAAAATAAAGATAAATAATCTGAGGCTAAAAGGAAGAAAGATGAGGAAGTAGGGGCTATAAAGAAGGTGGTTGAAAAATGATCAAAAAATGAGAGGAAAAGAGGAAAGTACAAGAGAGCCCATTAGGAACAATAAAAGGTGCAAGTTACATAATAGAAGAAGGTGGATCAAGAAGTGCAAGCCAAGACTGCTGAAGAACAATATAGGCACACAAAAAAAGCTCAAGAAAATAAAGACAAAGATAAGGTTAAATTTAAATCCAAAGCTAAATATAAGGTAGAAACTAAAGCTAAGGCTCAATCTAAGGTCGAAGAGGAAGCTAAAGGACAAGTTCAAGAATATGCTAAGGTTATAACTGAAGTTATAATTTAGGCCAAAAAGGACAAAGAAGATAAACAATAGGTAGAAGTAGAGAGCATAGCCTAGATAAAGGATACAAAATAGGTGTCAAAGTCTAAACCATAAATCTCTATCTAATGGCTGTGGGATGTCCCAACAACATCAATTTGATGAACCACCTTCTTACTTCCAGTGGCTCAATTTACTCCATCTACTACAACACTAACAACCACATCCATGAAACTTGCTACAACTATGATGAAAACATATTTGGATGTGACTCAAATACTACTCTCAAAGTATATTAAAGGTGAAATTGTATTTCAAGATTTGATTGTGCGTAAGGCTTCAGAATTGGAGTAGGAATTTATAATATTACATAAGGAAAAGGTTAAAGCATAAAATCAGTTGATAAAGGTATGCCATTTAATAAATAAGATTTTACCACCTTATTTACATAGGTGTTAGGTGATTAAGTAATGTCCAAGGATAATTAATTCATTGATCATTTGATGTCGCTTATAAAGGATTAGGTGGTCATACAAAAGTGCTCACATTGTGCACACAAGGTTAGGCTCTTAGGAATGAAATAGAAACTATCCATGAACTCATTATAAAATATGAGTAAGTCTTATAGATAGCTATGAAATAGGCCAAGTAGATATCCCAAGATATGCTAAATTGGAGACAACATCTATTTTAGTTCTTGACTACTATGAAACTTGAGTTTACCACTATAGATAAAGCTAAAGTAGTAATGGATGATCAGATGGCTACTACAGAGGCAATGGGAAGGGCACTCAAACAACTTCTAGATTTTAGATTATAATTAATAAAATATAATTTTAACATGTTAAAATAGTAAGTAGTACCTTTATGGCCATTCAAGCCCAAAATATTATCGATAGATTGGATGAGCTCGTATATCTATCTCAAACTATATAATTTCAAAACACTACTCACCATTATAAAGGATGAAGATGTGCAAAACATGATGGTGATTTAGATGCCTCTATGTATTCTAATTTTATGGTCCATGAAGTTCTCATAGATTATAAAATGCTTAAATAGGATCTATCTCAAGTTGATCAAGCTATTGCCCAAATAACAAATGATGCATAATTAATTTCTATATAACAACTCCATTAAATTATTCAAAATAAAAATTTGGATGCAAAAGCATGATCTCAACAACAACCTCCACTAGTGGGTGTAATAAAAGCTAGTGGGTCATTATTCAAACAAACTCAAGGACTTCTACAGTATCCCAATCAAAGTTCTCCACCACCATAGAAGTAGGTAGTGTGTATTCCAATTTTGACTTCAAGAATTTTCCAATGTTTTTTAATATAGCCTAAACATTAATAGAAGGGATTAATTGGTTTAAAACCCATAAAAGGCATCCACATAGTTAGTCTAGTCTATTGAAAACTTGAAAGGGTGGTAAGATAGTACATTACTTAAAAACTCAAAAAGGTATCTAAGTAGTGCATAAAGGGTGAAAATCAATAAATGACACCTAGAGTGATTATTACAAAAAAAATTATGGACCATCTTTTTAGCTGAATTCAAAGTTGGTTACAACTTTTTCTTTGGATGAGACAAACATTTAAGTACAAGAAAGTGTTGAGTTTGGATTAGAGCATGGGAAAATAATAAAGTATAATAGAAGGACACATGTGTAAAGTATATAGTTTTGTCTTTTGTATAAAATTTTGTATGTATTCAGCCTGATAAACATAATTGATAGTAAAGGAATATAAAGATTCTTTCCTTTTATATCTCAAAAGGCTATAATGAGAAGAGATGGATAATTGTAAAAGGCTATATTTAGTGCTTTTTTGTAATAGAATATGGTTTTGATGTGTTGATAGAGATTTTTTGGGCCCCCTTTTATAGCAAGTATGTGGACTACACCAACTAGACAAATCTCAATACGAGGCAATCCTTGGAGTAGTCATTCCCATTTTTGTACATTTTGATGCCAACTGGAGAAGTCCCCATGGATTCCATGCTAGTTGGTAGGTAGTTGCATAGCATCAAATTACTTAAAGACATCCTTGCCAAGGCTTAGACATGGTGGCTTGATAAGCATAGATGTTAGAGAGTGGGGTAGGTTAGATGGTGACCCCTCAATGATATATTAGTGCATGGCATGCATTCATCCAACTTGGATAACATAATGGAGCCAACATACTAGCAATAACTCAACACTCAGCATGTGCCCATCTGACCTGATAAGAGATGACCTCCACCTATGAAAGAAGGATTGCAGTTAAAGAGGGGGGGCATGATTAAGTGTAGTGGAGCTCTAGAAAAATAGGGAGAAAACTAGTAGTGTGTCTTAGTATGCACATAATGGCTTAGATATTTGAATGTATAGCCCTATCTCACATGTGAATCATTGGGCATGAATAGAGTTAGGAAGAGCATATGCTTTGTTACTATATTAAAATTTGTTGATAAACTACAAGTTAATTAAGAATAACATTGAAGGAATATGAAGTATTAATGTGTTTTATGATCTACATGATGGTATACTTATAAGCTAGTTTGTTTATGCTTTGTGTAGTTTTACATAATAGATTGGAATATGGAGGTTCAACCCTACTCACTAATGGAATCCTCACACCATTTAGTAACCTCAGCTCACCTAGATAATGACTAATTGGTGGAACCAAATTATACAAGGGTTGTAAGACTTGCACTTATAATTATACCTTGAGAATGAATCCTTGAGCCAAGCCATACCCAAGATTTGCACAAGTACCCAAATGACTCCACTAGTTAATCCCATAGCCTGTACCCCTTAGAGCTTAGTCCCTCTAAGTATGGATTTGCACCTTAAGACTTGGGTCACTAAAAGGAATTACATTGATTGAACTCCCTTGAATAACCTAGTACTGGATGACCACCTAAAATCCTATGACTAATGACTAAGTCCCTTTCAACCCCAAGTTGCACCATGATGTAACTAGCCTAATGTGAGCTCAGTCCCTTTGCTATTGTACTTTGAGTGAGTACATAAGGTTTGTGACTTATGTGAAACTAATGCTAGCACCATAACATGATTAAATGTTGTGCACTAGACCTTACTAACCTCATGCCTAGCTCCATCAAGTCTAGTATCAACTTAGATTGATAGCTAAGTGCATGACCAAGCATAGAAACCAACATAGTGAACTTTTATACAACATTTTGTTTTTATTGTCAAGACTCATGTTGATTTTTTATTGAAATGGTCTAATAGAGTGATGATCTAACTATCACTTGAGAACATTGAGAATTTTTTAGAGCAAGTGGAAGATATTTTTGCATAGAACCATCTAACATACAAAGGGAAGATGCTAATAAAATGGGTATAAGTCAACTTATATGATACCCTATATGAAGTGTTCTTTTATGAGCTACTTGAGCATGTGTATTGATGGCTAGTAACTTACACTACTACTAGGAGGTGAAGCTATGAATAGTGCCTTGAGTGGACAACAAATTATGTAGAGAGGCTAGAAATCTTGGATGAAGTTTGGATGCACATTGTGGACAATTGGTGGAGTGGCACACTGAACAACTACATGTTGGAGTTTGTAGTGTCAACCTTCTTGTGCCTAGAATAAGTAGAGTATAAATTTAATCATGAATTAAGGGGCATGTTCATAAAAGGGATTAGTACTAAATTAAAGAAGCTTCTAGTAAATTATGTTATAGAAACTATAAGATGGAAGGCTAAAGTCCTTACACATATGAGCAAGCATGAAGGGTGAGAGGGGGAAGTGTAGGTAAGGTGAAATGGAAGAGGAATAACAACTTGACACCCAAGAGATATAGAGGTTGAATTATAGTAAGGAAAGGTGTAGGCTGATGAAGGATATAGAACTTATAAGTGTTGAGATGACCTGTAGGGAGTGGGAATGGCATGAGGAAAGATCCCTTGAATTATAATAGCACAAAGAGAGAAGATGAAGTAGGAGACTAGACTCCATAGTGGGGTGTAAGATACGATGGGTTCCCACAAGATGTGGTGCTCAAGAACATGCCAAAAACACTTACCCCATTTGAAACTAAAGTGGCTCATGCACTATATTCTCCACCAAAAGAAAGAAGAATGTTAATTAAACATGTTATCGACATAGAATTTGATAAGGTTCAAAATTTGGATCAAATTTTTTTTATTAAGTAATTCTTTATGAGGAATTGAGCAACAATTTGACAAATATAGCAAGTGACAACCAAGGATCATTAAGCATAGGCATAAGTATTCCTATGTATTGAATGTCAGCTACACCAACTAGGCAAAAACCTGTAGGAAGTGGCACAATGTCACCAGTAAGTAGTGCTACACTAACAACTTTAGTAGCATAGCCCACTCCATTAGGGTCAACTCTCAACCTTACAAGTGGAGCCACATGAGGGCCACATCTAATTCAGACCTAAGGGGGGAAATAACCTTAGAATCTAGTGCCACCCCCTTAATAGATCTACTACAAGATGGTGATGTACTTACCTTAGTATCATGGAGTTGAAAATGACATGAAGCATGTGATAAAGTGTGAATTATAATGGTGTACTCATGGCATCACTTAGCTTGAGTGTAAGGTAACCTAGTTTGTAACCACCATGCTAGATCTTGCCCATGCTTGGTATTAGAAATTTGATCTAAACTAGGCTATGGTTGACTATAATGTGCTAAAGGAAACCTTATTGAAAGAGTTTGATATCACTAAGTTTGAGTAATAGAGTAATGTGGTGCTCAAATAAATCAACTAAGGGTTATTTAAAAACATGCACCTATATGACGTATGATTTAAAACTCTTCTATCTAAGATTCTATATGACATCCACCCATTCCAACATGTGCAATGGTTTTTTGGAGGCTTATTGGTACCATTTAGAAGAGTATTATCTATAAAGACCTTCACAAACCCCTATAAAGCACTTGAATCCATGCTCTAGGTCAAGGTAGTAAGCAGTGATGATATGGGGATCAACCCATTCATATAGGTGTAAATTGCATCAATGGCCTTCTAAATGTAGAAATTAACCATTAGTTTAGTGCATGACACTCGCAATGGGCTATGGTACACCAACTATGAGACAAAGGGACATAACAAGAATAATTTCTTGAAAATAAATGTCCATGTCATACTTTTTAATTGTGAGGTTTGCCATGGGCCACATGACTCACAAAACTATCCTTTATTATAGTGTGTTAGCCAAGTAAACACCATCATTTACTACAATATGTATGATTCCTATATGAACTTAATAATAAACTATAGAGTAATTGATGAGATTCACCAAAACATGGAAAGAGGTGTGAGGTAGGTGATGACATCAAGAAATGATTAGGTGGGTTAAGGAAATGAAGGTTATGGCCAAAACAATATGGGCTATGACAACTAGAGAGGTGTATAAGGATGATGAGGAGAATGTGGTGGAGGTATATTCCCACCATGATCATGTTACAAATGTGGGTCAACTAAACACTATAAGTGTGACTACCTCATATATCTAATGTGTGGGTATTATCAAGGGCTGCATATAGTCAAATAATGCCCTGAATTGTATAAAAATTTAACTCAAGGTTAGCTTGACATAGACAGAGGTGCCATGATGGTTAGGCATGAGTCTAAATATTAATTTGGGCTTCCAAGAAATAATAGGATTGTAAAGAGCCACATAAGGTATAGGCTAGGACAAGGATTGGGTTCAACACTCAACCACCCACTGTGCTGAAACAAGATCTATGTTTAGAGTATGGTGAATCAAGATGCACTGAGTGTGTAACATGATCGGAGCTAAAATTTGTGCCATATATTGACCCTATGTGGTATAATGACATCCTTTAATAGGCTATGAAAATAATACAAAATGTTCAAGGTAAGCTTCAGTTGGCTAGACATTTAGAGGCATAGGCCACCACTTCATGTAGGAAGCAAGATCACTAAGAGGCTAAAGTAGAAGAGTTAATTGAGATTTTGTGCCTCCTTAAAACTAAAGGAATGTTTCCAATACTAAAATACTTGCTTATAAATCATGTAGGAAAAGAAACAACACAAGAGGCTACATCTCAAGTGATATAAGTTATAACACTGCATATGGAGTGGGTGAAAGAAGTCAGGCATAATCAAAACATCAAGTATGACTAGGAACTATTAATAGATGCCACCATTAATGTATGGTTGGTTTATGAATTATTGGTATATATGGGTGATAATTTTAATATCCTAACCAAAAACACCTAGAAAAAGATGGGGTGACCACCCTTGGGTCATTCACCTCACATGTTTTTCATGGCTAACAAGACCTAAGTGCAAGAAATTGGGATTTGAAGGATGCCATTGTAGAGATCATAAGAACTAAGTTTGATAATAAATTCAATGTCATCAAACTAGTATAAAAAGATAACTATCTTTCACTCTTGGGGAGACCCTTGTGTTATGCAAACAATGTCAACATGCACTTTAAGAAGTGTTATATGACTTTTGAGAATGGTAGGGAAAGAGTGGCAATCCCTCTTTCAAGTGACCAAGGACCCCTATACATATAAAGTGATGATATTGAGGATGAGATCAACCAAGTCTATAACATCATGGTGAGGGTGTTGAAAATCTCAACCCTAATGACCAAGGCATGCTCAAATAAGATGATGGACAATTAGCCTCTGACACAACTAATGTAGCCTATGAGCGATGGGTTAAAGAGGCCTATAAGGTCAATGGTTGAAAGTGCCATGCAATACATATAGCTAGGCCAAGACCAGTTAGGATAGGGTTAGTTAGGATTGAGCACCTCAAAATTAAATGGGTTCCTCATGCCTAGAGGATGGAGAAAAGGGTACTCTAGATTAGTAAAAGGAATCTTGTATCACTTCCAAAATATGAAGGGAGCTAGTACATCAAAAAGTATGTCCAAAACATTGAATCCTTCATCTTAAAAGAGATAGATTAGATGGGTACACTAGTGCATACCCTAAAAAACACTCCCACTCACTAGTGGATAGTACATAGGCCTAACTTATAAACTTGGTATGATGTGAAGGTAGTGATATGCACCAGGTTTGATAAGAGTAGTGAGGATCTAAACATACCTGCTTATGTTGATGATTCTAAATCAATCATGCATGTGAATCTATGTGGAGAAACATGGATTATTTATGGTGAGAATGTGTTAAGAGGCATATGGGTGCATGTTTTTTATAGGACCTTGAAGACATGGGCATGAGTGTGGTACATTGTAAATTAGATGCACCATAAGATGGAGAATTGGGAGCTACTCAAGGAGAGGTTCATGCACACTTTCTCATTTTCTTTACAAATCTTAGAGCTACTGGAGCCTTTATAATTCATCTATAAGGCAATGTTTAAGGACACTACAATCTTAGAAGAGTGCCTAAGGGAAGTTTTGGGGAGAAAGGACTAGTGCTCTTGATATTCTTTGAAGAGATGGTGCTCAATAGTAATTCTAGTGAAGAAGATGTTGAGACTTGGAAATAGTGAAATTGGAAGACTCTAACAATTAGACAAAAGCTTGTGTGCCTTTTGGATGATAGCACCTCAGACAATAAAGATCCAATGCATCTTTATATTGCAACATTATAGGTAATAATGCAAGTTTAATACTCTCATTAGGAGAGAAATGAACCCTACTATGTGCCACTCAAGACCACTAAATTGAACATTAGTATAGAAGGTGAGCCAAAAATTGCCACTATAGGTACTTAATAGTCTAAGTCTGATCTGACATGAATTGTAGACCTCCTAAGAGAATTTCAAAACTTGTTTTTGCATAGTTATAAGGACATGAAGGGCACCCACCCTTCCCTTCAAAAAATGAGCATCATTTTAGTGGATGATGTGAGGTTAGTCAAGAATCACCCATATCAGATGAATCCTAATCTCCACACCAAGGTAAAGATAGAGATCGATGGAATGTTGGCTACTAATGTTATTTACCTAGTATAATAATTTGAGTGGGTGATCCCAATGGTCATCAACATTAAGAAAGATGGGGCATACAGGTTTGTATTGACTATAAGATATGGAACACCACCTATGTCAATTATCCATTTTTGACCCTATTCACCATTGAGGTCCTAGATGGAGGCATAGGCTATGAGATCTATACTTTTACTTATGGGTTCTTAGGCTACAATCAGGTGTAGATCAAAGAGGAAGATAATCCCAAAACAACCTTTGTGACTGAATTGAGTTATTTTTCCTATAATATGATGCCATTTGGACTCAAGAATGTGCTAGATGTATTCTCTAATGTGGTGATCATAGCCTTTAAGTACTTTATCCATAAGTTCCTCCAAATTTATCTTGATGATTGGATGGTGTATAGTCTTGTGAAAGACCACTATGATAACTTGTGCCTAATGTTTGAAAGGTGTAGGTAGATCTAGATATCCTTAAATCTAAAGAAGTACATCTTTGAAACTCCATTTTAGATATTACTTAGGTACATCATTTATAAGGATGGGTTGCTTATTGATTTGGTAAATATTACCATAATAATCTAGATCTAGACTCCCTCAATGTAGAAAGATGTTCATACCTTTTTAGGCCATTATGGCTACTATATAAAGTTCATTGAGAGCTATGTAAAGATCATAACACCTCTAGAGTATCACTTACACAAGGATGTCCCATTTTATGGGGGTGAGTCACATGAGGATGCCTTTGAGACACTAAAGTTGAAGCTAGCCAGTGTGCCAATTCTATAGTTTCCCAACTGGATGACTCCTTTTTAGATCCACATTAATGATTCAAGCTCTACCATTGGCACCATATTATCACAACCAAGGGAGGGTAAGATGGATCAACCCATCTCTTTTAAAAGTATATAATTGATGTAGACAGAGAAAAATTACACCACCATCGAGTACAAGGCATTGGTAATGGTATATGCCTTACAAAAATTTAGACAATACCTACTAGCAACCCCATTCATCTTCTTCATAGACCATGAGGTGCTCAAGTACCTCATAAATAAGCCTATTTTATATAGGCACATATGTAGATGGATTATTCTCTTCTAAGAATTCTAGTTCTCTATAGTCATCAAACTTGGGAAGCAGAACTTGGGGCTAGACCATTTATCCTACATCAACTCTAGCGATGTGGCAATGCCCATTGAGGATAACATGATAGATGCATAGTTGTATAGAGTTTAGCACATTCCTAAAGATCTAGCAGATCTTTCCACTTTCCTAACATCCAAGTTTGTTCCCTAGACCTATCCACTAAGGAAAAGAAACAACTTGCAGTCTATGCCACCCCCTTATATCTCATCAAAGGGGAGATCTATAAACTAAGTAGGGATAAATTCCTATGCTAGTGTGTTTGGGAACATAAGTAGGACTCCATCCTCTAGGAAGTGCATGAAGGGATCATAAAAGGCTATTGCATTAGAAATTCAATAATGTGTAAGTTATTCTAGTTAGGTTTATGGTGGCTAAGCTTGTTCTAAGATGCTAAGGGGTATGCTAAGGCATATGATGTATGCCAATTTACTAGGAAACCCAACCATTGATATGAGATGCCTCTCATTCCCATTTTTTCCTAGGTACCATTAAAAAATGGACCATTGAATTTTTTGGGCCAATCACTCCCATAACATGACACACTAGTGCTAAGTACATTTTAGTAGCCACTAACTATTTCACCAAGTAGACTAGAGTTATGTTGACCAAATACTATACAACAAAAATAGTTACATGCTTTATATGAGATAATATCATCAGTAGGTATGGGTTCCCATTATGTTTAACCAGTGATAGGGGCACTAATTTCATCAATTAAATGGTTCTCATCCTTCTAACTAAATACATGGTGGCACACCACAAGACCACCCCATATCATCCCCAGGGCGATGGCATGGCTGAAGACTTTAACAAAATCTTAGGAATGTGTCTAAAAAAGATATGTGACATTGGTTACAATGACTAGGATGATCATGTTTCAATGGTATTATGGGCATATTTCATGACATATAAGTACCTAAATAAGGTTACACCATTTCAACTGGTGTTTGGTGTTGAAGCAGTTCTACCCATGGAATTTATGGTGCCCTCCTTATGCATTACATGAATTATCCACTTAGATGACCAAGAATATTTAAGTGTAAGGTTGGAAGACTTAGGTCACTTGGATGAGAAGCACATCCAAGCCAAATGGATTCAATAATTTGAGAAAGCATTCTAAAAGTGGTGACATGATAAGCACATCAAGTATAAGGAGCTGACGGAAGGAGCATTGGTGTTGCTCTATGATTCCAAGTACTTCAAGCACCTAAGCAAGTTGAAAATTTAATGGATGGGTCCAAACATCATCCACCACATCTTAGAAATAGGTGCATGTAATCTACACACATTATCTGGTGAAATGTTCCTTAGGTATTTCAATGGTAACTAATTAAAGCCATATGGGTAGTAGGCTAGCACTTATGCCATGGAAACTCTAACTTCTTGGTCAATAGTTAGTTTGAGTTGAGCTGACCAAAATAAAGTTTAGTGTAATCCAAACCATTATTTTTCTTTCTTTTGTCCTTTTTATAGTGTATATAGGTAATAGGTAGTGCACAAAGGTTGCAAGAAATTTTGTGTCAACACTTCATATATAATTCCAATCGAATAAGTCAAGTACTTTCACCCATAAATGCAAAAGGCTAGACATCTAAGTAGTGTGTGCATGAAGCTTACTAGGTGTAAGTAGAAGTAGATAAAAGTGAAATATGCCAAAAATGAGAAGTGTAAGGCCCTTGAGGGCCTGAGAATGAACCATTCTAGCACTACCTTTATGTTAGAATCATAAGGAGGCACATCAATTGATCTGGCACCAAATCAACTCAAAGGTAAGAAGTGAAGATGTCCAACATGGTTTAGTTCAAGGTACACAGTGAAGGCACATGTACTAAAAGTGCACAAGATCATTAGGAGAAAAGCAAAGTATTAGAGGGATAGTGCAAGGGATTTATATGGGATAAGACATGCCAAGAATAAGATAATGCTCAAGAAACACAACAAGGAAGAAAAGTTTGCTTGAAATATGAGCAAAGCCTAAAAATAGGTGGAACTAAGCATGTTGAATCATGTGCATGTGAGGTACTGCACCCATTTTTCCACAAGAAAGGTGAAGGTCATGCCAAAGGATACACATGCAGAAGGAAGTCATCCAAGATAGATATCATCCACATAGGAAGGAGTAGGAAGTGACCATTTTAACTACATGTCACTTCAACAAAAAATATATTATGAGCATTCAATGAGGTGATAGCATAAAGATTTGCATTTAATACATACAAGACATGAGCTTTTCAAAGATTTCATGGATTTTTGTATTTTCCACAAAGATCAAGGTATATATGCCATTAATCCCACATTAATAATGGTGGTTGATAGATAAGGGTATGAAAGATCAAATGGTAGATTTACTTTAGTTACCAAGTTTTTGCTAACTAAAGACTTAGTGAAAAATTAACAATAAACCAGAGAGTTGAAGTAAGAAATAATCCTATCATAGTGAACATTTGAGCAAATTAGACACCTTATAAGTGAATAAAAACATAGAGAAAGGGAGTGCATTCATAGTGAAGCTAGTGTGAGGGGTTAAAATGGGAAAATTAGTATAGAGAGCTAAGTGGACATAACGCTACTACCAAGATACCATTAACAACCAGTAAATCTTGAAGCCAGACATATAGGTATAGATCTTGTGACTATGAGAGCACCAACCATCATTAGAGGTTTTGATAAACCACATTTGCCCATGTTCAATACAAGCCACTTCAAAATGGTGAATAAATGAAAGGCATCAAGCTCTATAGAGGTGCAATTAGAACCCAAGAGGGTTAGGATTGTAGAGGAAGTGATGGTGCCAAGACCAAGGCACAGCTGGTTAAAGTAGTTAACATCATAGATATTGACACTAAGGCATTGACCAAACTATCCTATCAATATACGTAGTATCCCCCAGAGGTTTAAGTAGGGAAAAGTTAGTACTCTTTTGTGCATAACTACCAGCTAAAATAATATAACCATTAAACATTAAGTCATTTCCAAGACTTGGTGTAGGATTAGATGGTAGATACAAGGTGTAAGACCCCAAAAGGTGATGCTCTTTTTGATGTCTCAATCTAGGATAGGTTGAAGTATTCGAGTGCAACTCAACCATATGAATGCCTTACTTTATAAAACTAGAGGAGCTAGTCTATTTCTTACTTTTGTGCATACATGAGGACCACATTTATTTCATGGGATGGTGTATGAAGATATTATTGTAGATGATCAAGAGGATAACTAAGCTACTTAATCCTAGGTAGGACATTCACTAGATGATGGATGATGTTGAGGAGGTAGACTACATTGTAAATCTCCTTAATTACTTCAAGAGGGGATATACATTCCCAATTACCAAGTGTGAGGACCCAGACACAAGGGTAATGGTGCACCTTGTAATCTTTAAATTGTCTTCATAGCTAGTGGATGGATTTATCAAAGGCATATCTATGTGTCACCTATCACATGGCATAGGGAATCCTATTTAACATCTCTAAGTTCATCATAGAGGAATTGTTCAAAAACACATTGGAGTGCCATAACATGAAAAAACATTTATATGGGGTTTCATCCTCATCCTAACCATAGTGGAAGATATTGGGATCCCAGATGAGTGTAAGGATAGCTAGTGGGTGTTTTTGGAACACCATGATTCCCCTATGTAGAAATACAAAGACTACACCTACCCCATCACCTTTATCCCTAAGTATAAGATGCATGTAATGCACTAGTGTGAGAAGTATATAGAAGCCTTTGGGTTAGAATGGTACATTCCCTAGGAGCTTCTCATGAGCATGTTTAGGATGGTGATTTTTACTATAATGTAACATTATTATGTTATGTGCTTAACACTAAAAGATGGAAATAGGTTAGGATGGTTGAATCCTCCCTTCACTTTCTTGGTAGAGTTTTTCAAGGATGCACTACATAGGATCCCAAACACATAGCAAATAGAAATACCAATTAAGGAAATGGATGTAAAAAAATGGAAGTTGAGGTGATGTTTTGCCCACACTAATGGAAGGGAGACTAAGATAAAGAGGACACCTCAAATCAAATAGACATCAATCCAATCCAACAGGTCACTATTATGGGCTTCATCCATAGACTCTACTTTGAGATGAAGCCAAAAAAGGAGTCCAACATCGGATCAAGCACTAAATATAAATAATACCCCCCAATCCTCAATGGGGATGAAAGAATCCTTACACTAGATGAGAAGAGAAAGTCTCCCTAGAAGAAGAGAGGGGAAACTTTAGAGGAAATATAAAAATTCTTGAAGCTCAAAATCACTTCAAAAAAGAGGTATCCTCCCTGGGCACTTTCAAGAAGCACATCAAGTCTATACTAAAAACCTACCCTAACATTAAGAGGAAGAAGAAGGACCAAATTTTGATACCCAAGATAGATCTCTCTGACATAGAAGAGGAGCTGGAGGGAGAGGAATTAGAAGAAGAGTAGAAGTGGGGAAACTACATTGTGCTCAAGGATTTTGAGTCCTTGTCAAGAAAATAGACCACTTCCCCACCACCAAAGACCAAGCTAGAGAATCCCAAGTCAAAATTGAGAAGACTTGGCTCTAGTAAGGCTGACACCCAAAGGGCATAGTAGATACAAGAGCATATAGAATAAATAGCTAAGGTAGGGGTGCTAAGGGAAGTGATTCAAATGGTGGAGGCTAAAGAATAATGATGAGAGGAAGAGAATAAGGCATAGGTGGAGAAAGGAGGCATGGAAGGGAAAAAAGGCAAGGAGTCTGAAGAGGTGACCTATTCAAGCACCCTAATAGAAGAGGATTTGTAATTATAATGGAAGGCCATGGGCCTTGACCAAGTGAATATTGATGCAACACTAAAATTACATTGAAGGCATGAGGAGATGAAAGCCAAGGGCATGTCCTAGGTTTAAATCAATTAGATAGAGGCTAAGGAGATAATTTAGTGAGAGAATAAATATGTATCACAAGCCATGTAAATGAAGGTTGAGAAGGAGTGGGCCAAGAAGGAAGAGGCAAATAAAAAGGCTTAGGAAGAGAGGGCCAAGAAAAAGGAAGGAGAGGAAAAAACAACCTAGGCAAAATGGGCTAGGATGTTGAAAGTGAGGGAAGATAATAAGGTCACCATGAGTGCAAGACCAAGTAGAGATAAAAAATTGCAAAAGGCACTAAGTACCCCTAATAGTATGGTAGAAGAATATGCATAATAGGTGTGCCTCAGATTTGAAGGGGAACCTAAGGAGAAGGAAGGTGACACTAGTGCCTTGAGGCAAACAGAGGAGGTCAAAGCATGAGAAGAATAAAAAGATGGTGAAACATAAATCTACACCATATATCCAATACTAGAGACAATCGATGAAGGGTAAAATTCTAAAAAAGAACCCGTAGAAGAAGAAGAAGAAGAAGAAGAAGAAGAGAAGATCACAAATGAAGGAATTGGTTCAAGCACCATCACAAGTGAGGAGGAAGAGTTGGGAGATGATGAGGAGTTTACACTAGGCAATAGGGGAAGGGCATAATAGGAGATTAAAGAGAATGAGAGCCTCTACATGATGGAGTGTATGCCTTAAAAAAATGCTATGACCCTGATGTGCCACTAGGTCTCTTGGGTGCTGGATTGATATATGGACAAACCCAAGTTTGAGGTTCTAAAAAAGGCAATTCAGAGCACCAAGAATTTGAAGGAAGGCATGATTACCAACTCTTAAATCCATACAACATGAACCCAATATGCTTAACCAATACCTTGATAAATATGGCCTCTATTGTAGCATATAATAACATCATCAATGATGTTCATGCCTATAGCTAGAATAAAATAGGAAATAAGGATAAGAAGCAACTCAAAGAAACCAAGCTTAAGATACAACAACTTGTAGAGTGCATATGAGATGGATATCTCAAAAAAGAGTGAAGTTGACCAATTCTATGCACTTATGGAACAAATGATCCCTAGAATGTAACAAGTATTAGAGGACCAAGAGGACCCATGTGAGGCCCTAGGGAAGGAATTGAACAAAAGGATGGATGTACTTGAGGATCTCTTTGCGAGGCTTGAGGAGGGAACCAAAGAAGTAGAAACCATATTTTGTAACCTCACCAACCAAGTGGAAATCATCGACATGTACCTCAAGAAGGTAAAAGAGGAAAATGATCCTTTGTTCCATCACTCTTTCATGATAACCAAGGCTGAGCACATGAAGGTGATGGCCAAGGTCAACTACCTTAGTGCTTACTTGAAAACCTAGGATTAGTATTTGGAGGTAGTCTTCCATGCCTTCCAAACTAAGGCCAGTGATTAGGGAGAGATTTTGGATGGTGGGGTGAAGCACATGAAAGAAAGGTATAAAGCCTTCAGGAAAGAGATAGAAATCATAGGTGTACTTTCTATCAAGCCCACATGCATTGAATTAGATGGTTCCATTGATGAAATTAAGGGCATTATCCAAGGATATGAAAATTTCAAGGTAGATCTATAATAAGGTGCACCTAAGTTTTACATGCCTAAGGAATTAAAAGACTAGTCCAAGGTGAACTAGTAATTTTATATGGGGTAATGTTGGGCCCCTTTTTGTATCAAGTACATGGACCATGCCAAATAAACAAATCTTAGCATGAGGCAATATTTGGAGTATATTTTCCCTTTTTATACATTTTGGTACCAACTAGAGGATTCCTCATGGATTTTGTGCCAACCGATGGGTAGTTACATAGAGCCAAATTACTTAAAGATGTCCCTACCAAGACTTGGACATGGTAGCTCAAGAAGCATGAATGTTGGAGAGTGGGGTAGGTGAGATAGAAACCCCTCAATGATATATCAATGCATGACATACATTCATCCAACCTGGATAGTATAGTAGAGCCAATGGACCAAAAACAACTTAGCACTCAGCATGCACCCCTTTAACTTTATAGGAGATGGCCATCTCCTTATAAAAGAAGGCTTGTAATTGAAGGGGGGCATGATTAAGTGTAACAGAGCTATGGAAAAATAGGGAGTGAAATGCTAGTGTTCCTTAATATGCACATAGTATCTTAGATATTGGAATGTATAGATTAAGCTCACATGTGAGTCATTGGGCATGAATAGAGTTAGGAAGAGCATATGCTTTATTATTGTATTGAACTTTGTTAATAAACTACAAGTTAATAAATAATACTATTGAAGGAATATGAAGTATTAATCCATATTTTATGATCTACATGATGGTATTCTTATAATCTATTTTCCTTTATGCTTTGTGTAGTTTAACATAATATATTGGAATATAGAGGTTCAATCTTAGTCACTAATGGCATCCTCATGCCGTTTAACGACCTTGACTCACCTATATAATGACTAAGTGGTGAAACTAGATTGTATCAAGGTTCTAAGACATATGCATAAAATGCTATGTCAATAATGAAACCTTGATTCAAGTTGTCCCCAAGATTTACACAAGTACCTGAATGACTCCATTGGCTAATCCCATAGCTTACACCCCTAAGAGCCTAGCCCCTCCAAGTATGGACTTGTACCTTAAGACTTGGGTCACTAAGAGGACTTGCATTGATTAAACTCCCTTGAATAATCTAGTATTAAATGACCACCTAAACTCCTATGGATACTGATTAAGCCCATTTGAACCCTAAGTTGTACCATAATGCAACTAGCCAAATGCAGGCCCAGTCCCTTCATTATTGCACTTTGGGTGAGCACATAAGGCTTGTGCCTTATGTGAAATTGATGGCAGTGCCATAGTATGATTAAATTTTGTACACCAGACCTTACTAACCTTGTTCCAATCTCCATGAAGTCTATAACTAATTTGGCTTGATATCTAAGTGCATGGCCAAGCATAAAAACCAACAGAGTGAACTTTTCTACAAGATTAATAGGCTAGTTTTGATATGGTTTTCCTAATTGTATTTTATTTATGGTCAATACACAACAAACACTATGTTTTACTTTAATATGTTAAACATATGCTATGCCATTATGTTTAACCTTTCATTAAATTTGTGTTCTTCCTAACCTATATGTGTAATTTTATATGTAAATGATGAATTGTAAGTTTGTCAGTTAATTGTGGTTTATGTTTGGCCCCCTATTGCATAAGTTATCTCTATAATTATCATGTTTTAGAGTATTTTTAAAAACATCTGCTAATATGTATCTTAGGAATCTAAAGAGAACACATATGTCGTTAGTTATTTATTATTGAATCTCAATAAAAAACAAGTATAACAATGCAATGAAACTAAACCACTCTTGCCTAAGTACTAGGGGATCATAACACAATGAACAAAACTACAAATAAGAGATTCAAAATTATAACAATATTACCTCATTTTTTAAAATTAGTGTCCACTTGTTGGCATAAAAGATGTTTTTCTTTGGATTTATGGCAGAGAAGATGGTTTTGCTCAATATATGACATTAGAGACTTTTATAAATGCTTTCTCCATCTTGGTATCACTTCTCCAAACGCCACATATGGCTTTGCTTATCTTGGCTTGGCTTAGTGTGAAGCTTGATATCAATTTGGCATTATATCATTACTTTGATGGCTTATTAAAGGTATTCCTATAGAATAACCTTACACACAAAAGATTATTTGGGTAGAGTGAGGGAACTTATATTTATAGGTCTCAAAACCAACTCTAACCCTAGGGAGGGTAAGTTTAGTTCTAACTTTGGTTGAGTCTAAAATAACCTAGGTTAAATTTAGGTTAACTCTGGGTTGGGTTAAAGCAATCATAAAGGATTGATAACTCACTTTAGATATTTATGAGGTTATGCCTCACCTTTTATTGAATATTAGGAATTAATAAAACTTTTTGTTAGCTCCCTTGACTTTGACCTCATGTTTATTGAAAAAATCTCTTTTTAGATAAATGTAATTCACTAATTCAACTTAGAATTTTTGTTTAAGAAATTTAATTAAGATTTGCTTTTTAATTAATCTTGTTTAGTATTTTTTAGCTTTTGGATTTTTTTAAAAATGCTTTATATTAATAGATAAATAGACTAAGAATGTCAATTTTCTAGGTCAAAATTTGACTAGGGTTGAATCCAAGATAGGTTGTGGGTGACTATGAGGTAATACCATAAATAAGCAAGACTCACCATGTTTTTGATAAATTAAATCCCTTACACAGATGAATTTGGGAAATTCAAGTGTTTTTTAGGCTTAAATTATGTCATTTAATAGAAATTGATCTGAATCCTAGTTTAGACATGAAAGTGGCCAAAAATGTGTCTCTACAATTATGAGGTTTAGCCTTTGAGAGGCTTGACATCCTAAATCTACTGTACACTATGGGATTACCAGCTGAGTTGAATCAATTGGTTGAATGTACTAGGATATAATATCAACCGACAAGTCCCTTGAAGACTATTTCAAGGCCTCTGTAGGTAATGGGTCTAGAAGAGAAGGCCAAATAATAATAGGGCAAAGGGTGGATTATATATACTTTTTTATTCTTCCTAGCCTTCTTTGATGATACTACAGTCGTCGTCTGAAAAGAAGTGGAAGAAGGCATTGGCAAGCCTAATTGAAAGGATGACATATGTAGCTATGAATTTGTCAATGTTCCCCTAACACTCTTAGATGATACTTTTTCAATTTTAGGGGAAACTAAGGTAATAGTGGAGGTAACCATAGTAAAAGTGGGAACAATTGATGTTGAAGACACTACTAGATTAGTAAAAACAATTAAGAATGCAGAGATAATAGGACTATAAGAAACATATTCCATTTTAAAAACAACTAGGGATGGTTGGACATTAGGAATAGAAGAAATAAAATCTACTTTGGAAAATCTAGGTAAGGTGAAACACTAGGATTGAGATAAATAAGATAAAAAAAACAAATAGACATTGGAGAGATAATTGATATGAATAGATATGTATATAAATAGAAGGAACTACAAAGATAGTTGAGATTAAACCCTCACCTAATGTGTTTGCTTCAAGTGGTGCCTTCCCTTTAGTTTCTTAGAGGTTTAAGACTTTGGATCTATACAAATATTCGTCTTTATCAATGGACTCACCTCCCACAAAATTCTACTCCTACCTTGATGGTATTTCTTTAGATGATGCTCTAATAGTTGGACTCAAATGGGGTCCCTAAGCCCTTGGTTTTCTCTTATAGCAAATAGTTTTGATCACAGGAATCCAAGAAAGGGGGTTAATAATATGTTAGTTCAAGTAAGAAAACTCAAATAAAAATGCACTGACACTTACACTCCAATCTTATAACTTATGGAGAGCTTAGTAATAAAAGATAAATGAAAGCACAACTAAAACATAAAAGACAATAAATCCTTTACATTCTTTGGGATCTCTAAATGCTTGGCTTGCTTAGCTTATGCATCAAGTAGTCTTTGGAAAATGAAGCTTGTTGGCTCCTTATCTCCTTAGCACCATGGCTTTGATTTGGCTTGATGATTTCTTGGCTCAAGATTTTGGCATTATAAAACTACTTGAAAAGCAATTTTGGTATTATAACACTAAATCAAATGGCTTATTTCTCTCCAAATTTGCATTATAACTTTGGCTTATGAGATCTTAAAAATGAAGAGGTATGGAATTGTATTTATGGAAAATGGATTTGAATCTCATCCAAGATGATTTAGGGTGGATTTAAGGATTGAAATGGGTTCAAACCTAACCTAGGTGAGTCAAATATAACTCCAGTAGAGTTAATAGTTGTCAAGTAATCATTATTTATAATTACTAGGCATGGGTCTCCAAAATAGCTATTTTAGGATATTTTAAAAGAGCTTGACAACTCATAAAGGTAATGACAATAGGCTAGGGTATTTTAATTTTAGAATTTCTTTTTTTTAGGATTTAACCTAGGCATTTAATTTGGTCTAGCTTGTTAATTAATTTTGATTAGCCTTTTTGCATTTCTAAGATTTTATTTAAGTATGCAAGTTCCCCACTTAATATGTATATAGGCCAAAATGATTGTTGTGATGTTTCAAGGTGATTAGAGATGAATCTGTGAGAGTTTAGTATTACATACAATAAAATACCCTAATTAGGGATGCCTTAATGTGATTCTGAGATTTAATAAATAATGCATCAAAAATTTTGGGACATTTTGTGATTCTTAAGATTAATTTGCAATGATTGTAAGGAATCAATTTGAAGTCTAGTTGAAATCTATTTGTCACCAATTGTAAGTGTCTAAAATTTTCCCTTGTTTAGAAAGGCATTGCAATCTATAGGCATAATAATGTCTTCTAAAAGATTGAAAAGATCTTATATGTCTATGACTTCAATGGTAATGGATGAACTGTAGATGCCCCAGAGGGAGCAGTTGGGAAAGGGGTTAGTGATCTATCCCTCAAAATGAGGTAACAATGGGACCAAAAAGATGAAATGGGGTGGAAAAGGATTGATTTAACCATAGGTAGTTATATTAGTGGCATAGGTAGAATAAAATAAGAATGAAATTAACCCATGTGTGAGATTAATCCAATCAAGAAAGTGATTGCATGCATTGATTTTTTTTTAAAGTACTAATTTACTCAAAGGTGATTATAATCAGTAACAAAGGTTGAGAAACTAATTTTCCCAAAGGTAGTTATAATTAGTGGCAAAGGCATATACCTTAGTTAGGGTGGATGAGTAAAAATAATGATTTTTACATAGGTAGTTATAATCATTAAGATGACCTAGATTGAAAAATGATGTTTTATTATGCCCTATTAGGGTATATTGGCAAGCATAACTCAAGGATATAACCTGTTATATACATTAAAGATGATCAAGTGTAAACATAGATGTGATGGTATAATGACTAAAGAATCAACAAATAACAAAGCATATGAGGATGCTCAAAGTGATGAAATAAATGACTATAAGAATAATAATTGGTCAATGTAAATGATTTAGTTGTATCTATTAATTTGGAGATGTTTATCCTTATTAACATCAATACAACTAAAATAATCAATAGGTCAATTTGATCAAGATGGGTAGGAGTATTTGGAAAGGTTACCAAGGAAATTTTTTTGTGGCTAAATCATTTTAAGAATTCTCAAGATAATTTTTTTGTAGAACATGATGGTATACATCATGATAGAACACCATGATAACTTATCCAAAATATGCATAAGGATTGACTCCCAATCCAATAAACAATTGAAAATAATACACCAATGATAAAAACCATGATGATGATGTTGACATATGAATATGGATGGAATTAAAAATAATGCACAAGGAAGCACCCAATGAACACATATAGACCGAGTCAAGGCACAATAAGGAAAACAAACAAATAGGTAAAAAAAAAAAACAACCAAGAAAATAAACAAACACACATAAAAATTGAAAATAAAAACAACAACAAACATCCTATCATCAACCAAGTCAACTTATATGCATGAAGGCTCAATGGAATGATAAATGGGTAGTGCCCCCAAGCAAGGTTACATGTAAAGGGAAAGGTCACACCCCTAATGGCAATGAAATGGATTGGAACTAACAATGGATTTTCCCCAGTAGGGAGTGTCGAGGATGACTAACTAGGCTTAAATAGGATAAATGTTTTCAGATTTTAAAATTTTTCATTGTTTTTGTAGTTTTGATGTATCTTAACTCATTATATATTGATAAGATACCACTCTTAAAATGGTGAGAGCATTGGATTAAGTTGCTTGTAAAATGGTGAGACTGTATGGAAAAAGGGGGATTGATCTAACTTGAATGTGAATTAAACTTGGCCTATGTAGTCCCATTATGACCTAAAGTCATAGTAATTATGTCAACATAAAAGGTGGGGAGAACTGACTAGGTCACAACAAGCTCTAAAATTGAGGTAAATAGCTAGGAAAAATTAGAATAGTAATGGAAAGGTGATGGTCCTAATTTTCCCATAGGTAGTTATAATTAGGAAAAAATGGAATAGGTTTGTGATACTAATTTACCCATAGGCGGTTATAATTAGTAACACAAGGTGAAACACTTATTTTTCCATAGGTGATTATAAGCAGTGGCACTAGTCAAATATAAATGAAAGATAACTTACCAGATACGCTATCACATTACTTTCATAGACTGTAATGTAAACACAAAACTCTAAAACTACTTAAACTAGATCAAAATCCCTTCATTGAAGGTGCAGGAAGAACCAAAGGAACCAATATCAAAATAGGCTTGGGTAAGATGGCTTAAAATAAAATTTGGTATAATAGGGATGGTATGGTAAAATGGTATATGGTATGACATGGTTCAAGGATGGCCAATTAGATATAATGGCAAGAGGGTTTCCCCCAAATGATAAGGTAAGGTAAATGGCATGGTATGAAATAATGGCAAGAGGAATGACAAATGAAAATGGCAAGGTAAATAACAAATGGAAAGGTATGGTTTTTGGCAAGGTAAATTTTTTTGGCTAGGTATAGTTTTTGGTAAGGTAAATGCTTTTGGCCAAGATATGGGTATATGTTTTTTTTGTTCTTATTGATGTGGAGATGCATGTTTGAGTAGTAAATGATACAACTAGAAAGTGTCAATCATGTAAATTACTAGCCCACACCAATTTTTAATATATTTTCCTTTAAGAACACACATTTTGATCCTCATTGCTCATTCATTTAATTTCCTTCAGACATCGAAATAATATATATTTATAACCTCTACAAAGGAAAGTAAATCCAGGGTTGGTAAATACTAATAAATAGTGGCTAATAGGTTTGGTTTGGAAATGTAAATGTGTATGATAATGGAGTGTATAATGGTTTGGAAATAAATGAATATTGGGATTTTTAGGAACACATAATTTTGTTAATTCTAGCTTTGACATAACTTTGGATGTGGTAAGGATAAAGACTTCTGAGTATGCTCTTGATAGAACCACCAAATTTTATTGACATTTGGGCTTACGTGTAGCTACCATCTGATTATGTTGTAGATTGGAAGATATAATGATTTGATCTTTGATAATGTCTTCATTAAGTAGTGAATAACTATTGTGCTCAGCTATTGGCACCTTAACGAGGTTTTCACCAATAAAGTTGTCTTGATTGTCCCATATCACCTCTAAGAAGGTTTAACTAAGAAACATTGACTTTTGACTTTGATTTTCTTCTAATGCCTTTGAAAAGGTTTCACTAGAAGATGTTAATTTTTAACTTTGATTATCCCTTAACACCTCTAAATAGGTTTCACTAAGAGATTGTTCTTCTTCTAAATGACTGTGGTCCTGGTCTCCATAATATTACATATTTGTTATGTTGCCATGGATTCAATTCAACAAGGTATGATTCTATCGATCCTAATTGACACTTGTGGGAGGTGAAACATCAATATAATGGCTATGTTGATTGGTGATAATGGCATGTGAAATGGTAATGGAATAGGGGGAGGTTGCACAATCCTCATATAAGATACTAGGAAAATTTATGTCAAAGCTAAATTAATCATCTTTAAAAAATGTATAAAGATCACAAATTTATTCAAATTAATCAGTAAGGTATGTGTAACCAATATTTTAACAACCATAAATGTATTTTGAAGCTGAGTCTAATTCAAAGGAATATAAATCCAATGTTGAGATTGATGTTGATTCTACTTCTGATGCTAAATATGATGTTAGTTCAAGAATAGAACCTAACTTCAATGTTGATTCTTCATCTAGTATGGATGTTGATACAATGATGTTTTATTGAATGCTTGGTATTAGAAAAGTAATGGCCTATGATGGCATAATGGGTTCCATAGAGAGTGCTTTGTCAAATTTATACTCCTCAATGAGGAAAAAAATGTCAAGAGATAACTCCATAGAGACTATTTTGTCAAGGGGAGGCTCTTGAAAAATAGGACAATGGTCAAGGTAATGATTTTCCCAAAGGTGGTCATAATCATTAAGAAGTGTCTCAATAAAAACTAGATTGTTAGAGAGAAACTCCTTGACAATATGAATAGTATCAAAAGGTTATTTATTATAGGTTGACTCATCACAAATAATTGATTCAATAAAATCATTTTGGATTGGTTGGTTTTATTGGCCTTGGTTTACCAGTAGTTGTAAAATACTAGTTTTGAACACATCTTGGTCTTCAACTGATTGGATCTATTTTGGCTAGATGATTGTCATGAGTTTTCTAAAGTGGGGAATAGTTAGAAATGGTTGAAGAATGATCGATGGTTAGATAATTATATGCTTATGTACGATGGGCTTAACAAAGGCTAGTTCCCAGTTTAGGATAGTAATTGTGACCTATCAAGTTGTGATTGGATAACCTTATTGGGATAATGAGATACCATGGTAGGAATGTCCTATAATGGTAATGCTAGGGTGTTTCAAATCTTGGTTTATATCATGATCTAAAGGAAAAAGTAATGGAATGGTAATGGTAAGTTATTGTAGAGCTTGGTTGCTTATACAGGCCAAAGTATGAGGTCTTAGAAAGGTAATCCTTGGATGTTGTGGAGCTTGCTTGCTCACATAATCTGAAGGAGGGTTAATGGTATAAGCAAGGGATCAAACACCATGAGCATTAAGAGTATGAAGCTAGTATGTTAATCATGAAAAATAAGGTATCACCACATGCTACTCTTGAGGATCTTGGCTTTGCTCTCCATATTAGGTATTGTAAGGAGGATAAGGATCCACCTTACAAACAACTTATTCACCATAAGGGTAAGAAAAAAAGTCAATTTTTTTAGACATTCTATCATATCTTGGATTATACATGCCTCCATTATAAGTGTAACAAGACATATCCACATCAATGATGAAGTTTCATGAAAGGCCTAGAGCTATATAAACTATTACAAACATTGTCCAAAGGATAAATGGTTTGAACTTGGTCTAACTTGGTCAAATAAATGGAGTTGTATCCCCAAAATGGTATGTGCTAAAACTTTGTATAAAATATTCTAACATCAAATGTCTCACACAAAACATCAAGTGGTTGAATGAAAACCAACATGCAAAAATTTAGGTACAAAGTGTTCCAAAAAAGTCTAATCTAGGAAAATAAAATTTTCTAGGTCAATTGAACAAAATGTGGCACAAAATCCAGGATTAAAACATGCATATGATAGGTCTTTTGTCCAAATGCAGCATAAAATCTAGAATTTAAAACAAGGTATGAGATTTAATCTAATAAATTTAAAACACTTTGGCATAAACTAGGCATTTGACTTTAGACATGAACTTGGTCAATTGGTATAAGGCATGAATCAAAATGTATAAATAAGATAGGCTATTTCTCCCAAATATAGGCAAAAATAATAGTTTTCAAATTGGGTAAATAATTAACCTAGGTTACACAACCCAAAAGAGAAAGATCGATGTCTATGCCCAAGTTACACAAGGCATAAGAATAAATCAATTAATGTTTGGATTTAAACTTTGTCAAGGTTAATTAAAAACTCAACTTAGGAAAACTAGGATTCTTTAAAATAAATTATAAGCTAGACAAAGATGAATAACAAAACTACACTAGGTAAAAATCCAAAAGACACACGTGGCTTTGGTTTCTAAAATGGAAACTCGAACACAAGGTAAACAAGTTTATGAAATGATTCAAGTAGTATAATGATGTTACCTTACTATAAATATGTAATCAATGTTACTTTTCAAGACTCAAAGGAATAAAACTTGAAATGAATTGGGCAATATAAAATTACCCTTTTCAATCAAATGACACACACATAAAGATTTGTCAAAAAAAGAGTAAGACAAAGGTATGGTGTCAAATGGACAGCATAATACCTCCTAAAACAATGGAGTGGTGTATAAATAGAAACTTATTTTAATGTGACATAATAAACAAAATAGATAGTTTAGACTTAAAAACCATGCAATAAAGGATAAAATGACACAAACACCTAAGTGTAATGTCCTAGATTATAAAAATGAAAATGTTGCATGGTGATGTCAAATTTCATCTATATACATGTTATTGAGAGGATTTTGAGCATTACTCCAAAAATAAAAGAGCATGAATAATTATAGATTTTACACCCCCATTCTCTCAAGATATTATACGATGAATAAAACTTTGGGCTACCTGGCCTACATCAACAATATGTCCATGGAAAGTGGGTTTTTTCTAATCTATCAATTTTTGTGCATTTCTAGATGGTCCCAAATGTGGCTAACATATGATATGCTCATGTCATTTATATTCACATCAATTGGCTTGTTGTGAAAATTCCTTGTCTTTTTCATAATGACTACATCCATCATTTGATCAATGTAGTGTGATGTTCAAGTTGCCTCTACAGTTTGAGGTAGTATCTTAATAATAAAGTTTGATTAACTGCTCAAATAGAAATCCCAATAAGTTAACCTCAATTTGTATACCCCACCATGGAGTGGGGTTGAAATAATTCTAAGAGATGAATTCTTGGGTCGACAGTTCCCTAGATAATCTATGAGGAGGCGATGAAATCCCACTCACAAGCCAAAGTGCATAAAAATAAAAGACAATTGAAAAGACTTTAGGGTTGCATTTAGATCACCCAAACCATGTGGAATTGAGGAGAGCCTTAATGATATTATTTTCACATTTTTTGACTAAAGTGACCAAAGAAATGAATGAGAGCTTTTGGTCACCTAAGTTCCCTAAAAGGGATGGGAAGAGAGCATACACACATCAATCATTTTTCATAAATAAACAAATTCAATAAATAGGCATGAAACAAATAACTCTCAGGAACATGTAAATAAAATGTGAAAGTTCATTTTAATGCACCAAAATGAGATGTGTTTTGAATTTTTTTCCCCTTGACATTAGTTGAAAAACTTGCAAAAACCCTGAAAACCATCTAAGGCATGAAAAATAACTAAGTTCATTTTAAATGCCAAGCACAAAGTGTGAAATATTTAGGCATGTTTAAAATTGATCTTTTCACCTTTAGGTCTTGAAATTGTTATAGGTTTTTTGCTTGCTTATAAGCCCAAATGTGAATGAGAAAATAAGGTTTGAAAATTTGCTCTCGTATTTCTCTATTTTTCTATCTCAAAAATCAACATCAATCCACATAGGGATCAATATCAATCTGATGAAATCATCATTGGTTAGTCCATAGAGGGATCAACATCAGTCAATAAGGGATCGACATTGGTTCTTTTTTTCCTTAAAAAACCAAGTAAAAAAGAATATGATTTCTCAAAAAAAGATGGTTTGCAAGATGAGCATAAAACTAACAAATATCATTAGATCCTACAAGAAAATAGTTAGATAAATGAGATTCAAGCCTTTAGAAACAAAATAAAAACCAAAAAACATAAGAAAAACTTATTTAAACACATTTATGCCATGCTTTGTTCTACACATAGGGGTCAATGTTGATCTTGGGTGGATCAACGTCAGTTCTGGGAGGATTGATGTCGATTTTGGTAGGATTGATGTCAGTCTATATGTAAACTATGTGTCACTAAAAAATAGAATACCTGAACAACAATATAATAAAGTACATTTTTCAATTAAAAAAATTAAGACTTGAATTCTGAAGATATTCAAACATCCATTAGCAAAACTAAAGGCTACATATTAGTCTCCTTACTTTTATGGTGTGTTCCAAAGCATCCCACTGGGCATGACATTTGTGATTATAGGAATCCAATAAGGGAGGTTATTAATATGTTAATTCAAGTAAGAAAACTCAAATAAAAACATAATAACACTTACATTCCAAGCCTATAACTTAGGGAGATCTTAGTAATAAAAGATAAATGAAATCGCAACTAAAACATAAAAGATAACAAATCCTTTACCTTCCTTAGGAGATCTAAATGCTTTGTTGAGTGACTTGATCAGCTTGTGCATCAAGTAGTCTTTGGAAAATGAAGCTTGTTGGCTCCTTCTCTCCTTGGCACCATGGATTTTATGTATCTTGATTATTTCTTGGCTCAATATTTTGTCATTATAACACTACTTGCAAAGAAATTTTGGTAGTATAACACTAAATTAGATGGCTTGTCTCTCTCCAAATTTTCATTATAACTTTGTCTTATAGGAGATTAAAAATGAAGAGGTATGGAATTATATTTATGAAAAATTCATTTAAATCTCACCCAAGATGAGTTATGGTGGAGTTAAGGTTTGTAATGGGTTCAGACCTAACCTAGGTGAGTCAAATAGAATCCCAGTAGAGTTAATAGTTGTCAAGTAATCATGATTTGTAATTAATAGGCATGGGTCTCCAAAATAGATATTTTAGGATATTTTTAAAGAGATTGACAACTCATAAAGGCAATGATGATAGGCTAAGATATTTAAATTTTTGAATTTCCTTTTTTAGAATTTCATATTTTTCAAATGGATAAATTAACTAGGCATTTAATTTGGTTTATCTTGCTAATTAATTTTAATTAGCCTTTTTGAATTTCCAATATTTGATTTAAGTGTTCAAGTTACCCACTTAATAGTTCCATAAGAAAAATTGACTGTTGTGGTTTTGTAAGATGATTAGAGAAGAATCTGTTAGAGTTTATTATTACATAGGATAGAAGACCCTAATTAGGGATGCCTCAATGTGATTCTGATCTTTGATTAATGGTGTGTAATAAAATTTGGGATGTTTAATTATTCCTAAGATTAATTTTTAATGGTTGGTAGGAATAAGTTTGAAGTCCAATCAAAAGCTAGTTGTGGCCAATTTTAAGTGTCTACAATAGTCAATTTGTATGTTATGGGGGATCCATCTGAGTAAGGGAAGCTGATACTTCCATGCTTATAGTCATTTGAGCTAAGGTAGTAGTAGTATGAGCATGATATTTTGATTCTTAAGATTTAATATGAATTGGCTCATATTCATCTCTCCCAAGAGAAGTTGTAATGCTACTGGGATGATTTTAAAAATTTCTTCACCCAATCCATCCATCGTTTCCCTTCCTAGGACCTGAGCATCACTCTTGGCATTAAGAAAATGGAAGTCATGGTTTTTAGGCTCCTATTGGTATGGAATACCAAGGACTTGAATATGTTTTTGAATTTGACCATGAAGGTTCCAATCTATATGTGGTAGGGTGGCTAAGTAATATTATTTGAACCTTCCAACCTCTTTAAAGTGTTTACGGTTGATGTAACACATCTTTCCAATCAATATATGGGAGTCATGGAATATAATCTTCTTTTTCTTATTTAAATCTCCATAAAATCTCCACCATAATTGGTAGGCTATTTCCTTCTCAGCTAATTTTTATAGTATATGTTTAGGGAGATGCAGGGGAGTAACCTTATGGCCAACAACCATGATCATGGTATAATCGATGTATAGATAGTAGTCCCTTCTAGGAATTAATATGTCATCAATGATCTTAGATACTCTAGGTAATGACAACTTATGACTGTCCCTCCAAACCTAAGGGTATATCTCCTCTATAATTTGAAGTATGTTTTTTATATAGACATATATATGCATAAATGAGTAAGAGTCACTTTTATGGTTATTAATTAAATATGGAGCTAGAATATAAAGTGACCCATTTTGCATGTATATTTTTCCCATCATAGCATACAAGAGGTATGAATTCATATAAAAATATCCCCTATAGGCATCTTATATTTGCACATAACTTACTCTTGTAGCTTAGCACTGATTACCTCTCCTAGAGTAAATTTTAGATTTGAGGTCATTATTAATATAGAAGTGGAACCCATTCAAGGTGAAGGAATTCAATGAAAGGGTAGCCATATAATTGGTTAAGGAGGGCCATCCTAATGCAAAGTCCCATCCATAACTTGGTTATAGGTATTAGTTGTTTTTTCTTGAGGATAATGATCTCTCCAAGAAAGATTGATTTGCTCAATGTTTTGTCAATTGAATTTTTATTTTTCCATGTCACCACTTTGTGCAAATCAAATATTACATCCACAATAGGTAAGGATAAGTAGCTTCAGAATTCATCTCCTAAGATACATATGGTGATGGTTTTGTGTTTCACGTGATGTACGAAATCACCCTCAGTCACCTTATTCATAAAGAATAGATCTCATAGTATGTCTATGCAGGGCATAACCTCAGGTTTGGTCGCTTTAAATAAAATCATTATTGTTTGAGATGGATTAAATCTATATCCAATTACCTCTATGTTGGTGTTAAGTTATCCTCAAAATTATGTGTCTACCTGGTGAATTGCATCCCATAACATTGAGTAATTGAAATACTCATCATTGAATACCATTGAATCAAAAATGATTTATTTATATTCAATTGAGTTCTTGATCAAAAATTTGGATGGTGGTAGGGCTAAATGAATGTCTTAGATGAAGAATCCATATGTAGTTTGCTAAACTGATAGAGTTATTATTCTTTGATTTAGTGTCTTGGCTATTTTGTATGCACTTCATAATTCAAATTTAAGTAGCTAGGGATTGTTCTCAAGGAGAAAAGTGAGTTTAGAGTTATTTGTGATTAATGATCACAATGTTTACTTTCAATTCATTGATATATATTTTGGTATTCAAGTCTAGTTCATGTGCCATTAATGTCCAACATATCTAAATTCATTTAATTCTTTTAATTCAAACTTTTCCACTTTATTTGGTGGGTATACCACATAGACATTATAGAAATTCAGAGGAATAACACAGTTGACTTTGATAAGTGTCATTTTATCACTCTTTTTTCTTTAATTTAGGTATATCATGGAGGATTTCAATTGTCGAGAGTTAGATGTTTCATTAAAACTGAGTAAGCCTAAAATATTATGAAGCAAACACATCTTCCGACCAAAATTTTCAAAGACTTTTGGTGGGAATTTTTAGTGAAGGATGTGAGGGTTTTCATCTTCAAAGGCCAAGTTATGAACACTTTTTCCAAAAACTTTCACTAAAGTGCAAAAGTTTTGAAGATTAAATGCCAAAGATTAAATGTTGGCTAAGAAAATCTAAACTAAAAGTTATTAAGACCACATTTTGAAATATTTATCTAATTATTTTTACCATGCATTTTCTTCAAAGACATAAATGTTGAACACTTTCAATGAAGTGCAAAAGTTATGAAGACCAAACTCTTGAAGAGAAAAATTGTGATGAACATAAAATAGAAGACTTACATACATGGAGGATAAAGCTATGAAGACCCAACCTATGAACAAACATTCTAAATGAAACTTAAGAATAAAACCAGCAATAAAAGTTATGAATAACATTTTTTTCAAAGGTTTATATAGGTGTGAAGTATTGAAGAATGTCAAAGATTGACTTCCAAACAAAAGTTTCAAACTCTAATTTCTATAAATTGTGAGACTTTACAAACTATGTATGTTCTAAAGACTTGTGTATATTCAAAACTTCCAAAGAGTATTAATAAGTTAGTCTAAATATGTCTATTCGTGCTAATTGAATATCAAAGTTATGTGAAACATATAAATCTCTTATGAAATATTATTTCTAAGATAGGCTTAGACCCATCTAGAAGATAGTGGGTCCCTATTCAAAAAAAATAATGGGGTATGTTAAGTATAACAAATAGTGACTTATAGGAGGAGTACTCTTGAGTATTTGAGAACCTATAGACTTTGGTTATCAATTTAAAATCAAACATGAACCATTTCACAAGAGAATAATTGAATTAGATATATAAAAAAGACTCCTAATAATAACATACAACATACTTGCCTTGATTATACCCTGAATTTGAGTGTAAGTGATTTCCTTTTACCCTTATGAAAATTTTATTAAATATTTATGATAAATATATGGTTCACTATGGTTTCTTTGAAAACATATTTTAAACTAAGGAAGCTCGAGCATTGCTCTACTACCAGCTAGGCATCCACAGCCCTGATAAAGATGAATTTGGTTCATCTTCTTTCCTCCTCATGTATTCTTTTATGATGCATGATGCATGATACATTGATATTATTTCATCATGTGAGCCTTTGATAACCTTTAGATTTTACTTAGGTTTGATTGATCACTCTTCTTAAGATGAATTGATCCTTATTTTCCTCTCTTTTTTTTGTAAAATATGGTTGGAAAAAGGAGATCATAAACCATAATGAGATGGTATATATGAGGGCATAATTTTACTAAATTATCCATGTATACACATATTATTTTTAAACTTTATCAATTACTGATGCTTTATATCTTGATGTAACTTATCGAGTTTGAATCTCTCTAAGTGCATGTCCTAAGGGGTACATCAATAATGGGTGGGCAAACCATTGGTGCTTCACAGGATTATTGTCCCTTATCACCAATTGTTTTCAACACACTTATCTTCTAAAACCCATACCCCTAAGCTTTACCTCATATTTTTCACCCTTCTCTAGTCTTTTACCACCTTCATTAGCTCTTTCCCTAACCTAAACCCCTTTTTGATAGTTTTCATGGCATAGTCATCCACATCGACCTTGTATCCTTATTGATAAAGCTTATTAGGGATTAGGTTAGCCCATGGCCGACCTAGTCCATGACCTAGTTTTTTTTTGTCAATTATGATACTGGGTTCAGTAGTCGACCTTGTCAGTCTAAAATTTTGGAAGAGTTTAGGGTTAGATCTACCTATATAAACATATCCATTTTTTCAGTCTTAGAGAGACAACAAGAGTTAATTATTCATTTACATTTGTTTACAATCTGATCTTCTACCATTCTACTTGAGGAGTATTATCTTAGGGTTTCTAATTGGAGAATAATCTTGTCTTTTGAAGAAGTCTTAAATGCTTTGGCCTTTCTTAGTGATACTTACAAGCCAAAACAACCTCTTATGAAGCACCTATGTCCAAAGGAGAGATTGAGTCTTGATGGGTTCATCTTCAAGGTAAGAATATCTAACTTTACTGCTCTTGTTAGTAGATAGAAGTAACATAAGTAAGGGATTTTGAATATATTTCTCTCTCCATGCATTAGGGTTTTATTTATGTATGCACTTAAATCTACTTTCTTTAATAAACCCACTAATTTAGCTCATAATTATATTCCCTAACCAATTAACTAATATCCCAAATCCCTACATCAAATTCCCTACATCCCATGAACCTTATTATACCTTTACAATAAATTAATCACCCTCATTAGCCAAATAACTAAGACTAATTACCTACTAACCTACTCATTAACCCATTTTATAATTTAAAATTCCTTTTATTCACCTACCCATCTACCACCCTACTAAACTAGCTATTCCTACACCCCTACTATATAATGGAGATTCTAGAATTAGAGAATTATAAAATATCCTCTAATTTAACTCTTCCCCATATAGAAACCTCTATTATATAGGTTTTTAAGGAATTAAAAAATCCTTGGAAAATCTCTAACCATTAATCTCAATGACCCCAAGATTAAATTTAAACCATTGATTCTCCCTCCCATGGATTATATAATTAAGTCATACCTCCATGACTAATTAACTTGAAACTTGAGAGTCATAAGCATCCACTATACTTAAATCTATCATTAAATCAATCCCATATCCTTGTCAAATCCATTAACAAGCCAAAGAATCCATTGAAGCCATTATCAATCTCAATTAAGTAATCCAACATTCCACTCATTTTGTATTCAAAATTAGTTTGGTAATCTTGGAAAGGATCTCTAAGGGACAAGAGGATAGTAAGTGATTCAATTTTAAGTATCTTATTATATCTTTACCTTTCCCTTGAATTTGTTTGCATTTTGGGTTTTTATTGCTTAAAATAGTAATATAAAAAAGAATCCAAAATACACTCAAACATTTGGTGAACATGGTGGGACTTCCTCCCTAAATATAACTTATTATGATTGTTAGAGGTGAATTAGTGACTTACAGGTGCAATTGGATGAGAAACAAAGACTAGAATTGAAAAAATCATCACGTATAAAAAAATTGTGATATTGCACTAGCATTCACAATATTGTAGTCATGATATTTCAGTAACTTAAGAGGTATTGCAATTTTAACCAATAATGATCTTATTTTTGGTAGGTTGTTACCTTTGTGAAATAATGTTACTTTGAAATAAGCAAAATTACACTGGTAATTATGATATTACGTCTCTAATCATGGTTTTGTAGGATTACTATGTTGGCCTAACATAACTATTTTTCTATCATTTCTAACCTTTGTGCAGTCCTATTTACCTACCTTGTGTTGCTAGATAGAGGTTTTTATTCTTTTGTGTGCAAGAAAGTAGGTTCGATTGAATATGTAGTGTTTAATTGTTGAGTTATGATATGGATACTTTAAAAATCATGTTATCAACTCGTGAATTGCAATATCACCATCATAAGTTATGATATTATAATTTATGTACAAATTGGTAAAATTTTCCCTACAAATCTATGATCTATAGGTTTTATTTTATCATTATCTAACTTGTAGGAGATAATCATATAATCCTTTTGGCAAGTTTCTCTAACTATTTTGGGGTTTTAAATTATATTTTCCTAACTATATTTTGAAAAAAGTTTTTTTTGCATGCATTTTTTGTGTACAAGTTGACAGGAAGGAAAGGTACAAAAGGGATCATCTACAAACTAAATAGTGCATCATTAACCTTTTTATCCCCTACTACAATACTATTATTTACATAGTAGCAGTTTTGAATAAGAATCAATGATATTACTTTAGTAGTAGCGATATTGCAATCTAACAAGTTTCTAGGGTTGTTTTACTTCCTATTAATAAAAAAAGATTTTTTATCACTTTGATAGGTAGTAATTCTCTATTATATAAGATTAAGGGTTATTTTTTTAGATCAAAATAAATCTTGACATCTTTTAAGTAACATTTAGATACATTCTAAAAAATTTAATTTTTTCATAGTCATTTGTAGGCATTTATAAGCACCTGTGTAATCTATCATAACTATCTAGACATTTACATTAGTTAAAATACCCAAATTTTTAAATTTTTGGACTCTAATTCAATATGACTAAACTTAAAGTAGCGATATCACCCTGAGAGTTACAATTTTGCACTAAAAATCATGGTTTTGTAAGAGCCTTTTTGATGACTATCACGGTTAACTAATTGTGGCAATACCTAAAGTCATGATTTTTTAGGAGCCTTTTTGATGACTATCATGGTTAACTAACTATGGAAATACCTCAACTCATAATTTAATTTTTCTTGACAGTTATGATATCATAATTTTACTTTGAACTGACTATGTAATTACTATTTTGTAAGAAGTAGTAGTTTTGTCTCAAACTACTAACCTTATTTATGCAGGACCCCTCAAGACAAAGGCGCCCATTTTTTTTCTAACCCTTGCGTTTTGAAGGAGGGGTACCAAAATCCTAAAATTTAATCTTGTTACTTGTATATATCATGTGTTGTGTGACTTTATTATTCATTTTTAAGTTTCCTCACATAGGTAATTAATCAAGAAAATTAATCATGCTGGTTTGTTTTTTAACCCACTAAGTCTGAAATATCACTTGACATGGAATTCATTCCCATGCACATGCTTAGTCACTATGGGTTGGTGTCATAGATTTTGTCACCATGCATTCAACCAAACTCCATGTTCTAGTGGAGTATAAATATTAGGGATAGTTATCATTAGGCCAAGTAGTTGACACCATATAAGTCATCCGTGAAGGGAAAGAGTTAACTATTTGAACCAAACATTAGACATCACCCTATATATAATTGGGCCCCACCATACCCATCCTATATCAATGACTCCCCTAGAAATATTTTGTACAAAACTAGATTAGGACCTATCGATCATAACAGACATTTCACTACTAGAGTTAGGATCAGCTCCTAAGAATCCATTCAGCATAGACATGGTAAAGGAGGTTTATTTGATTCTGTAATGTCATGTCCCCTTTTTTGTGGACATTGACAGATTTGATGATTGGCCTATTATGCGACCTTCGTAGGCTAATAGGATGGATAGAGGGTCATAATGGAGCTTGGATCGACTTTGATTCACAGGATTTCTACATTTGATTTTCATTCAGGGTATTTCAGACACATTTGGCCTGAGCTCCTACTTTTTAGGGATATTTGATATGCAGCGGAGCGCCTTTATTATGGTATGGTTATGTGCGGAATCACTCCCTGATTCACTAGCTTCGATCGGTTTGAGGATCCGACGTATATTGAGGGAGATATTAATATTTGATTGATTTAATCAAATATTAATTATTTGGTCTCATTAATAATTAATTATTAATTATTAATTATTTTCTCTAATTTTAAATTAGAAACCCTAATGCTAATTTAAGAAAACCCTAATTAGGGCAAGAATATCTTTTGAGGGTATAAGGGTTTCTCATGGAGGCCATTGTTCATTATGCATTGATGCTTATTATTGATATTGATTCTTGTTAAGAAATTCTTCTGTGAAGACTGAGCCAAGGGTTCTAGGATTCCAATTGCAGTGAAGAACGTCAACTCTTCATTGTGTGCGATTCAGAGGTTGTGAAAGATCAGCCGATCTATTGCCGAATTGAGAGATAACTTCACCCAGAAGTTATCATAGTATTACAGGTATTTGAGAGATAACTTCACTCAGAAGCTATCACAAGGGTTTACAGGTATTTTCTTTATTTTGGGTTTTTGATTCAAGAATTATCCAGATATAGATCTTTTGTGTCAGCCCATAATTCTACAGATCAGGATCAGGCATACAGGGTGTGTTATATCAGCGGCCGTACGACTTTCGTACAGATCTGCAAAAAATCTGTACGCATCTACAGAAAGTTTAGGTACCGACATCGGCGAACAGGAACTTACAGAGACCGACATCGGTCGACTCATCACCGACGTCGGCAAGGGGACCACTACAGGTCGACCGACGACGGCAGTATAACCGACGTCGGTGACTGTGTTTTTTACACAGCAGGCCGAGACGTGCCAGATTCAACCCAGTTCGCGGAATATTCAGGCTATAAGGCTGAACTTTCGATATTCTTTGTATACCTGACAGAGGATCTCAAATTGTAAGCTTATGAGCAAATAAATAAGAAATTATACTGTGATTTATTCATCTATTTGAAGATATTTTACAAAAATTCAGATAAGCAATTTGGAGCTTTGTTTTGATATTCGAAGGGATATTACAGTGGTATCAGAGCCAAATTCCTGCCATCCTGTTGGGCACATCAGAGCTAATGTCTTTCCAACCTGTTGGGTAGTTTGGGTAGATTGAATCAGCGAAGGATCATGATGCCTTCATATACTCAGAAACAGTGGGACAATGATATGAAGAAGCTGGAACACAGTTTGAAGCAGTTGGATGAAACCCAGAAGAGGATGAATGCAATTCTTTCATATCCTACATCCAAAAACAAACCCGCACGGTATATGACAGCGAAGGAGGAGTGGGAGTTAGTACCACCTCGAATTCAGAAGTTATTGCCTTTTGATCACTTTGTTAAGCATAGGAGAGAGCACTACAGATCACTTCAATGAAAGAGTAGCATGTCCCATGATTATTATGATTATGAGATAGGAGATAGTGAAGATGAGGATGAGTTTGATGCTTGCACTCGGAGTGTACAGGGGTGCTCAGATGTTAGTGCACTGAGGGTTGATGATCTCTCAACTATGGTAGAGATTGTAGCAGAGTCCCAGGATCCTATTATTGCAGATGATACTCAGGAGAATGCAGTGGACAGTTTTGAGGACTTAGTTTCACCGGTTGTTTCTTTCTATATGGAGGAGTTAGACAGTGATGCTATAGTTGTTGATACTCCGTCTGTTGATATGAGCTTTGATGTTGATCATTTGTATATTGAGGTGGTTGGTGATGAGTACATTCCTGCAGTTGTTGCTGATGAGCATGTTGTTGAGGCTGATACACATATTCAGGATTTGGGAGTACCTGATTCTGATGAGCGGGAGATACCAGTGGAGTCGAGTCTCCAGATTGATTATTCTCACACAGATGATAGTGTGGTACAGTTGGTTGTGCCACCTTTACAGAGAGATCAGTTGGGGTGTGTGGGGGAGTATGTTGATGCTTCCACATATATTTTCTACTGCACTGAACCATTCATGGAGTATTTATTGGATAGTGCAGGTGTTCGTCTGGACTCACATAAGATGACAGAAGGTGTTCTGATCCGAGGTTCTAGTGCTATTAGCAGATTGGGTGAGGGGATTTTACGAACCCTTTCTACTATGTTACCTTACAGGGATGTTGAGGTATTGTTTGTTGAGCCGAGATTGGAGCCATCCATTGAGTCCCAGTTTGGCAATAGTGTGCCAGTAGCAGAGTTTGGGGGTTCTTACCAGCATCATACAGTGAGGTATGCTCCTTATTTTTCTTTGCATTTAGAGATTAGTTTTGGTGTCAGTGACTCAGGGACCCATGATTGTCATATCCACGGTCCAGTTGGGTGTGGGTATCAGTTAGACAGGGACTTGAATTTTGACAGAGTGGATGTTTTAGTTGGCTTGAGTTCCACAGTGTGGTTTCTTCTACCGGCATCTACAGTTGGTCTTCAGTTAGTTGTTTGGGTGCCGCGTGTAGTTTTTCAGTTACTGATTTTGATACTGTTGATGCTGTTGATGTTGATGATTTATTCACACGGGTTGATTGGTGACATGATGGATGTTACACAATTTTTTCCTTGGGATCCAGGTGGATTGAGTAGTTCATTGTTCCGAGATTGCTTGGGGACAAGCAATTTCCGGAGGGGCGGATTGTCATGTCCCCTTTTTTGTGGACATTGACAGATTTGATGATTGGCCTATTATGCGACCTTCGTAGGCTAATAGGATGGATAGAGGGTCATAATGGAGCTTGGATCGACTTTGATTCACAGGATTTCTACATTTGATTTTCATTCAGGGTATTTCAGACACATTTGGCCTGAGCTCCTACTTTTTAGGGATATTTGATATGCAGCGGAGCGCCTTTATTATGGTATGGTTATGTGCGGAATCACTCCCTGATTCACTAGCTTCGATCGGTTTGAGGATCCGACGTATATTGAGGGAGATATTAATATTTGATTGATTTAATCAAATATTAATTATTTGGTCTCATTAATAATTAATTATTAATTATTAATTATTTGCTCTAATTTTAAATTAGAAACCCTAATGCTAATTTAAGAAAACCCTAATTAGGGCAAGAATATCTTTTGAGGGTATAAGGGTTTCTCATGGAGGCCATTGTTCATTATGCATTGATGCTTATTATTGATATTGATTCTTGTTAAGAAATTCTTCTGTGAAGACTGAGCCAAGGGTTCTAGGATTCTAATTGCAGTGAAGAACGTCAACTCTTCATTGTGTGTGATTTAGAGGTTGTGAAAGATCAGCTGATCTATTGCCGAATTGAGAGATAACTTCACCCAGAAGTTATCATAGTATTACAGGTATCTGAGAGATAACTTCACTCAGAAGCTATCACAAGGGTTTACAGGTATTTTCTTTATTTTGGGTTTTTGATTCAAGAATTATCCAGATATAGATCTTTTGTGTCAGCCCATAATTCTACAGATCAGGATCAGGCATACAGGGTGTGTTATATCAGCGGCCGTACGACTTCCGTACAGATCTGCGAAAAATCTGTACGCATCTACAGAAAGTTCAGGTACCGACATCGACGAACAGGAACTTACATAGACCGACATCGGTCGACTCATCACCGACGTCGGCAAGGGGACCACTACAGGTCGACCGACGACGGCAGTATAACCGACGTCGGCGACTGTGTTTTTTACACAGCAGGCCGAGACGTGCCAGATTCAACCCAGTTCGCGGAATATTCAGGCTATAAGGCTGAACTTTTGATATTCTTTGTATACCTGACAGAGGATCTCAAATTGTAAGCTTATGAGCAAATAAATAAGAAATTATACTGTGATTTATTCATCTATTTGAAGATATTTTACAGAAATTCAGATAAGCAATTTGGAGCTTTGTTTTGATATTCGAAGGGATATTACATGTAATAGGTCACTAAACTATAATCTCACTTGTAAATCCATTAGATGGTGTGAATTTTGGGTTATAAACCCTTTTTAGTTTAATAAAATAGGACTTGTGGTTGAGCGTATTGTTTGTGTGTCATGCTTAAACCCGTGTTATTTATTAACTAAGTCAGCCAATCCCATTTTAGAACATGTAAACACCTCTAGGATAAAATAACATTCTAAAAATCACATTAAACATCCATTACACATTATTTCATTCACCATATTTGGATACAACATTAGTTTTAAAACCAAATCTTAGTGGTCACCCATCTCTCCACTTTTCATTATCATCCTTTGACTAGGTATTGACAAGTCTTTGATCTAGCACCCATCACTTCCTTATATTTTACCTCTTTAAACTTAGCACCCATATACTAATCCCTTTGATAGTTTTAAAGGTACTTGATCATGTCAATCCCCTTAGTCTCCGTTCTAGTTTGAACTTGTGTAAGGTTTTGACTCTTGATAATACTTAGTCACTTTAGTCTTTACATCTATCTAAAATATATAATCACCACATTTCTAAATAATATTCTTTGACCACTCTTATATTTTATTTATAGACAAAATTAGTATTCTAATCAACACCCTCTCCCATCATCTTACATTAAAAACACACCTAATCACTTTTTCTCACCCTCATCATCCATCATGCCTAAATTCTTAGGATGCAACAAGGATCCAACCAAGATAATGAATTATTAGGAAACTTAGGTGATCAAAAACAATATCATGATGATACACATAGAGATATGCATACTCCTAGAGGAGAATATGATGATTCATAAATGATTGCTTCTATAGTGATGAAGTTAGAGCATGATTTAATCAGTCTATATATGAAAATTATGACCAGATTATGGCTCAAGTCATTAGAATGGGGGGCACACTATAGCCAATATTTGATCATAACCTTATGTAAAATTTAATCTGCCCATCCACTCGGCCTAATACTCCCCATCAATATATCCATACTAATCAAGTACCTAAAGAAGAGGAACTTATAAACCACGAACAAGAACTTGAAGACCAATAAAAATAATTGCTTCTTCAAAATAACTACATTTAAGCTAATAGGAGACAAACCACCTTAGAAGATCGATTGGATCAACTCATACAACAAATTAATTCCTTAGCCTCCTAATTTTGTATACAAAATCAAAGACCATCCCTTCCAAGACAAAATTTCTATAACTCTAATAGACCACAAACAAGTCATGCCCAAACTTCTAATCCACTTGTAGATATATCATTTTCACAAGAATGGAAAATGATGAAAGAAACTCTTTAACAAATTGACCATTGCACGGAAGTAATGAAATATAAATATGAGGATTTGTTCTCTTCTCCTTTAGATATGAGCATTATGCAAATCCCTTTCCCACCTTATTTTGAGGTACCAAAATTTGAAAAATATATAGGAAAAGGTGATGATACTTACCTCCTAAGACTTTTTCCAGGGAGTCTCATTGGACCAACACTAGAATGGTTCATGCATTTACTAAAGGGGTCCATATCTAGTTTTGGAGAATTGACTAAAACAATTGTGAGACATTTCTCATTCAATATAGAACATGATGTTTTCATCATTGACCTCTACAACACTAAGAAAGGAATGGAGAAATTTTTTCCTCCTTCTTATAATGTTTTAGAAGCTTAGCAAGCCACTTATGTTGTACATTACTAGAAAAAGAGTTGGCTAAAATATTCATCAACAACCTCAATGTAAAAATAAAATATCAATTTAAACTATAATGTGTCAAATCTTTTGATTAGATTATTGAAAAGGGGATACAAATTTAGAAGCACTTATTGAAAAGGGAGAAATAAAATTATACACCCTAAATGAATAAAATCAACATCAAGTTAATGACTTTTTAGGTAAATCAAAAGTATTCAATAAAAATAAAAACATTGTGGGAGATGGAGTTATAGACTCAAAACAACATGTTCAAATAGTGTAAAAGAGGACTCCCATATATTAACAAAATGTCTCCTCTATTAGAGTGCTATGAGGTAAGTCAAAGCCTTAAATAAGAAAAAGACCTCTTACCATCCTTGGAGTGCCTGTTGAAGTGGTCCTTCAGTAGTTTATCACAACTAACGTGAACTTTCCTTGAGATTTGACCTTTGAATGATAATAAACCTCAACCCAATTGGTATCATGAGGTAAAATTATGTTAATATCATAGAAGCAAAGGTCATTACATAGAGAAATGTATGAAATTAAATAATTATATTCCGTATCTCATTGAAAAAGGAGATATTGAATTGGAGGGGGAGAGTACTCCTAATCAATCTAAAAATTAGTAGCTTAGTATTTATCAAGATCCCTTGCCTAAGCATGGTCAGTAACAAGGGAAGCCACCTAGATATCAAGGTCAGGTATCCACTTCTTATCATATATATTATCATTACATCTCATACCATTATGTTAATTCCATAAAATCCATATCCCATAAGATCCCACTCCACCATCATCCACCCTATTAAAAATTAATTGGGCCATAGTTGACTGCGTATTTACTACCCAACATAGCAAAATTGTAGTTCTTGGGGCACCACCAAAGGACCCATCTACATCCACATCTCAAAAGGTTGATATCTCCAAGAAAGGCATTGTATCTTTTGATAAGCCTTATGATATAATCCAACAACTTGAGAAGACCCCTACTCAAATCTCACTCATAGATCTTCTCAAAACATCATGCATCAAGAGATCCTTAATCAAGACTTGAATGATCTAAAATTCCACCAAGATATGACACTAGCTAGTTCCAAGCATTAATGGGTCATTTGTCTCCTTCACATCAAATCACATCCAATGCCTAGGATATGCCTCCCATTGGCCCACATCATAATTACCCATTATTCATATAAATATCCATATTTAACCACTACATCCCTTGGGTACTCATAGATGGAGGGTATGCATTGAATTTATGTAATATAAATTTTAAATAAATTGGGGTATTTTGAAGCATCCTTAGGGCCTATTATGATCATGATTAAAGCATATGATGGAAATAAATAACCATCAATAAGGACTATCTATCTTCCCATTGCTATGGGACCCATTGTACATCAAACCTTGATTCACATTATGGATGTTTGTTTGTCATATAATCTAATGTTAGGCTATTTTTGGATCTATGAAATGTAATCAGTCCCATCCATTCTCTACCAATGCCTAAAATTCCCTTACTCTAGCATGGAAGTCACCATTCCTAAGGAAATTAAGCATTTTCATAGCTTCTAAATGGGTCAATCCTAATCCTCATGCTATTATCCTAGCATGGATACCTCTATTCCAAACCCAATAGCTCCCAAATATATACACCTTGATGATCTAGTGCATCCATCTAATCTATTACCAGATGTCACCCACCTTAAAATCACATCCACAAGTTGTGGGGAATATGAATATAAAACATTTCATGTAGGTGATTTAATTTTTTCCCCACATAGTTATGGGTCCCCATCTATGAGTAAAAACAATCTTATCATCTATCATTTTGGACCTATTGGTAAAAATTGGCCCACATACAAAACTTTTGCCTAGATGTGGTGCGAGAAGTTGAGTAGAGTTCTAGTTAAGCGAGTGATTCAATGGTGAAAGGTGAAGGCCATCCCCTATAGGTTACTAATGAATAACATATAATTTTGGTTTTTCATTTAATAATTTTACTTGGGAAGTCAGCCAAAGTTGAATAATTGCATGAAAATGGTGTATTTCATGCCATGAACATCCCCTACATGTTACTAAGGAAGAATAAATAATTTTGGTTGTAAATTTAATAAGTGTACTTTAGAAGTCAAACTAAGTTAAATAATTACATGAAAATGATGCATTTCATGCTATGAAAATCCCTTAGAGATTTGGTTTCTTGATGTGTTTCTTATCTCAAGATATAAGCCTTCAAAAATGATCTAATAGTGTGGGATATACATGGAAATGTCAGATTAAAATTACAAGAAATAGTGGTTTAGATTTAAAAAATCCTCAACAAGTTTTAATTTGAACATAAGGTTAACAAGTATCATGTTATTGGAGGCCAAAATCAAAGATCAATAACACATGAGTGATCTCATGATGTCAATAAGTCAATGTAGGTCTATGGCACACATTCAATCATGCATCAGAGATCTAATGGTGAGCATGAGGTTAAAAGTTTAGAGGATCCTGAGAATGAACACAAAGGTACCAAGTGTCTCAATCATAGTGAATTTTGAGCAAATCAATGACTTTTATTTGATTATATTGACCAATGACATGCATTTGATCTGGCAGATCAAGATCAATAGAGCCTATTTAATCATGCAAAGATCAATGGTGCAGATCAAGGTCAAGAAGTCAATGAGCCTAAATTACATGTAAGGATACCATGTGGTACAATCTCAAAATATAAATTTAAAGATCAATGTGGGGATACAAAGTGATATAATCTCAAATGTAGATCACAAATCAATGTTAATGTTGAAAGTCAAGTCCTAGGGAGCACATGATAAAGATACATGTCCAAGGCAAAAATAGTCAGATTTTAAAATGAAATAAATTATGTGGTAAGTAAATGCCACATAGGTAGACACATTAGACCAAAAATTTAACCACCAAAGCTTTTGTGTATAGATACGAGATCAAAATGTGATCTAGGTTACTAGGATCAAATACTGTAGATTTGTATGCTACCATTAAATCTCAGTTCTATGAAAAGGTTTGCTTACTCAGGTTATGAAGTCTATCTTGGGTTTTGAAATTATGGCTCGATCATGCTCAATAACCTCAATAACTTATGGATCTTCTTTAATATTATGACTACATAAAAACTAATATGGGAATTTGTTTTCATCTATAGTGGACCTATGTTTAGGGGTTTGGATTAAAGGCAGGGTTATGATTGTGAAAGGAGTGTTAGAAGGGACACCAAATAATGTAAAGAACATATCAAGATGAATCATAGTGTTGCAAAATAATTAATAAGATGGAAAGTGTAGAGGTTGATAAAGGCAAGTGGAGCATTTAATGAAATTTCAAAAAGTATTTGGAGACTGATCCCATTCAATGGATCATGACTCAGCATCCTCAACAAGTTCTTGTCTTCTAGTGTGTTTCTAAGCCAATGAAAGGGATTGAAGACTATTTTGAGCTAATGAAAGTTAATTTTATAAGAAATAACTAGTTATAATCAATTAAAAGTGGTTGAGACTCCATGAAAGTGGTTATACCTCATTTATTTATTTTGGTTTTACTTGCTTCTCTCTCTCTCCCTCTTTTTTCCTATATCTTCTATTTCTCTCCCATATGTAAAAAAAGAGGTATTTATCATATTTTTGAGAAAGATACTCTCATTTGATAATGAAAATCCCTATCAAAATTGGTATGAATGACCTCTTAAATAAATAAAGATAATTTATACCTAGCTCTTGCCCTTTGAATTATGTTTGGTAAGCTTGTGCATGATGGTATTGTGAATGAGTGTCTTCCATGTCCATTATCCTTCTTTCTTGCCTTTTTTTAGGTTCTTTCAAGTTAGTTTCAAGTTTTAAATTGTTATCTTTCCACCATTAAAGTATGTTTGGTGTGAATCTTAGAATTCCTCTTTTCCTCATTCATTACTTGTGATCCTAGTTTGTGAAATACTTATGCAAATTAGCTAGTTTATGAGATTGTGTGAGTCTCATTTAAATTTGGTGAATCACCCATTTATCTCTCTTAGTAACCCTTTACACCCTCTCTATCCCTTTTCCTAGTAAAAACATTAGTTTAGGTGAACCACCAAGAGGAAGCCAACCTTCTTTGAAGGTTTAACCTCCCTATAAGATACCCACAACTTAAGACTATTCCCATTTTGTAGCCTATTTGGAGAGATCCTGAAGAACTCTCTCCAAGGGTGAAAATTAAGTCTACAATATTTTTTGGCATGCCTAATGGGACCACTTTCAAAGAAAATTGGTCAAGTTTGATATTGGTTTGATCAAATTATAGTGATTGTATCTTTCATCTTTTAGTATTTGGAAACTTCAAAGAACACCAACATTCTAGTGGGAGAGCAATAACTATTTTTCATGCCAAAGGTGACTACAAGATTAGCTTCTAGAGATATTCCTTTTGAATTTGTTGAATTACCTTTAAATTTAGTAAAAAGGTTAAGGATTGTTAACACTCATCCCTAAAAAGGAATATTTTCTCCTAAACCAATTCCAAATTATACCTTTGAAAAAAGATATTTGTTAGGTCCTTTCACTACCATGGTATCCCTTAGAGCTTTCCCTTTTGTGGCTTTTAATGGTTAGAGTCCTTTATTTTAAGCATAGAATATACTGAGAGGGGGTGGGGTGAATTAGTATATCATATATCTTATAAAACTTTCCCTTAATCAAACATTCAAGATATGCAATAAAACTCAAATAATAAACATCACACAAGAAAGAGAGAGACACCAGATATAACATGGAAACCCAATGTGGGAAAAACCATGGAGAACAATCTCAAATATATGAATGAGCACAAACCCAAACAATATTCACAAGCCAAACTTACAAGAGCACCATACCCCTTTGCCGAGCACCACCCCAACTACTATTCATGAGCACCAACCCACAGGAACATCATACCCCTTTACCAAGCACCAACCTAGCTATTATTCGTGAGCACCGACCCACATGATCACAAACCACTTTGTGTATACCACACACCTATCTCTCAATGTTGCTATATCAACAAATGATAGTTCAATACAACATCTCTTTCCTCTCTCTCACCTTTGCTCTTCTAAGCTAGATATAACGAATACAAATCATATTCAACTCTCACAATTGCTCTTCTAAGCTAGATAATACAATATCAAATCAACCTCTTTCATTCATATTTTCAAATGGCTTCTCAAGCATTTATTTATATCTTTCCAAATGACCTTTGGCCTTCCCCCTTTGTGACCCTTCAATCCTCATGGAAAATGGCACCAAACTTGTATGACCCTTCATATTCAAGCCTTTGAAAAGTCATGTGGTGACCCTTCTTGACCAAAAACGTCCTTCCATCTTTTGTCCTCATCTTGGTGACTTTTTATATTCCTTAAGGTGTCCCTTTATGAGAAATTGTGTCCCATCCTTCTTTTGTCTTTATCCCATGGCTCTTTGACTTCTCCACGGGCCCTTCTTTTGTCTCATATGCAACCAAAAATATATTTGTTAATATTAAATAAATATTAACTCACATTAGCCAAGATAAACAAAATTAAATGCAATGGGGCCTTTATCATCAATAATGCTAGACCTTTGACATCAATGACAATATTTCCAACAATCTCCCCCTTTGTCATTGATGGCAACCTCAATCTTGAAATTGCCACATCCTATCACTTACACATACTATCATCTAAAAACATACAGTAACTCCCCCTTATTGTAGCAACATGTACCTGTTCCCTATACCTATTTTTTTCACCTATACCTATACCTATTATTCTCCCCCTTTGACATCAATGACAAAGGGTCTACCTGGAGCTAACACTTAGATCCCCCTCAACTAATGTTAAACCTCAATGGTAGGAAGTAAAGGAAGTTACTCCCAACTTCTCTCATAGATACTCAAATGTGTCTTTTGGTAGTGCCTTTGTGAAAATATCTACAATCTACTCTATGGTACTAATATATTCCAACTTAACTTATTGATCTGCAACATGCTCTCTCAAGAAGTGATATCTAATGGGAATATGTTTTGTTCTTGAATGCATTACTAGATTTTTTGAAATATTTATAGCACTTGTGTTATCACAAAAAATGGAAATAGGTTCATCATACTTTACCTTGATATCTTCCAAAGTTTGCTTCATCCAAAGCACTTGAGTACAACACAATACTACTATAATATATTCTGCTTCAGTTGTAGAAAGTGATACTAAGTTCTGCTTCTTGCTTAGCCATGATACTAAGCTATCACCAAGGAAGAAAGCTCCTCTAATTTTACTCTTTCTATCATCTAAGCACCCTACCCAATCTAAATATGTATAAGCAACTAAAGTGAAATCTTTACCTATGGGATACCATAATCCATAATCTAATGTCCCTTTGATATATCTAAATATTCTTTTCACCAAATGAACATGACTATCTCTTGGAGATGACTAATATCTTGCAACCATACCTACTGCATGCATGATGTCTAGTCTCGATGCTATCAAATATAAAAGACTACCAATCATATATCTATACAAAGATTGATCTATAACAGGTGAATCTTCATCCTTGCTCACCTTATTTCCTATACACATAGGTGTGCCAACTAGTACACAATCCTCAAAACCAAATTTATTCAACATTTCCTTGGCATATTTACTTTGAGATATAAAAATTTCTTTATTTGATTGAAATATTTATAATCCTAAGAAAAATGATAATTCTCCAAGCATAGACATCTCAAATTCTTTTTGCATTCTATCAAAAAATTATTTTGTCATCTTTTCAATATTTCCTCCAAAAATGATATCATCAACATAAACCAAAACAATCAATTGATGCTCACCTTCTATTTTGATGTAAAGATTACTATCAACAAATCCTCTCTTGAATCCTTGATCTTGTAGGTACTTATCAAGTCTTGCATACCAAGCTCTGGGAGCTTGTTTTAATCCCTACAATGCTTTCTTCAATCTGCATACATGATTACTAATATTTGAGAGAATAAAACCCTCAGGCTGCTCAATGTAGACCTCTTCTTCAAGATTCCCATTTAGGAATGTAGATTTGACATCCATATGAAATACTTTGAAATTTTTAAATACTGCATATGTAAGAAACATTCTAATAGCCTCTAACCTTGCTACTGGTGCAAAATTTTCTTCAAAATCTATTCCCTTAATCTGAGCATATCCTTTACATACTAATCTTGCTTTATTTCTAGTTATTTCTCCATTTTCATTTAACTTATTTCTATAAACCCATTTTGTTCCTATCACATTGTAATCTTTTGGTCTAGGCACTAATTCCCAAGTATCATTCTTTTCTATCTGATCTAATTCTTCATCCATAGCCTTAACCCAATGCTCATCATGTCTGGCTTCTAAAATATTTCTAGGCTAAATTTTAGATAATAAAGAGAAATTAACTTGTTCATATTCACTTACCATCATTCTTTTGGTGCGAATTCCTTCTTTTATATCCCTGATGATGTCACTTTCATTATGATTTTTTTGAACATATTTGGATGGAGTCTTGGTGCCTTTTTTCTCCTTTTCCTCATCTTCATCTGATTCTTCAAAGCCTTCCTCTTCAATGATTTTAGGAATGTCTATTAGATCACTGATCTTTTGTGTTCCATCTTCTTCTATCCTGACACTTGCACTTTCAACAATTTTCTTGGTTCTTTTATTATAACATTTATAAGCTTTAATTTTGCAAGAATAACCAAGAAATATACCTTCATCTGCTTTGGATTCAAACTTACCAAGTTTTTCATCAGTTCTCTTTATTAATCATTTGCTATCAAAAACTCTAAAATAATCAACTATTGCTGGTTTGTCTTTCCATAGCTCATAAGGAGTCTTGTCACTGTTGACTCTTAATAAATCTCTATTCTGAATATGCACTACTATACCAACTGCCTCTCTCCAATATTTATTTGCTATCTTGGATTCATTTAGCACTGTCCTCACCATCTCTTGAACTATTCTATTTTTCTACTCAACTACTGTGCCATAGCCAACTTTCTTCAATCTGACTCAAACAACATTTTTGACCTTTGATGTCTGATAGCATACATAAGTTATTACCTATTCTCTAAGCATCTGCAATCAATACATCTGAATATTTTCTTCTAATTTCACAACCTTCTACATAAAATTTTAGTGTGTGCCCCTAATCACACATTTGACTTACACTCAAAATATTATGCTTAAGACCTTCTACATATAAAACATTTTCAGTTTTAGTTCTACCATTATCTAAACTTAGTGTACCTTTTGTTGGTAATTTTGGCAGTAGTATTGTCCCCAAATTTCACTGTGCCACCATTGATCTTCTTCAAGGTTATGAACTTGCTCTTGTCTCCTGTCATGTGCCTTGAACATCTGCTATTAATAAACCATGGCTTTTTCAAAGTGCGCTTGTAGATCTTCAATTATCTCCTTTGACTCATTTTCATTTTTCTCAATTTGATACTTTAATCTTCAATTTTTCTTTTCAACAATTTTCAACTCTTCTAAGGCACACATGAGTTATCCTTCCATATTCACTTCAGCTTCATCCTCTTCTTCTTCTTGATCAACTATTCTTTTGCTTGCAAAGGTACCTTTATGTATGGCCATCTTGTGCTTTCCTGATCTACCTTCAAGCTGTAAAACTTTTTCAAAAAGGAACCTGCTCTGATACCAATTGTTAAGCACAAAATATACTGAGAGGGGGGTGAATCAATATATCATATATCTTATAAAACTTTCCCTTAATCAAACATTCAAGATATGTAATAAAACTCAAATAATAAACATCACACAAGAAAGAGAGAGACACCAGATATAACGTGGAAACCCAATGTGGGAAAAACCACATAGAATAATCTCAAGTATATGAATGAGCACAAACCCAAACAATATTCACAATCCAAACTTGTAGGAGCACCATACCCCTTTTTTAAGCACTACCCTAGCTACTATTCATGAGCACCAACCCATAGGAGCACCATACCCCTTTGCCGAGCACCAACCCAACTATTATTCGTGAGCACCAACCCACATGAGCACCAACCACTTTGTGTATACCACACACCTATCTCTCAATGTTGCTATATCAACATATGATAGTTCAATACAACATCTCTTTCCTCTCTCTCACCTTTGCTATTCTAAGCTAGATATAACAAATACAAATCATATTCAACTCTCACAATTGCTCTTCTAAGCTAGATAATACAGTATCAAATCAACCTCTTTCATTCATATTTTCAAATGGCTTCTCAAGCCTTTATTTATAGCTTTCCAAATGACCTTTGGCCTTCCCCCTTTGTGACCCTTCAATCCTCATGGAAAATGGCACCAAACTTGTATGACCCTTCATATTCAAGCCTTTGAAAAGTCATGTGGTGACCCTTCATGACCAAAAATGTCCTTCCATCTTTTGTCCTCATCTTGGTGACTTTTCGTATTCCTTAAGGTGTCCCTTCATGAGAAATTGCATCCCATCCTTATTTTGTCTTTATCCCATGGCTCTCTAAATTCTCCATGGGCCCTTCTTTTGTCTCATATGCAACCAAAATTATATTTGTTAATATTAAATAAATATTAACTCACATTAGCCAAGATAAACATTAAATTCAATGGGGCCTTTATCATCAATAGTGATAGACCTTTGACATCAATGACAATATTTCCAACACTTTAGATCTCAATCACTATGACCCTACTCTAGTTGTAGCTCTAAAAATTGATCCCTAATTTATGGGGGAAAATTATACAACCCCTTCTTATCACATTAGAGATATATCCAACTTTTGTAATATTCATGACATCACTAAAGAAAATGTGGCCATCAGGTTGTTAGCCATCTCTTTCAAGGGTAAAGCCTTGGACTGGTATAAAAACCTCACTAATAACTCCATCACATCATGGGATCATTTAGGTGATGTATTATGTAAGATATTCAAAGATAAGAGTCACCACTTCTCACTTGTTGAATAGCTAACTACAATCAAGAGGGTTCATCATGAGTTGATGCAAGACTTCAATACCAGATTCCAAAAGACATGGCATAGTATTTCAATCTCTATTAGGCCTAATATTAACTATGCTTTCCTTTACTATCTAAAATTTCTAAATATTTATATTGTATTAATGATTCAATATATGGTGGAACAGACTACTTGGTACTTATGAGGTGGAAATCAGAGCAGAGAATAGTCTAATACAATCTAGCAAGCTTAAACCTAGGCCACTAATGCCTTTATTTCTTGAGATTCAACCACCTCCTATCATCATTCCTCCCCTTAATTTCATCCCTCATATGCCAAACTTGTTGAAATACCTACACCAAAGCAGGAAAAGGATCTAATTAGTCAATCTTGTGACTCCAAAGAATACAAGAACTTCCAAGATCTTAAGATCATGTTCCAATCCTTTAGAAATGAATTTTTGAATGCGAAGAGGTAGCAAGCCTAGTTTAATAGACCTTATCAAGCTCAATATCAGCCTTATAAACAATATTATCAATCAAATAGGCCTCTCTATGAAAAAAATTTCCAAGGATAAGGCCAAGGACAAGACTAATGACAAATCCAAGGACAAGGGTAGCCTAACTATGTTAGGAAAAAAAATTATAATACAAATGTTACAAATACCTATAATACTTTGGTCCATAATTAGAACAATATTACTCAATAAATTGAGGGTACTATGCCTTGGAATCAATCTTTCAATTAATCTATTATCCCAAACATTGAGTTCAATTAGGCTTTCAATTATCAATGGCATGAGGGTGCTAGTTATGGATATAATTAAGCTCTTATAGCTCAGAAAACAAAATTACCTATGATGATAAAACCATAAGAGACTCCACAAGGCCAAGGCCCTAATAAAGGACCAAAATAGTTGGGTGATATAATGGTTAATTATGAGCATGAAGAATTCTATGCAATCAATTATCATGCTAGTTCTAGCCAACCATACATTCCAATGGTAGCTAATATAAGGTTCAAAATAAGGAATATGGATGGTAATCAAGAAGTAGTCAAATATCCTCTTACTATTACTCCATTACTATCAAAGCCAAGTGAATCTAATACTACTCAAAAGTTTCTAATAGCTCTAAAGGTTCTAATAGCTCAAAAGAATTAGATACAAGGGAATGCCTTTATACCCCAAAGCTCACAACTTCAAAACATGGTTATGGCTCTCAAAGCACAACTAAAGGTTGGTGGTTTGCCCATCAATATTTTTAAACAAATGAAAATTTATAATGTGAGTGTGCCAATGTGGGACATGATTTCTATGCCTGGTTAGGTGTATATCCTTTAGGAAGGTTTACCAAAGATCAATGTTTCTAAGAAGCCACCAAGTAAGGAAAACATGGTTCTCACCAATACAACCAAAGGGCGTAATGAAGGACAATCAAATAAGGTCAAACCTCCTCCCTTATACATTTATGTGATCATTAGTGACTCCTTAGTACATAACTACATGGTAGAAAGTGGAACAAGTACTTTAGTAATGCCAAAGTCAATAGCAGATCAACTTGGTTTGAAATATGAGCCCCAATCTAAGGGATTTTTTCAACTTGATGGATCTTCTACAAAACTATCTAGCATCATCAAAGGTCTAAACTTGACCCTACACGCTTGTCCCAATGTTTTAGTGGCTCAAGATGTGTTGATTCTAGATGTGCCTCCTCATTTTGCTCTATGCTTATTTAGATACTTCATAACAAAAATTGGGGGTTGTCTATCAATAGATTAGTCCTATATGGATTTCAAAAAAAGGTATGGGACCAAGGTGTCTATAAAAATTATGTGTATGGGAAAAATATCTCATATATCAATTATACCATCTTAGATGAAAATGACCACTTAGCTGGTCAAGAACTAAACACTCATCCTGAGGAGATACTTGATGTCCTTGGATGAGTTATAAAGTGAAAATCAACTAATTAACCCTTTATAAGGTGTTGAGGAAATAGACATGGGAGTCTATTGATTGCATGAGGAACATGAGTCCATAACATCCCTCAATATGCCATAATAAGATATTAGTGGTTTATGAAAATTGTTCTTTGATGGCTCAAGGAGCAAACATGGGGCAGGTGTAGGTGTAATGCTAGTATCTCCCTCCAATGATAAGTAATTCTCTTCTTATAGATTATAATTCAATTGATCTTGTAATGTAACTAAGTATGAGGGAATTTTCCATGGCCTTCAATGGGTTAGTAAGAGAGGAATTAAGTAGTTAAAAGTATATGGGTATAGTGAGCTAATAGTGAATCAGTTCAGAGTCCATAACATCACAACGAATCCCTTGATGAAATCCTACAAACATAGAGTGTGGGATATACTTGAGGACTTTGACACCTTCAACATCCATGTAGTGCCAAAGAACTAAAATCATCATGATGATATATTGGTGGTTATGGGAGCTTAGTTTGACATCCCAAATGAGTTGAAGAAGTCCAAAGTGTATTCACATGTTAAAGTGGTGGTAAGACCATTAGTGCTAGATAATGAAGCTCATTAGCAAGTATTTGACAGTGACAAGTAGATTTCTTGTTTATTGCAATAAGAAGCATATTTTTCAATAATAAACCAAGATAAATTCTAATAGTAGTATGAGGATCATTGTTATGTTGAGGTCTAACAAACTTCCTAAAAGGATAGTTACCTTGAAGGGTTTTTCCATGAGGGAGATCATATGAGGAAAGACAAGGCAATAATGTCAACTAATGAGAAGAACTATGAAAGAGTTCTTATCCTTAAATACAAGCTTCTCAAGCTTGTAAAGGTAAGCACTAAGGATAAAAGGCATGCTCTCATTAAAATCTGTAAGGAATATGCAGACATCATTTCTTGGGAATACAATGATCTAAGAGGACTTTATCCCAAACTAACCCAACAAATTATAGAATTGGAGGCTAATGCTAAGCTTGTTAGGTAGAAGCAAAGGCATATCAACCCCAAAATTGAAGATTTAATGATGAAATAATTGACTAAATTTATTGGATCCAATATCATCTTTCCCATCAAGCACTCCTCATGGGTAGCCAATCTGATACCTATGAGGAAGAAAAATGGTAAAATCTTATTATGTGTTGACTTCAGATACTTCAATAAGGTCTCTTTACAAGATCATTACTCTTTACCATTCATGGATCAACTCCTTTAAATAGTTTTTAGTTCATAACACTTCTCTCTTTTAGATGGGTACTCAAGATACAACTAGGTGTTGGTAAGAGAAGAAGACCAATACAAGACTACCTTAACCACAAAGTGGGGCAAATATGCTTATCGTAAGATGCCTTTTGGCTTGTCAAATACCAGGGAAATTTTTTAAAGAGCCATCGACATAGATTTATAAGGATTATAAAATTATATGGTGCTTATCTACCTAGATTGCATAATAATTTTCTCTAAGAAGGATAGTGAGCACTTAGATCACCTAAGATTGACCTTTGAAAGATGCATAGAATATGGTATCTCATTGAATCCCAATAAATGTGTGTTTTTTGTTCATTAAGGGAAACTCTTGGGACACATTATCTTGAACTAGGGATTAGCCATTAATATTTATAGAATAAGTGTTATCTTAGTATTATCCTTACTAAAGCATAAGAAGGGACTTTAGAGTTTCCTTGGGAAGATAAACTTTGTGAGAAGGTTTATACCTAGTTTTGCAAACTTGGTCAAAACCATTACTACCATGTTGAAGAAGAATAAAGGGTTCACTTGGTCCAATGAAGATAACACAACATTTAAGGCTATCAAGCAAGCCATTACCCAAACACCCACACTCATGAATCCTGATTTCACAAGGGATTTCATATTGTATGCCTTTATCAATATTGATAATGTATCAGCTGATACAAAAGAATGGTGAAGTACTTGAGCATCCAATTGCATTTTTAATCAAGGGCTTAAAGGGTATGAAGTAAGGTATAATTTTGTATAAAATCAAGTCCTTAATATTAAAAAGATTTAAAAAGTTTAACTAATGTTCTCTAATGGAAAAATCTATCTTATGGTGTTTCATCCTAGAGTGAGAGATTTCCTCTTGAACAAAGACTTGAATGAGAAGAGGGTTGGATGGATTACCAAGGTCATGGAATATGGTGTGGATATCAAGGTCACTAAACTAGTGAGAGGCAAAGTCCTATGTGAACATATGGTTTATGACCTTTAGGAAGATAAAGAGGTTATTTTGGTGATGCAAGACAACTCACAAATAGATGCACCTCCACATCACACTAGCTAGATCTAGGATATGACACATTTATTGATAATAGGTGAATGTCCTCAAGGTATGGATAGAGAAAAGAGAAGGTATTTTAGAATTTAGTTCATACCTTATGCATTGGTTGAAGGGGTTATATTCAAAAAATACCTCAATGGAGTGCTTTTTAGGTTTATAGATGACAACCAAGTGACAAGGCTCTTCGAACAATTTCATGATGGGTCTACAGGGGGCCATTTTCCCCCAAAGATAATAGTATCAGAAGTTATGATAGATAGTTATTATTGGCCTAGCCTCTTCAAGTATGCCTATGCATGGGTGAAAAAATGTCAAAAGTGTACTCTCTTTATAGAAAAGCAAATTTTGGTAACACTTCCTCTCAACCCAATTTAGGTGGAACAACCCTTCATGAAATGGGTTTTGGACTTTATAAGAATGATCAATCCACCTTCCAGTGGAGGACACAAATGGGTACTCATTGCTACTAAATACTTTACTAGGTGGGTGGAAGTAATTACCTCAAAATAAGCTAATGAAATAATAGTGTTTCACTTCTATGATAATATAGTAACAAGGTTTGGTGTACTAGTAATAATAATTTTAAATAATGCCTTAGCATTTTTTGGCATGAGGACAAGTGAGTGGGCACTTTAACTAGGAATCTACCTTAGTACATCCTGAAATCACTACCCTAAAGGTAATGGAATAGTAGATTCAACAAACAAGAACTTGATAAAGAATATCAATAGGTATATAGAAGAGAATCAGAGAGTGTGGCACACAAAGTTAAAGATAGCCATATGGGTTGATAGAGTGACTCCCAAAGTTACATTTAGAAACTCACCATTTTTACTTATATATGGGAGGGAATCCAAATTTCCCATCTATCTTGAGTTACCTACCTTGGAGTTAGTCCATCAGCTTGAGTTGATGGAGAGTGAACCTATGAGCATGAGGATGGTAGAGCTCATGGAGCTTGAATAAACAAGGGACCTTATAATGAAGACACTAAAGTCACATCAAAATCAAGTCAAGAAATCCTTTGACAAGAGATCCATGGAAATGGACTTCAAATAAGGGGATCTAGTCCTCAAGAGGGATTAAAATAAGGCCATGAAAAGCAACCATACCAAGTTTGACATCTTATAGAGTGGCCCTTACTTGATCCACTGATGCAAATAACATAATGATTTTTAGCTTACCCAGCTAGATGGAGAGTATTACCCATCCCAATCAATGGAATTCATTTAAATCCTTTCTATTGGAAGAGTTTATAGATATTGTATATATTAGAGTAGATTTTATATTTTCCTCTAAGTGCCTTGTGTATATCCTTTTAGTTGTGTGTTTCCATTCCCTAAGTGCCTTGGGCATAGTGGCTATTTTGTCATTATTGTCCTTATTGCTTAAAGAGGATTTTTTTCTAAAAAGGGACAATCTTTTATCATTCTCATATCAATTTAGGAGGAAAAATCACGTGACCCCATATTATCAATAAAAAAGATAAGGCAGCTAATTTATTACATATTAGGCATGCAATCCCAAGAGGTCACCAGAAATGTTGGCCAAAATTGGCCCATCTATGAAAATTTTACCTAGATGTGGTGTGAGAAGCTAAGCCGAGTCCTAGTTGAGTGAGTGATCCAATGGTGAAAGGTGAAGGTCATCCCCTATAGGTTACTAAGGAAGAATAGATCAATTTGGTTATGCATTTAATAAGTGTACTTGGGAAATCAACCAAAGTTGAATAATTGCATTAAAATGGTGTATTTCATGTCATGAACATCCCCTATAGGTTTAGTCTCTTGATATGTTTCCTATCTCAAGATATAAGCCTTAAAAAATGATTTAGTAGGTGGGACATGCCTAGAAACATCAAATCAAAGCTAAAAGAAATAGCCAATTGGATTCAAAAAATCCTCAACAAGTTTCAAGTTCAATGCAAGGTTGATAAGTGTCATGATCTCAGAGGCTAACATCAAAGATCAATGGCACACACATGATCTCACAAAGTCAATAAGTCAATACAGATCTATGACACACATTTAATTATGGATCATAAATATAATGATGAGCATGAGGTTAAATGACCCTAAGAATGAATGCATAGGTTTCAAGTATCTCAATAATGATGACTTCCAAGCAAATCAATGGACCACATTTGATTGTATTGATCAATGATGTGCATTTAATCTGAAAGATCAAGATCGACAAAGCATGTTCAACTATGTAGATAGAGATAAATGGTATAGATCAAGGTCAAGAAGTTAATGAGCCCAAATTACATGCAAGGCCACCATGTGTCATAATATTTAAATCCAAAGTTAAAGATTAAAGTAGGGATGTCAAGTGGCACAATCCCAAATGTAAATCATAGACCAATGGTAATGTTGAAAGTCAAGTCTTAGGGGGGCACAAGATAAAGACACATGTCCAAGGTGAAAATAGTTAGGTTTTAAAATGAAATAGATAGTGTGACAAGGAAATGCCACATAGTCAAACACATAATATCAAAAGATTTCACCACCCAAGCTTGTGTGTATGGATATAAGATCAAAACATGATTTGGGTTATCAAGAGCAAAAACTATAGATTCATAGGCTACCATTAAAGCTTAGTTATACACAATGGTTTGCTTAGTCAGTTTATGAAATATGTCTTAGGTTTTGAAATTATGTCTTGATCATGATCAAGAAGCTCAGTAACCTATGGATCTTCTTTAATATTATGACTATGAAAACCAATAAGGAAATTGGTTTTTGTCTATAGTGTACCTATGTTTATGGGTTTGGAGTAAAGGTAGGGTTATGATTGTGAAAGGAGTGTCAGAAGGGACACTAGATAACATAAAGAACATATCAAGATGAAGCATGATGTTTTAATATAATTAAGTAGATGGAGAGTTTGGAGGTTGAGAAAGGAAAGTGGAGCATTCAATGAAATTTCAAAAAGTCTTTGGAGACTGTTCCCTTTTAATGGATCATGACTCAACATCCCAACAAGTTTTTATCTTCTAGTGTGTTTCTAAGCCAATGAGAGGGCTTGAAGACTATTTGGAGTTCATGAAAGTTAATTTGATAAGAAAGAATTAGTTTTATTCAATCAAAAGTAGTTGAGACTCCATGAAAGTGGTTAGACCTCATTTATTGATTTTGGTTTTGCTCGCTTCTCTCTCGTTCTTCCTCTTTTCTTCTATATCTTCCATTTCTCTCCAATATGTAAGAAAAAAGGATTTCTCATATTTTTTAGAAAAAGACACTCATTTGATAACGAGAATCCCTATCAAAATTGGTATTAAAGACCTCTTAAAGTAATAAAGATAATTTTTACATATATCTTACTGTTTGAATTGTGTTTGGTAAGCTTGTGCATGATGGCATTGTGAAGGTGAGTCTTCCATGTCCATTGTCCTTATTTATTTCCTATTTTTAGGTTATTTCAATTTAGTTTCAAGTCTAAACTTGTGTTTTTTCTTCCATTTAAGTATGTTTGGTGTGAATATTGGAATTCCTCTTTGCTTCATTCATTGCTTATGAGCTTCATTTGTAAAATACTTATGCAAATTAGCTAGTTTGTGAGATTGTGTGAACAAGGATTATCTTATGGTAAATCAACATTTATTTCATGCTTATGTAAGTCTCATTTAAATTTAGCGCATCACCCATTTAACTCTCTTAGTAATGATTTACCCCCTCTCTATTCCTTTTCCCAATAGAATCATTAGTTTAGGTGATCCACCAAGAGGAATTTGACCTTCTTCATAAGTTTAACCTCACTATAGGATACCCATAGCTAGAGGTTATTCCCATTTTTTAGATTAATTGGAAAGATCCTGAAGAACTCTCTCCAAGGGTAAAAATTAAGTCTACAATAGGACCAATGACCTTTTCTAGTGTGGGACTATTATTAGAAGAATATGTTGATGAGCCTGATGAATCATGGATTATTCTAGAAAATGAGGCCCTTACATTTCACAGAAAGAAATACCCCCAAATTTTGAAAACGTTATATAATATGCATTATCAAGGAAAAGGACCAGGGAGACATGAGTAAGGTAGGATTGAGCCTATAATAGTTTAGTAACCTCCACAATATTTTGATTTAGGGTATGAACCTCTTGGCATTGGCTTAAACAATATCATTATGGATACTACTTCAGTCCCTGAGGAGTCTTTTTTTAATGAAGAAGTTGAGATGGGATCTATTTATAGTATTTATGAAAAGATCACTACCACAAACCTCTTCCATGATACCACTATTACCACCATTGATATATCCCTTCATTACCCTTCATTAATAAAATGGTATCAATGACATGAGCCATCCTTTGATGAATTTCAAAGTGATGAGGCCATCCTAGAATACCTGAGATCTTGGGATTTTATGGCTTTTAGAGATCATAAGAAAGGATTTTATATCAATCTCTGTTATTTAGCTTACTTTTGGGAACAATATACATATCTTAATAAAATTAAATAAGAGGACTATGAAGAAGAAGAGCCACCTCAAAGTCTAGAAGAACTTCAACATATTTCAGATGAATCAGAATTTTATACTAAAATAGATATAGAGCTCCTAAAATATTTTGCTTTAGATGCCCAAGATTTTATATTTCCTCTAACCTACCTTTAGGATCAGTCACCCTCTCTCATTAAGGATGTGATTAAATTCAACATTGGGATTGAAGAACATCCTAAAATCATCAAACTAGGGACAACTCTTATGCCTAAAGAATGCCAAATCATTATTGAGATACTCAAGGAATTTATAGATATATTTACACGGTGTTATTCTAACATGATAGGACTTGATCCCTCCTTGGTTGTGCATAATTTAGTTGTTCACACTAATGCCAAACCAATCAAGCAAAAATTATGCAATATGCACCCTAAAGTGGCCTTATTAGTCAAGGAGGAATTACAAAAATTCTTAGAAGTAGGATTCATCTAACCTATTGATTAATCTAATTGGATATCCAACACTATTCCTGTGGCCAATCCATAAGGTGGGATTCAAATTTATACTAAATTTTAGGGCATCAACAAGTCATATCCTAAAGATGATTTCCCTCTACCAATCATAGATATGATCATAGATTCTACTATAGGGTATGAAATTTTATCCCTCATAAATGGATTTTTGGGCTACAACCAAATAAAAATAACACCCAAGGATTATCATAAGACTCCCTTTATTACTTCATGGGTAACTTTATGTTATCAAGTCATGCCCTTCGGTCTCAATAATGTAAGCGCTACCTATCAACAAGATATGACTATTAGATTCCATGATATGATGCATGACATTGTTGAGGATTATATTTATGACATTTTTGGGAAGTCTAGACTTAGATCTAAGCATCATGTGACTCTATGAAGGATCTTTGAGTGGTTTCATGAATATAAAGTTAGATTCAATCTAAATCAATATATATCTGGTGTTATCTAGGGTAAGCTATTAGGTTTCATTATATTTAGGAGAAGCATAGAAGTGGACACAATAAAATTTAAATCCATTATGTAAATGCCCTATCATCATAATCTAAAGTAACTTAAGAGTCTTCAGGTGAAGTTACAAACCATTCGATGGTTCATCTCTCAGCTCATAGATAAATACCACCCTTTAACCCATATTTTGAAGAAGGGGACCCACTTTCATTAGAAATTTGAATGTTAACATGCCTTTGATAATATTAAGAAATATCTGGTGAATCCTCCTATGTTATCACCACCAATCATGGGAAGGCCTCTACTCTTATATATATCTACAACACCTTATGTGATAGGTAACCTTCTTTCACAACATAATGATGGAAGAAAGGATCAGGCTATTTATTATCTCAACTGCACCTTGATTTCATATGAGGTGAATTATACTCCCATTGAAAATCTTGCTTAGTTTGTCTTTGCTTCACAAAAGATTCATCACTATATTCTCAACAACCAATTTCAAATTATAGCTAATGTTGATCATCTTAAATACCTATTATCAAAATAAAATATCACAAGAAGAATGACCAAATGTATAATATTCCTCAATTAATTTGATATAGAATATGTTCATTAAAAGGCCATTAAAGGAATGGAAAATTTGGATCAACTCATAGAGGTGCCTCTTGTAGATACTAATCTTCTTATCACAACCTTCCCTAATGAATCCATAATGAATCCCACATAACATAATGACTAGAATCTATATTTTTATGTCTCTTTCACCATGCATGGATCAAGAGTTGGTATCTTTTTGGTAAATCCACAAGGAGACCTTATCTCTAAATCTTTCCATCTTTCTTTTCCATGTACCACTAAATTTTTTGAGTATGAGGTTTTAATTTTTGTCCTCCAATTATCCATCCAATGGAACATCTAACACCTCCAAGTATTTGGTGATTCACAGCTAATAATCAAGCAAGTCAATGAAGAGTTCCAAACTAGAGATAAACAATTACTCCCATATAAGTAGTTGGTATATCATTTAAAGCATAATTTTTAGTTGCTTACATTTGAACAAGTGCCAAGGGGGAGTAATAAAGTAACAAATTCTATGGATATTATTGGGTCTTTAATTGAACTTATTGAAGACATCCTTGAAGGGGATTTTCTCATTGAACATTTGATCTTATTGTCCCATCAATCTATAACTTCTCTAAAAATTTGTGATATTCTTGATCCCAGTCTCCCTTGGTACCATTCTATATATAACTATCTCCATGACAACATCATTCCACTAAACGTAAATCACCATCAACACAAGGCCTTCATACACCAAGCATACCTCTATAATATCCTTGGTAACATTCTCTATCAAATAGGTTATGACAAGACCTTGTTGAGATGTTTGAACTTAGAAGAGGCTATACTTATGATCAAGGAGGTCCATGATGATATTTATGGTGTCCATGTCAATGGGATGGCCCTAGATAATAAATTACTTAGGATTGGGTATTATTGGCCTACCATGGAACAAGACACTTGCCAATATGTGTGAAAGTGTGTAGCCTTATAGAAACATGGTAATCTTATCTATGCCCACATGCATGAATTACAACCTATTATGAGTCTATGGCCATTTTCTATATGGGGACTTGATTTAATTGGAAAGATAAATCTAATATCATCTAATAGACACAAGTTTATTATCACAGCTATGGATTATTCTACTAAATGGGTGGAAGCTATGTATCTTACATACACCATAGGTCTCCAAATTTCTAAATTTATCCTAAATCAGATCATTTTCCACTCTATCATTCCTACCAACATCCATTTAGATAATGGCAAGTCATTTAAAAATCAAGAATTCTAAGCCCTATGAAAGTGTTACCCCATCAAGCAACATTTTTCTACACCCTATTACCCCTAGGGTAATGGACTTGTTGAAGCTACTAATAAGACTCTTATCAATATTCTCAAGAAAACCATCAATGATGTAAGAAGGAATTGACACTTGAAATTATATCATACACTCTAGTCTTATAGAAACAAGTGTTTGAACACCCATTGTGGTTACTTTGTATTTTTTAATTTATGTAATAGAAGCCATCTTGCCTATAGAAGTGGATCTCACCTCTTTATGCATCTAGTTTTGAGGAATCATCATTGATCATAATTTTAGACAATAAATGCTACAAGACCTTGATATTCTTGATGAAAAGCATCAAAGGACCCTAAATCACCTTTAAGCATATCAAAATGGATTAAAAGGCCAATATCACAAGAAGATCTAGTCTTGAAAGTTTGAGATCAATGATCTAGTCCTTAAGGAAAATCAAAAGAATACCAATCTAGACATAAAAAGGTTAAATTTTAAGCCAATTGGCTTGGGACCTAGATAATTATTTCTAAATTTTGATTAGGAGCTTATAGGTTATCCAAATTAGATGGTGAATATCTCAATGATCCAATGAATATAATGCATTTAAAACACTTCTATACTTGACAAGCTCTAACTTATCTCTATCTATGGGTCCCCACTCTTGGGGGCATATCCATTTACATTCCATTCCTCTTATTCTCATTCCACTCCATTTTACCATTCCACCTCTAACCTTGGTATTAAATTGGGAATCTATTATAGGCTTAAGTAGAATTAGGAAACAAAAATTTTAAATCAAGGGTAAATCATTAATTTTTATGTGAGGGGAACATATATTGAGGGAATATTCTAGAGTCTCACAATCCATTTTTCATATATTCTCCATTCTATCACATCTACTTTGACGAGTGTGTCTTCTCTTAGCTTCAACCTAATTCTATGCTCATTTGTCTCTCATTGTCCCTAAGCCATAGACCACAAGCTACCACTAACTTCATCATTGTGGAAGGGTCAATAATTAGTCTTACTTTGGATTTTGCATAAATTATGAAATTGAATCTTGATCGATTATCCTAGGCCCCATCCATAGTTATTTCTAATTCAATTGGATCCTTGTCTCAATCTACCAATTTTAGGCACAATATACCCTACATATATATCTTTTATCATCTTTAAGACCATTTTACATAATAATTTCATTACAATTATGTAATACTATCACCTATATCCATTTTGTTTATCCCTAACTTTAATCTATCTTGTCTTATATGTGTGTGTGTGTGTGTGTGTGTGTGTGTGTGGGTGGATGGTTTTAATGTGTGTGGTTGTTTTATAAATCATTTAGTCTTGTATATATTAATTATATATCCTTGATGTTTGTATATTTTATATTTTTCACGTAATGGGAATAGGGATGTTCTAAGTGACTCCCAAGCTCATCTTTATCAAGTAACTTCATAACAATTTTCCCCCACACACCATGTTTTTGACTTATGTCATGTTATTGGCACATGTTTTATTCATCGATGCAATATTAAAATGGATTGTATACATCATTAATGGATTTAAAATTTTCTAACCATCTTATTCTCCCCAATCCTATTAGTATCTCATCTAACCATCACTATCTAACCTAATCATCCTACCATCCCATCCCCACCCACCTCCTTAGTGCAAGAGGATTTTTACCCCAATTTGTGAGACATAAAAAATAAAAATGGATTATCTTTCATTAAGCACATTGATTAACATTTTTATTCCAACTTTACTATTTCAAAATAAATGTATCTCATTAACAATTCATAATATCACATCTATAAAAAAAACATTAATAAATCTCATACATCAATATAATCCATATTATAATATCCATAACATTTATAAATCCATCCATCTAAATATTAAAACATGTAACATCACACAAATAAACATCTATCTACCATATTATCATCTAATCTAATGAATCCATATCTATACATCAATATCTAACTACACACTCATATCTCATCATATAACACAAATACAAATATTCATAATTATCACATATATATCATCATCACAACATCAATAGAAATATAACCATGCATAATCATCACATCATAAAACATCACACATCACATCAAAATCTCATCATATATAATAATCATAAATGTCCACATGGAGTCCATGTCAAAAAAATATAGATATAATAAATGGGCCTTATGGGAATAAATATGATACAATGAATACAAAATCCATATATAATATCTCACAAAGTCTTAACTAGGCTCCTAGTGGTCCTCTAGGCCACTATTGTAATGACTGTGATGAACTAGATCTAAAGGTAGGTGCATGTTACCGAGGTGGCATGACTACATCATACAAGTCTCTATAGTACTATGCCTCATGCATCAACCTCATTATGTTCTACATCACATCACCCATCCCACCTGATAACATGGCTACATCATCCTCCTCCTTAGCCCTCTCAACTACTTGTACCTCTCTTATCATGTAAGGAAATTACTTAGATGATTCATAAGTATAGAATTATATATACTAGGATTAAGAATAGAATAAGCATATCCACAACAATAATTGGTAAAATAGTAGAATATTTGAATATTATTACTAAGCCACTTTGATAGGGGTAACTTCCACAATAATGCAATAAGAACATAATTCAGAATATGATGATAAAATACTAACCACTACCTCCTATGTACTTTTCTTATCCATGGTTAATCCATAGGCCAACCATACTAATAACATCAAGAAATGCAACAAACAAGCTAATATGAAGATGTGTAAGCCACAAGTCAGCCACACATATCCATATATGCACTATAGTTTAATAGAATAACATGCCCCTTCCCTTCAAAATAATGGTGTCCTTAATGTTGAAATAATCCAAGATGTTTCTATAGGAATGCTTCATCCTCCCATGTTGCATCTTTAGAATGTAGGTTCTTCCATTTGATCAAATACTACTTAATGGCTCTGGTCCATAGTTTCTTAGTGCACATGGGAAGGATCTCCTCAAGCTCTGGAATGACTCTCAATTCTTCACCTAATTTAGGTAACTCAGTCTGAGTGGAAACTTTATGTCTAATTACTTTCTTCACGCAAGATACATGGAATACTAGATGTATGTGAGTGGCTAGGGGTAACTCTAACTTGTAAACTACACTACCAATTTTTTACAAGATTTGGTAAGGGATATAATACCTAGGTGATAGCTTGTTATAATTTTTATATTACTTTAGATACATCTATTTATATGGCTACAAATGCATAAAGACTTAATCACCTGTGTCAAAATGCCACTCACTACAGTGTTGATCTACTTGCTTATTTATTTGATTTTGTGTCATTACTAAATTCTCTCACAAACTAACTAACACATCTTATTAATGGTGAATGTGTTACTCAACAACTCAAACCTTAGGATGCATTTTCAATGTAGAGTAAAAAAATACTCTATATTTTATTTTGATTTACAGTAGCGTGATCCAAAATTTTGTCCCTGCACACTTTGGTTCGAGACAGTGAAGCCAAAAGCCAGAGCGTAGGCTCAAATTTATTTTCACCTCAATTTTGTCTAAGTGTCAAAATCATGCGAAATCTACCAAGTGTCATCAGCTGAGGCACATTTCATACTTTTTATAAGTTGGTCAGCACGCACCACATATCCCATAGTAACTTAGCAGAGTGCAACAAGTGTCGGCATCCACATCTCATGTTTCTTATATGTCTCAAAAGCTTCTTTTCAATAAAACTTTTCTCAAGATCAAGTGAAAGGTGCCAGGTGGAAACCATGAAAGGATTCAATATGCTTTTCTAAAAGCAATGGAAGATGCCACATATCCCTAGCTAAAGCAAGTGGAAGCTACCATGTGTCAACATCTAAATTATATTTACTTTGTTTCATTGATAAGTAAAGACTGTGGTGGGTCCCAGGTTCTGTTGCTGAAGCAAGCAGAAGCCATCAAGTGTCACCATCTATGTAAATATGAAATGAGGCTGAATTTTTCTATAGTATAGAAAGAGTGACACAGAGACCAACAAGTGTCACCCTCTGTGAGATTCTTAAAGGGTAGCTAAAATCAGTGGAGACTACCACATGTCCCTAGCTAAAGATTCACAGAAAGTGCCACCTATCCCTGTTCCCTTTTTGAAGTTGCTCAGGTGAGTAGTGTTGTGGATCCCAGTTTCTATAAGTTGTTAAAGTTTTAGAGAAGCAAACGGTGATAGATGTCAAGGATGGAACACTCCTAAGTGAAGACACAGTAAAGAGTATAAGTTATGTGGAAAGTGCCATGTGTCTTCAGCAAGTGTTGTGGAACATGCCAAGTGTCATTTTCCAGTGCCTCCTGAATAATAAAAGGGTTTTCAAGTAGAAAGTAGGAATCAACCAAGTGTCCTCTCCCATTTGAAAGTGGGAAACATCTTGGGTATCTATTTTGGCCAATGAAATTGTAGAAAGACAAAAAAATTTAGATCTAAGAAATATCTTGTGTTAGACACTTCTCGTTCAATTAGATTTTAGTTGGGCTGTTAGATTGGGAATGTGCAGACAATCTAGAGCTAATCCAATGATATAAATAGGGGTGTAGAGATCACCAAAAGCATCATCAGAAGATAGACAGAATTTTTTTCAAGAGATTATTGTCAAGAGTTTTTAGATTTTTTAGCTATGATTAGGAATATCATTTGCCTTTATTCTATTTTCTTGAGTTAGAAAGTTTATGTAACTGTGCATGTTTTTGTGCCTTTTATGTGACTGGAGAATTAATAAGAAAACTGAGTTCTATGCCTTTGTTGATATTTTTCTATGTCACTGCAAAATTAGTCTAAGTCATGAGCCTCTATTTCTATTGTTTTTCATATTTTACATTGATCATGCCTTGTTCACTCTTTAATGTAATTGAATCTTACATATAGCTTCACTATGCTTAAGGATGAAATTAAATTTAGGTGCATCACCATAGTTAGATTTTATTTAGTTGCACTTGTGTTTTTGTTTAATTTCTATCCCTTTTCCCATTATACCCTTGATATAAAGAAGAGCCAACTTCTTTAAAATCTAGAGGTTATTTTAGGTTGCAAGTCCCACACTCCTGAAAATTCCCATTATTGGTGTTAGAAATAGCGTAAGTTTAATCATTAAAAAAATTTGGCATGCCCGATGGGACACCATCTTGAAGTTTATTTCAAGACTGTATGAACCAGAGAGCTACAAGGAGTTAGAGCTATGGACCAGTGACAAGATCTCAATCTACTATAAATCTAGGTATTCTTTTTCCACCATTGATAACTAGTCTGAGATGAAGAGTCAATCAATTTATACCAATACCAAGAGTAAATATGGGAGCTCCTATATCCCCAAGGAATTATGCAAGTTGGAACACTGGCAGTCTTTTGATCCTACCAATACCACCAGCCACTTGGGGCCCTATCCTAGTAAATGCCTTGAAGGCTCTGCCCAAATTCAGTTGGAAATATTTTAAAACACTTGAAGAACATTTTCAAGATGCGTCTGATGTCTGTGCCATACATGTTTCCATAAGATTGTTAGCAGCTTCTTTTAAAGGAAAGGCCCTAGAATGGTATAGATATTTGAACCTAAATACAATATCTACATGGGATCAACTTGGAGATCTTTTCTTTGAAAGATTTGAAGAAAAGGGTGATAAGTCTTCTCTATTACAATAACTGATCACTATAAAAAGGGCACCACAAGAAGTAATGACTAACTTCAATTCGAGATTTCAAAGTACTTGGGAAGGAATCCCAACTACAACAAGACCATTACCAGGTATGGCTATAGTTTTTTATCTTAAGGCTTTAAATTCAGATATATCAGTCATGATACAGTCACTTGGAGGTCAGACTTTGCCAGAGGCTTATGACTATGCAGTCAGAGCTGAAAATAATTTAATAGATGCTATAAAATTGCCCCCAAGGCCTCCCATGCCCATGTTTCTAGAAATTACCATGCCATTACCTCAAGAAGCCCCTAATTCCATAGCCCCACCTATGTCTATCTATAAATATCCTCAACTACCTGCTAAAGAACTTGTCCTTGCCTAGTCATCTGAGATGGATGATATCAAAAAAATCTTAAAGACATTTTCTAATGAGCTAATTAACATAAAGAGACAACAGAATCCTTACCCCAAACCTCAATATCAAGGCTCTCAAGGAAATAAATTTCCATCATAGCCAAACCAATATCAGGGGCATCAAAGGCAAAATAACCCTCAGCTAGCAAATTAATTAGTGGCAGTCCCTACACCCTCACAGATTGTCCCCCCCAATTCAAATAGAGAAATTGTTCAAGAGAAAAATAATTATGTAGATAACACCAATGCTTGGTGTTTTCCTTGTAATAATGCTCATACACCTAGAGATTGTCCCATGGGTAATCTACAACAAAATTTAGTAGAGCAAAGAAGAATGGATGGACAATTTGCTTAGTACTTCAGATGCACAAATTTATCAGTCTCCTAATATGCAAAATTTAGTCCTGATGGCTCAGATGCAAGGGATGTCTCTAAAACAACAAGAAGAAATAGCCCTTGAACATGCTTTGTTTTCATGGGTTGAAGATGAAGAATCAGTATTCTTGAATGAAGCTTCTACTTCCAAGAAACCAGTGGTGCAATTAGACTACTATACTAGATCAAAGAGAAGAATATTGGAACAACCTGAATTTGCAAATAGTCAATTTATGGAGAATCCTCCATTTCAAGGTCAAAGAAACACAGTTGTCAGACAATAAGTGCCTCAACTAGTGCAGAACCAAGTGATCCCTACAAAAATTGAAGAAAAAATAAGATATCCTTATTTTCAAAGAAATCAAGCATTAGGACCAATGAATGTGGTGGAACATCTGAAGAGGACTCTAGCACAAGTATCAATATGGGACATACTAGCTATTCCTGAACAAAAGATGTTATTACAAGAAGATATACAAGGCCAAGTAGTGCCTAAACATAATGGCACCAAAGAAGGACTTGTTGATAAAGAAAATCTCAAGGGCACAGTTCCTCTAAAGACAATAGCCTTTGTGAACAATGCAACAGAGGTAAGTAAATCCAAACCAGAGCCTTTCTATTTGACTCTGATAGTTGGAAAGAAACTCTTGCATAATGCATTGATAGATTCAGGGGCTAGTTCTACAGTAATTCCTAAGCAAATAGCTGATGATTTAAAAATAAATTATGAACCACTTACTAAAGGAGTCATGCAGCTAGATGGCAAATCAGTACAAACAATATGGAGAATTAAACAACTCCCATTACAATTATATACTTGTCTCAATATAATTGTCAATCAAGATGTAGTTGTCATAGATATACCTCCTATTTTTGGTTTATGTTTATCCAGAGACTTTACAACCAAAATAGGAGGATAGATGTCCCTTGATTGGTCTCACCTCATCCTAAGAACCAAATATAGTTCAAAGATGAAAATTCTATCTAAACCACTATCAAAGGATCACATCACCAATGAACCAACATCAAAATTAGAGGCAGATCATGCTATGTTGAATAAAGAAGAAAGGGCTTTTGTTGAAGAGTTGGGTGAATGGACTGAAAATGACCAAGAAGAGGAAAATAACCATTTGTTAGCTATGATGCATAGTGATCCATATGGAAATTATGACTCTACTGGTCTAGGTACTTATGTCATTTTTGATGAAGATCATGTAATCCCAAATGTTTTAAGGCAAGAGACACCAACTACTCAAGAATCTGAAAAAGATTCAAAAATTTGGACCTTAAATTTTGATGGGGCTAGAAGTAAAAGTGGTGTTGGAGTAGGAATTCATCTTATTGCTCCAAATGGGGAGAAAATTTTGAGAGCTATTCGTTTCCAATTTGCTTGTACCAATAATGATGCTGAATATGAATCCTTAGTTCATGGGCTCATTTTAGCTAAGAAAAAGGGAGTAAAGAATCTTATAGTAAAAGGAGATTCAAAATTAGTGGTGAAGCAAATTCGAGAAAAAGCAATAGCCAAAAATGTAAGGATGAGATCGTATAGACACAAAATTTGGGACTTAATAGAAGATTTTAAATCTTTCAATATTGAAGTAGTTCCAAGAACCCAAAATTTTGAAGCTGATAAGATGGCACAGATTGGCTTGCAGTTTGATCTAGCAACTGGCCTATTAGTTAACAATGAGTCATTAAAGGTTATAGTAAGGCCAACTATCCTAGACAATGATGAGAATTGGCAAGTATTTGAGAATGATTCTCAGGTACTCTCATTCTTGCAACAATCAAGGGAATTTGTTGATCAATTGCAACCAAAAATTGAAGAAGCATATGGGGATCAAATTATACAATTAAAGAATAATAAGCTTCCCAAAGGCTTAATTAATTTAGAAAACCTATTTGATCTAGAAGATGTAGGCCTAGAGAAGAAAAGGTTCCAGGTAAACAAAGCATATTATTTTGAAATAGAGGTGAGTGAAGGGAGAAAATAAAAAATTGGAAATTCTATAACTCAAGAGGAAAGAGAAAGAATAATTGATTTGTTCAAAAGATATGATAGAGTCATAGTTTGGAGCTATGAAGACCTTCATGGATATAATAGAGACGTCATTCAACACACAATAGAACTAACTGAAGGATCTAAAACAGTCAGACAGAAGCAAAGGCCAGTAAATCCAAGGATTGAATATCTAATGGTAGATGAGTTGTAGAAACTTTTAGATTCCAAAATAATTTTTCCAATCAAACACTCAACTTGGGTATCAAATCTAGTACCAATCAGGAAAAATAATGGTGACATAAGACTCTGTGTAGATTTTAGAGACTTGAATAGAGCATCTTTGAAAGATCACTATCCCTTGCCATTTATGGAACAAATTTTACAGACTGTGGCTGGATCAAAGAGATTTTCCTTGCTAGATGGTTTCTTTGGATACAATTATATTTGGTTGGCTGATGAAGACCAACACAAGATTGCTTTTACTACCAAATGGGGAACATTTGCATATGCTAAGATGCCATTTGGCTTGTCAAATGCTGGAGCCACTTTTCAAAGAGCTATGGATGTAGCATTTGGGGAACTTATAAATAAAATCATCATATTGATCTTGATGATCTTACTATTTTTCCAAAGAATATTGTTGATCATTTTGATCATTTAGGATATGTTTTTAAGAAATGTCAAGAATTTGGAATGTCCTTGAATCCTAAGAAATGCATCTTTTCCATACCTTAAGGCAAATTATTGGGACATATAGTATATAAAAAAGGAGTCTCCATAGATCCAAAGAGAGTTACAGCTATAATGAACTTAGCTCTTCCAATAAATAAGAAATCAATTCAATCTTTCTTGGGAAAGATTAATTTCGTCAGTCAGTTCATATCTAACTTTGTAGGCTTAGTAAGACCAGTGACACTCTTGTTGAAAAAAGACTTGGTTTTCAAGTGGACTATAGAAGGAAGGCAAGCCTTTGAAGAGGTCAAGAAAGCTATCTAAACAACCCTAGTACTTAGAAACCTAGACTTTTCTAAGCCTTCTGTAATGTATGTCTATGGAGGAGAGCTAAGTATTGCTATTGTCCTAACATAGAAGGATGATAGACAGGAGGGAGAGCATCCAATAGCCTTTTCCTCAAGAACTCTTAGGGAATATGAAACTAGATACAACTTTGTGGAAAAACAAGCATATGCTATGGTAAAATCTCTCAAGAAATTTAGACACATAGTATCAAGAAGTAAGATTCTGATACTTTTGGCTCACCTAAGTGTCACAGAATACATTATGGAGGGTGAAATTACTAAAAAAATAGCAAACTAGATAACAAAGATCCTTGAATATGATGTAGAGGTCAAACCTACTAAGTTGGTCAGAGGTAGGGGGTTATGCCAATACATGACTAAAGAGCTTGAAAAGATGATACCTATGGAAACAAATTCAAAAATAGAAAAGGAAACTATATTGAGGATACAAGAGGTTGATCAGAACTCCTAGGTCATAAACATGATTCATTTTATGAAATATGGGATTTACCCAAGAGAACTCTCTCAAAACAAGAAGAGATACTATAAGATGCAAGGGGTCCATTTTGTTTTAATTGAACAAGTTCTTGTCAAAAGAAATTCTGATAGAAAACTTTTAAGATGTGTAGAGAAGGATGAGGCTAAGAAAATACTACATGAAATGCATCATGGAGTCTTAGGTGGACATTTTTCTACAAAGACCACAGCCATAAATATAAGTGAGACAGGTTATTTTTGGCCTACTTTATTTATAGATTGTTATCAACTAGTTAAAAATGTCAATCTTGTCAATATTATGTGGGGATGAGGAGGAATGTAGTAATGCCTCTCAGTCCTATAATTATTGATGAACCTTTTTCTCAATGGGGTCTTAACTTCATTAGAATGATAAATCCATTGTCTAGTATGGGCCACAAATGGATTTTAATTGCCATAGATTATTTCAATAGATGGACTGAGGTAGTGCACTTAAGGAAGCAACAGAAAATGTGATCCTAGACCTTCTAGGGAGTATCACTACTCACTTTAGGGCTCCTCACACCATAATTTCAGATAATGCTAAAGCATTTTTAGGGTCTAAAGTATCTAACTTTGCATTAAATCATGGAATATATCCAAAAACTTCCTCTAATCATTACCCTTAGGGTAATGTTTTGGCAGAATCAACTAATAAGAACCTGATTAGACTCATTAAGAGATAGGGGCTGATCATCACAAAGAGCGGCATAAAGTGTTGAATATAGCACTATGGGCTAAGAGAATTACACCTAAATAGGTGATGAAAATGTCCCCATATGAATTGGTATATGTCAAGCCTACTGTAATACCTCTAAGCTTGGAAATTCTTGCTCTCCAACTAATAAAATAGATTGAAATTGAAGAAAATGGCCCCATGTATGTTAGACTTGCTAAACTTTTAGAGGTTCAAGACAAGAGGGATGCAGCACATGATTCATTAATAAAGCATTAGAAAATAATTAAAGACTACTTTGATAAAAGGACTTCAAATCCCCATTTTGAAGTAGGCTCAATTGTTTTGAAATGGGATGCAAGAGCCACCAAGCTGGGTCAACATACCAAATTTGAAGCATTATGGACTGGCCCCTATAAAATCATGCATGTAAATAGAGGAATTCATTTGAGCTAGAAATAATGGAAGGTGAACCTAAAGAGATTCCTATGAATGGGATCTACTTGAAGCATTTAGTTAAGTTATGTCTCTAATGTATTATAGTTAGATAGTTTCTCTTTCTTAGTTGCTTTGTTTTCCCATTTTTCTTTGCCACTCTTTCTTTTAAATAAGTGTTCTTTGAACATGTAACCATAGCTCAGAACCTTTTTTCAAAATTTTCAAAAACACTCGACACTTTAAATATCTCCCAAATCTTAAATTCCCCAAGGTACCTTGTGCAACCACTTGCATGACGTGTTGAGCTCGTTGTTCCATGAAGATTTAGTAAGATTTACTAACGGTTATCCAGGTTTAATGCCATTTTGAGACTTGATGGGTCAATAAATACCTCATAGAGAGAGTTAAAGCTTACAGCTTCTCAAACATTCTTGCATCTGCTAGAAAACCCTTGCTACTTGCATTTTCAGCTCATAACAAACTTGCTTAAGTAAGAGTGTTTCCTTAATGTAAAAGATTCATAAATGTTACCATAGTTCACTATTTTCAAAGAATAAATATTGATATGGAGGGAGCACAGTCTTTGCAATAAGGGTCTGGGATTTATGAATCCCTTGATAAGTTTCTCTCAAGCAAATCATATGCTTCGGCCCCCGTGTAACCATTAAAGACCTACCCACGGACTAGAGTCCCTAAAGTTGGTCAAGCAAATGACCCAGCAAAGGTAAAATATTATGTAGATGGAATCATGGACCCAATTCTTCAAAGAACTAGTAGCAAAACTCTTAGATAAGGGGCACATCAAAGGTGTCTTCAAAGGGATAAGGTGGGATAATTCGAGACATTTGCAATGAGGATATGGACTTCCCAACTAGCACAATTCATTGTCCCAAGTGTGCATCCATGTCTTGACTTAGTTGAAATATGCACCAAGTTATTTCATGTGCTTCAAATACCATACAATAGTGTCCATTCACAGTGTAAATTACAGCAAAGGCTATCAAAGACATGTTGGCCCTGTACCATGACAAGATAGCCACATTTCCCACCATTGCTAAGATGCAAAAAATATGGGAAAACGTTAATACTCAATTGAGGTTTCTAAAATCAGAGCTGCAATTAGGTGATGTTGATACTATTGTGCTGACACTGCTAACAACAAGAGCACAATTTTCCCAAGCTAGTCAAGATGCACTTTCCATGATGGCTTTCATTTTTGGAATGAAAGATGATATAACTATTGGAGTTGTTGCTAGAATCCAGATAATGCGAGTGTAATGGAGACGTGATCACATGAGATGAAGTAAGTGCACACCACATAGATGCTAAAGCAATTTTAAAATAACACAAGAAGATAAATTACACAAGACAAAATGGAGAAAACCAAAATCTGATTAACATGAGATGGCCAAAGTGAGAAATACAAATAGGAGAGTACGTAACTCCTCCACAAAAGGTGGACAAGGCACCCCAAGAATAGACTGTAACTCCTCCATGAAAGGTGGTGACAAGGTGATAATAATAGAGAAGTAACTCCCATCAAGGGAGTTACTTATGACATTCTTATGACACCTATGACACATATATGACACACACCTTCACATAAGCTAGCCTATCCCACAAATGTAGGAAAACTTCATGTATGCACAAGAAATATAATTTCCCTAATTAAAAAATAGGGAAAAATAAAAACCTACACTAATACCCTCCCATAAGCGCAGCTTAGGTGGGTAGTGTGGAAGATGATGCTAATATAGATGTGGACCACATTCTAAGAAGAGCTCGTAGATGAATGAACTTGCTCTCAGTGAAAGGTTTGGTGAAGATGTCTGCAACCTGCTCTGAAGACTAGAAAAATATCAAGTCAATGACCTGACTATGAATAAGCTCTTAAATGAAATGCATGTGAATCTCTATGTGCTTGGTCTACTGGTGCTGAACTGGATTCCTACAAATCTAAATGGTACTCTGGTTATCACAATAAATGATGGTGGGCTACTTGATAGGAATGCCAAACTTAGAAAGTATCCCTTGAAGCCAAATAGCCTTAGTAGTTGCATTAACAGCTCCCATATACTCTACCTTTATGGATGATATGGCAATAGCATTCTGCTTCTTGCTAGACCAACTGATAGGACCAAAACCTAGAGAGAAATTATAACTAGAAGTGATATATATATTTTTTTATTTTAGATCAAATCTAGAAAATAAAAAAAAACAAAGAGAACTCCACTCCTCTTGATTTCAAGATGAACTAAAAGCATAACCAGACACATGATTACCATTCTTGCTCTGATACCATATCGGAGTTATTGCCAGAATCTAGATAATGTGAGTGTAATGGAGACATGATCACATGAGATGAAGCAAGTGCACACCACATAGATGCTAAATCAATTTTAAAATAACACAAGAAGATAAATTTCACAAGACAAAATAGAGAAAACCAAAATCTGATTAACATGAGATGGCCAAAGTGAGGACTACAAATAAAAGAGTACGTAAGTAACTCCTCCACAAAAGGTGGACAAGGAACCCCAAGAATAGACTATAACTCCTCCATGAAAGGTGGTGACAAGGTGCTAAGAATAGAGAAGTAACTCCCATCAAGGGAGTTACTTATGACATTCTTATGACACCTATGACATATCTATGACACACACCTCCACATAAGCTAGCCTATCCCATAAATGTAGGAAAACTCCATGTATGCACAAGAAATACAATTTCCATGATTAATAAATAGGGAAAAATAAAAACCTACACTAATAACAGTTTATGAGGAACAAATGGCTATCCTCTTCAAATTGAAAATCATTGACAAGACTCAGGAGTATCGGCTTGATTTCTCTGAATAGATTACATATTCAATGGCTGAACAACTTGCCCATTTCAGATATAAAGGGATTTTCATGTATTCCTCTTATTTGTTTCACCTTATGTTGTATCAAAATTCTGGTATCTTTTCCCAATACATGCATCTAAACATGTATGACCCAAGCTTTGATCTGCAGAGGACCACTCCTATGTCTGCATGGACACATATTTTGTCCAAAACTTGTGACCCATACAAATTCTGGGAACTTTTTTTTGCCCTTGCCTTTTGTCATTTGAGCCTAGAACCAGTTATAAATAGACTGTTTCCAAGTGTATCAAACCTTATGACCAATTGCCCTATCCCTTGTAATTACTTTTTTGGATCCCATCATACTATTATTAGAGTTCATGGTTTTAGTGGGGAACCAGTGTTGCTACCTAAGATTTTGACCCTTAGGTTAGCATTCTTAGAGGTCACTAGGTAGGTTTCTATGGTAGACAATGAATATGGCTCTGGGAAGAAGAAGAAGAAGAAAATGTATGAGTTTCCATGGGTGACAAACAACATGGCACTAGAGGCCAGAGATGCTGAAGTCATGTTGCTTAGAAAGCTAGCCTTCCTAGGTTTCTTTCTAATTGAAGACAAATGCGTATATGACCCAAATGGTTTCATAGCTTCATGGATCAGGACTAATAGGGTTGCTACTAGAATTGCACATGAGGGCCGCCCCTTTTGGAAAAATAGGAAAAATCCTAGGGAGGATATTCCTGAGTTTTATGTTGAATTAATGGATTTGCCTCTTCAACAAAATAGACCATGGGAAATTTTTTATGTTAAGCAAAAGGATTTTGACCCCAAAATTATAATAACTTCTGGTCTATGAAGAGCCTTAAAGAATAAAGACTGGAATAATGAAAAAATAGAAGCCTATTGGAAATATAAGCAAGAGATTTGTGAGACAACCCACCCTTTTGGATATGTGGATTCAAATGAGAAATGGGAGAAACTCTGGGATGAATGTCATCTACCTCCTATGTCTAGCTTTGATACAAAAAATTTGTAGACACAGGGTGGAGAGCTAGAATCCAGAGCAAAATCTAGTCAAACATCACAAGCCCCAGTGCATACTTCAGTGGCAGTCACTGTAACTGTTTGACCCCAATCCCTTAGTACCATCAAAAAAAAAAGGGTGTGGTATCTTCACCATCAAAAGGTTCTCCATCAGTGTCAGTCCTTGAGGTTCCCAATTCCACACAAGCACCACTAGCAGTAGTGGTAAATATTGAAGAAAAGGGAGCACAATCAGGAGAAGAAATGCCAAAGAAATGTAAGAGGCTGAGGTTCCAACTTGATTCAAAGGAGAGGGCAGAACCCTCACAACACCAATCACATAATACTTTGGTTGCTCCTTAGGTAAGTATTGTTTCTTCTTCTCCTTCTCAATCTCTTTCTTCTCCTATAGGGGTGATGATTCCATTTGGCCAAATGGCATCCCCTGCCACCTCTGTTGTGCCCATTTCTCATTTTGCCCCATCTATCCATACTCAAGCTATATCATTGCCTCATTTTTCCCCCTCTGTTCCCAAGAAAGTACCTCCTCAGATTGCCCATAGCCAACAATTGGCTATTCCATATGGCTTGCCACAAGGTTTTCCTTTTGCGGTTGGGCACATTGCCTCTCTTTTTACCTTCCAACTCAAGCAGATGCTGCTAGGAAGGCAAGGGAAACCTGAATGGATAAAAAGAGAATCAAATACAATAAAGCCCTGGCTACACCACATCTATGGTCAAAATTTGACCCAATCCAGCAGCAACTGACGGTGACCCATTTGTCACCAAATATAGTCAAGCCAAATGAGAAGATGTAGCTAGAAGATTACACAATGAATGTAGTGGCAATAGACATGCCCCTATTCATACCACAAGATAGGGTTGAGCTACTAAATGAATCTACTTCTGAAGTAGCTGAAGATTATTTGAAAATATCAAGGAAGCTATAGAAGATGGAGGTTAAATTAGCCAAAGAAAAGGAAAATTGTAGTAGTTTGACCACAGAGATCAATACTAAGAATATTGAAATAGAGAATCTAAATAAATAGTTGCAAGATATTATTTCTCTTTAGACTCGCCAGGCTATCTAGGCCCGAAATGATTCTCTAAAAGTAGGGCTAATGCAGGTGAAGGATACAATGATATCCTTAAGGTAGGAAAAGGCAACATTTTAGGAAAAATATGAGGAAAGCCTGCTACAGGTTACTCAACTTCAATAAAACCTGCTAAATGAGTAGAATAACACCATGGCTATACAGGCCCAACTTCAAGCCAATCGACAAAGGGTAGAACAATTGACACTTGAGTTGGCTAATAGGCCACAAAATGTAGGGGTGTTAAATCTAGTGAAGGATCTTTATGAATCAACATGGAAAAGAATCTCTCAGGAGATTACCTAGCTCAGACCTTCTCTAACCTTTTTGCTAAATACACAGAAATTGTGCAAAAAGGTGGAGACTTTAGTAGAAGACACTCTGTCCATTGTCTCTATGAGAGTGTTGGACTCCCAAATGCTGCTGAAAAAGTTATATGATGCAACTGATGGAACATTGTTAGTAGCAGGGATTAATGATAGAATGGTCACTGTTAAACGAGTGAATGAGGTTTTCAATTGCAAATCTATAGTAATCAATTACAGAGAGCTTCTAGATGTGATGAAAGAAGGAATCAATGAAATGAAACAACACATTGAAGATCTAGTGAAATTAGGTCTTCCTTCACCTTTTCCTGATAACAACACTGTGTTGATGATTGAATAAATTAAAACTTTGTTGTTAGCCATGCAGAATGATCAGGCATTTTTTCAAGATTTAGAGGATGATTCATCAGTACCTGAAGTAGAAGATGTTTTGATTCTTGTTTCCCAGCTTAAATTTGAATTGAAGGATATAGTTTAGATTTTTTAGAATTTTTCACACAAATATATTATCAATCTTGATTTAGCCTTTCACAAATTGCAAAATGAGCAAGGATTATCTGATGAAGAGTGGTCTACTTATCAGACAGCCTTACTGAAGCTATGATTTTTTTATCACATTTTGATCATGTAGGAGTTGTGGATTCTTTTTGAGCAAGCTCAAAATCCCTTAGGGTTTCCAATAACTGTAGAGTGAAAAAATACTCTACATTTTACTTTGATTTTTAGTAGCATGATCTAAAATTGTCCTTGCACACTTTGGTTCAAGACAGTGAAGACAGAAGCCAAAGTGCAGGCTCAAATTTCTTTTCACCTCAATTTTGTATGAGTGTCAAAATCATGCAAAATCTTCCAAGTGTCATCAGCCAAGGCACATTTCATACTTTCTATAAGTTGGTCAGCACATGCCATGTATCCCATAGTAACTCAGTGGAGTGTAACAAGTGTCAGCATCTGCATCTCATATTTCTTATATGTCTTGAAAGCTTCTTTTTAGTAAATCTTTTCTCAAGATCAAGTGGAAGGTGCCAGGTGGTAACCATAGAAAGATTCAATATGCTTTTCTAAAAGCAAAAAAAGATGCCACATATCCCTAGCTGAAGCAAGTGAAAGCCACAACGTGTCAACATCTAAATTATCTTTACTTTGTTTCATTGATAAGTAAAGACTATGGTGGGTCCTGGGTTCTGTTATTGAAGCAAGTGAAAGTAGTCAAGTGTCACCATCCATGTAAATATCAAATGAGGCCAAATTTTTCTATAGTATAGACAAAGTGATGTGGAGACCAACAAGTTTCACTCTCCACAAGATTCTTAAAGGGTAGCTAAAAGAAGTGGAGACCACCACATGTCCCTGGTTAAAGATGCGCAGAAAGCACCACCTATCCCTATTCCCTTTTTGAAGTTGCTCAGGTGAGAAGTTTTGTGGGTCCCAGATTCTATAAGTCATTAAAGTTTGGAGAAGTGGATGGTGACAGATGTCAAGGATGGAACAATCCTAAGCAAAGACACAGTAAATATTATAAGTTACGTGGAAAGTGTCATGTGTCTTTAGCAAGTGTTGTGGAACATGCCAAGTGTCATTTTTTGGTGCCTCTTAAATAATAAGAGGTTTTTCAAATAGAAAGAAGGAATCAGACAAGTGTCCTCTCCCATTTGAAAGTGAGAAATGTCATGGGTACCTATTTTGGCCAATGAAATTGCAAGAAGATAAAACATTTTAGATCTAAGAAATATCCTGTATTAGACACTTCCAGTTCAGTTAGGCCATTAGATTGGGAACATGCAGACAATCCAGAGCTAATCTAATGCTATAAATAGGGGTGCAGAGATCACTAGAAGCATCATTAGAAGATAGAGAGAATTTTTTGCAAGAGATTATTGTCAAGATTTTTTATATTTTTTAGCTATGATCAGGAATATCATTTGCCTTTTTTCTATTTTCTTGAGTTAGAAAGTTTATGTAATTGTGCATGTTTCAGTGCATTTTATGAGACTAGAGAATTAATAAAAAAGACTGAGTTATGTGCCTTTGTTGATATTTTCTGTGTCACTACAAAATTAGTCTAAGTCATGAGCCTCTATTTCTATTGTTTTTCATCTTTTACATTGATCATGCCTTATTTGCTCTTTAATGTAATTGAATCTTACATATAACTTCATTATGCTTAAGGATTGAATTAAATTCAAGTGCATCGCCATAGTTAGAGTTTTTTTAGTTGCACTTGTGTTTCTATTTAATTCCTATCCCTTTTCCAATTATACCCTTGATATAAAGAAGAGCCAACTTCTTTAAAATTTGGAGGTTGTTTTAGGTTGCAAGTCCCACATTCTTGAAACTTCTCATTGTTGGTGTTAGAAATAGCACAATTTTAATCATCAACATTCAAAACTAAAGTGATGTATGGGGGGTGATACCCATATAATGCCACAAAGAAAGACATCTTGGAAGAAGTGTGAAAAGAAGTGTTATACCACCATTCAACCAGTGGTAGCCAATGAACCCATTTATCTTATTTATCAAAAATAAAATAATGAAAATACCCTTTGAGACATTTATTGACTATCTCTATTTGTCCATCAGATTGAAGATGATAGGATGAGATAAGATCCAGCTGGGTACCTAGACATGCAAATAATTTAGTCCAAAAATTATTAGTAAATATGGAATCTCTATCACTTACAATGATCTTTGGAGTGCCATGCAATTTTTAAATTATATCAAGAAAAGCAAAAGCTACTGTACTAGCAACAAATGGCTATGATAAGGAGAAAAATGAGCATACTTGATGAGTTGATCCACAACTACCATGATCACATTTTTACCCTCAGACCTTGGTGACCATATAATGAAATCCATAGAAACCTCTTCCTAACGTTGGCTAGGAATGAATAAAGGCTAAAAATTAACTGGGGTCTTAATGGTTTCACCTTTATTTTGTTAGCATACCTTGCATTCAACCACATATTTCTAAACATCCCCTTTGATTCCTTCCCAAAAGAAATATTTCTTGATTTTATGATATGTTTTCAAAAATCCTGAGTGTCCTCCAAGTCGAGAGACATGAAGTTCCTAAAGAATTTTATGCTTGAGGAGAGAATGCTTACAAAGGTATAGTCTATCTTTATACCATAATGTGTTCCCCTTCTATGTAAAATTTTAAGATTCATTAGAACCCTGTTAAAGATTGTGAATAAAATCATTTATAGCATTTTCATTCTCTCATTTTGATCTTGCTTCCTGTAGCCAATCTTCCTACCACATGGTCATGGTGCATAACAATGCCTCAACTGATTCATCCCATCGAGAGAGGGCATCTACCACAACATTATCTTTTCTTTTATTATACACTATCTCAAAATCATAGCCTAACATTTTAGTCACCCATTTTTGTTGTTCTTCAGATGAAAAACATTTTTATAAAAAATATTTGAAGCTATCATGATTAGTCTTTACCTAAAATTGATGACTCATTAGATATAGTCTCCATTATTTCATTGCATGTAAAATAGCCATCATCTCTTTCTCATATATTGGTTTGATCCTATTTTTTACTTTAAGTTAGTGACTTTAAAATGCCAATGGTATGCCTTCTTGTATGATTAAAACTTTCATGCCATAACCTAATGCATCATAGTCAAAAAAAGTTTTTTGTAAAATTAGGAGTAGCTAAAATCGCAGTTGTGCACATAACTATTTTCAATTGTTTAAATCCCTTGGTAGTTAGATCAATCCATTGGAAGGAGTATTTTTTAGCAAAGAGGTGAGTGGGGTTAAAATCCTACCATAATTTTGAAAAACCTATGGTAGTAACCAATTAGCCCTAGAAATCTGTGGAGGTTCTTGAGGGTACTTGGCACCTACCACTCGATCATTGCTTGGATTTTATTAGGATCAACTTTCACTCCTTCATGTGAAATAATATGACCTAAGTAATCCACCTCTTAGACACCAAAATCACATTAAGACGGTTTGGCATAAAGATAATGTTTTTCTAGAACTGAAAGCACTTTTTTCACATGCTATAAATGGTTTTCTCAATTTTTGCTGTAGATGAGGATATCATAAAAAAACACTAATATCATTTAAGGTATTAAAACCCTCTTCTCATCCTCTAATTTGCTCCCATGGACAATTTGTTGATGATACTATCTTCATGGGAAAAGCTGAAGTCAAGGAAGCAAGAAATTTGAAGCAAGATATAAATTTATATTCATTTGCATCTGGTCAGTTGATTAATTGGAATAAAAGTGCAGTGTTCTTCACCAATACCCCAATTCAGAGATAGAATAAAATTGCTAAAATCCTTGGATGCTCTATAGGTTCTTTCCCCTCATCTTACCTGGGTCTTCCTCTTAGGGTGAAAGTCCCTGAAGCCTTTTGGGAGGATCTTATTAACAAATTTAGTAAGAAACTTGTGGGATGGAAAGGAAATTTTTTAAGTCAAGCAAGAAAGTTAACCCTCCTTAAAGCAAGTCTTCAAAGCATACCTACTTATGCTTTAAGTCTTTTCATAATTCCTACAAAATTTGCAGAAGTTATTGAAAAAATCCAAAGAAACTTTCTATGGACTGGTACTGAGGAAAAAAGGAGGATGCCTTGAATTTCTTGGGATAACATTTGCAAACCTTTCAGGGAAGGGGGGCTGGGAATATAGAAAATTAGAATTATGAATACAGCTCTCTTAGCAAAATTGGGATGGAGGGTTTACCATGAAAACAAAGAATGGAGTAACATATGGAAGCACAAGTATTTATTCAATGCAAAATCCCTTTTTGATTTCTTTTCTTACCCTGATGTTATCTGACCATCTTCCATATGGGGGCAGTTTAGGGAAGTAAACAAATTATAGAAGAAGGATGCTCATGGAAAGTTGGCAATGGAATAAAGGTGAAATTCTAGGAGGATGCCTGGTTAAAAGAATACCCTTTGATAGAATAATTCCAAGATAAAGAGGTAATTGATTGATGTAAGCAAAGATATGGAATAATGGTAAGTCAATACTAGCAAAACAATTCTTGGGTGAATTTAACTAATCTTGATCAAGATTTCAATAATATACAATTATCCCTCAATGCTATCTCTCTCTATCCTAATCTTGAGGATAAGATTATTTGGCATGATGCTCCTAGTGGACAATTTAAAGTATCTACCATTTTTACTTCTAAGGGAAATGGTAATCAACCCTTGTGGTCGCATGCCTAGATCAAGGGGCTTATCCCCAAAATAAAAAATTTATACTGGACTCTGCTTCAAAACAAAATCTTAACTCTTGACAACTTGCAAAAAAGAGGATTATATGTGGTGAATAGGTGTATTCTATGTAAAAAGGGCTTTGAAGATAGAGATCACTTGTTTGTGAACTATTCTTATACATAGCAAGTTTGGAATGAGATCCTCAATCTTTGGGGTATTGTATGGGTTCATCAAAAAAGTGTGGAACTATCTTTTAAAAGTTGGTATTGTCCCTCTAAGAATCCTGATGTTCTTTTTTTATGGAAATTAACTCTTCCCCATATTTGGTGGGGTATATGGAAAGAAAGAAATAATAGAATTTTTAGAAGTAAAGAACTTCCAGGATGGGTGTTGGGTCAGAACATTATTAGAGAAATAAAGGAGAATTTCTAATTGCAAAGGGATCCTAATCCAACCTTTCAAATTGATAATCCCTTAAAATTAGAAAGGCATAATGTGAAAACTAAAAATCCAAGATTAGGTGTTAAATGGAATGTCCCCCCTTGTGGATGGATCAAAGGAAACTTTGATGGAGCTGTTAAAGGGAACCTGAGAAAAGCAAGATGCAGAGGAGTCTTGAGAGATCATGTGGGAAACGTAATTGATGCTATTTCTATTCCTATCGATAAGTCAAATTGTCACATTGCTAAAGCTTCTACAACCCTTCAAACCATTAAATTAGCTGTTGAATCTGGATATTCTAAATTATGGCTGGAAGGTGACTCCCTGAATATCATTAATATCTTAAATAACAAAAATTTAGTTTCATGGACTATAGAGGCAATGGTGTTGGAAATGAAAACCTTAATTAAAAAATTTGAGAAAGTAACCATAACCCATACTTACCGTGAAGCCAATGGGGTTGCTGATTGGATAGAAAATCATGCATTTCGAACAGGACACAACGTGAGTTGGTAGGATACATTAAAAAAGAATGTGGATCTTAGAGCACTCATTAATTATGACACAATTCATTCAAAGGAGAGAAAGATATACTTGGAATAGAAAATCAATGATTTGGTGGAGTGGCCTCACAGAGGAAGGATTACATTCATTGAACAGAAATATTCTAGAGAATGTGAAGTGGGTTCTGTATGTGCAAGATAATAGGCGAGTTTCATTACAAGTTGATAATAATTGGTATCATTGCTTAGTAATCAGTGTTTGGGTGTTACTGGATATTTGTATGGCTTGCAAAATTAAAGGAGAACCAAAGAAGTAGGAACCTAAAAATTGCAAAGATTGGAAATCAAAACAAGATGTCTGGAAGATCCTTCAGAGAGGGAAGGTTGTGAGCTACTTGGAATGACTACATGGTTTAAAACCCCATATAACAATGGCTTTTTTCAAAAATTGGGTTGACAATAAGGTAACCCTCCATGGCATCACGGTGAAGCTCACTGAGGAATTCATAGCAGAGGTCACGGGGCTTCCAATGGAGGGAATAAAATTCTCAAAGCAGACCAACATTTCTAATGAGGCATTTAGCAAATTCCCAAAGATGGATGTTGAGGAGCAGCAGTTGGAAAAGAGTGGGGATTTTTTTGACCTAGAGAAGATTAAAGGAATATGGAGAGACATCTTATGTTGCATCCATGAGTATTTCATACTTGATGGAAGAAGCAAAAGAATCCATAAATTTCATTTTGTCTTTCTTAATCATTTTAGGCACAAAGTTAGAATCTCCTTTCCTTTCTATTTGCACTTCTCGCTGCTCCAAGATCTATTTGCTCATAAAAAAAAGGAGTCTCATCCTATATTGCATGAGGGCTTAATCCTAATAATTGAAGGTTTCTGCAAAAACAAGGCCATTGTCCTAAATCCTTATTCGGATAAAAATAAGGACTCACAGAGTAAGAAGAATGAAACAGTAAAGGGGAAAGAAAAAGCTAAACCCAAATCCTCCAACTTCAAAAAATAGATTGATGATGAGGAAACAGAGTGAGAAAGCACTGAAAGTTCTGAGGAGGAGAGTATGGAGGAAGAGGAAGGAACAAAAAGTGGGGAATCCAGCTCCAGCGAGGAAGGAGAAGATAAAGGTAAGAATGAGAAAGAAGGGGTCACCATAGAGGAAAAAACTAAAAATAAAAACTATGATCTTGAGGAAAATCAGCAAGTGCTAGGGGAAACTAAAAAAGATATGGATGTTCTATTTGAGGATCTTGCTTCGAAAATAGAGAAGGAACATCTAGTTCAGGATGCCAATCAAGCAATGGAAACTAGAGATCAAGTAAAGGATGATCTTATCTATAATGAAAGCCCTGTTGAAACTAAGGAACAGAAACAAATGGAAAGGGAGGATTATACAAAAAAGGATGAAGACAATCCAAAAGAGAACATAGAAGATTTAAGTGATATAGGGTAAAATGACAGGAGGCACCCCTTTATGAGCTCAGCCAAATGCAAAGCAGACGTTATCCTTCAGGTTGACTCGTGGATGTATAAAGAGATAATGGGCCTCAAGAATAAAATGGAAATATTGGAACATAATCAAGAAGTAGATCAAAATAAAATCAATAATATGAAAAAGTAGATAAGGGATATTCCTATCAAACTTAAAGACTATGAGAACAATCTAAGGGAGCTCATTAAGGAAAGTAGAATGAAGATGGAGGAGGTAACCTCTAGCATATGTGCAGCTGTTGTAAACATTGGAAAATCAGCAAATGAGGAAATTAAATCCTTGGAGGGGCCTAGCAAGAGAACCAAATAGAGCTCAAGGAAGAAAGTAATGCAAGAGGTTACTATGTCGGTGGCTATATCTATACAGGACACTGCTGTGATTGGAAAGGAAGCAGTGAAGATGATTTTGGAATTAGAAGAATAGGTTCTTTGAGTTCTTACTGTCTTGGTTCTTTTAGTTGGATGTAATAACTGGTTCCATTTTCTGGTTTTTTGTTTTCTTATCACACTGGAGTTTCCAGGTCTCTGTAAAACCTGGGGTCTATCTTTTGATGTTCTTGAATTATGGTTTTAGGTCCCTGTAAAACCTATTTTTGATACTTCTTAGAAGTAGGTAATAGGTTTCACCTGTGGACGTTATTGTTATGTCCTTCATCCTTTGTTTCAGGGTTTCAAGGTCCCTTCAAAACCTTTTTTTACCTTAATCTAAAACTTTCTCCAAAATTTCCTAAAAATGGTATTTATCAAACTCTAAAATGTATATGGTGCATTTTGAGGCCAAAAGGCATGACCATAAATTCACAATGGCCTTCATGAGTTATAAAAGCTATTTTAGATATGTCCTTATTATAGATGTGAATATGATGATATTCAAAGTAAATATTTAACTTGGTAAAATAAACAACACCATGTAATTCATCTAACAAATAATTAACTATTGGAATAGGAAACTTATCTTTGATGGTGTATTTATTGAGTTCTATGTAGTTTGGGCACATCCTCCAACTGTCATCCTTCTTTTGCACCATGACCACTAGGGAGGAATATTCACTTTAACTATGTCGAATGATTCTTACCTCCAACATTTCTTGTACCATGTTTTCAATTTCACTCTTTTAGGCATAGGGATACCTATAGGGTCTGGTATTGGGTGGTGTACTTAATGGAATGATTTTGATGGCATGATTATGTGCATGACTTGGAGGAAGTCCTTTTGGCATGTCACCAAAAATAACATAATGGTCATCCAACACCTTTTAAAAATTAAGATGTGTAGAATCCTTGGTGGGTTGAACCTCCATGGAAAATAAGCATGCCACAAAACCTTATACACATTTTGTGAGACTATTTATCATCTTATGGGAACAAGCTAGTTATGGAGATTTAGCCCATAATCCATGTAGTTCAAAAGTCCTTCCTTCTGAATGGAACCTCATGAGTAATTCATATAAATTCATCTCAATAGTGCCCAAAGTGGTGAGCCATTGCAATCCAAAAACAAGATCAGCTCCTCCCATAGGAATAACAAACATAGGGGAATTTAATAAATAGTATCCCATATCAAGATTAATACTATGACATTTTATAGAATAGCTAACCATACCACCATCTATGATCATGACCTAAAAGTCTAGAACTGGGTAAATGAAATAATTCAAATGATCAATTAATTTGCTATTGATGAAGTTATGTGTACTCCTAGATTCAATCAACATAGGAAACTTATATTTCTTCAATAACCCCACCACCTTAAGAGTTTGAGGAGTACTAAAGCCTGAAAGTGCATAATAGGGAATAATAGGTTGAGAATCTTTAGATTCATCCTCAAGTTCTTCTAACCCTTCCCCTAATGCCTCCTCATCTTATTACTCGTAATTGGAACCATCAATGTAAAAGAACTTGTTTTCATCACATCAATGGACTTTGCTTCATTTGCTATCACATCCAAAATGAAAAACTTTTGGACACTTTTCTTCCACTTGGTGAGGTGTTAATCTAGTAGGTTGATGAAATGATAATATTAGAAAGATGCATTCATGAATATTGGTGAAAGGTCTTCATCTGATTAGATCTTTTTCCTCAACCATGTGTGCCTTTTGTATGGCCTTAGATATAGTATTGAGATTAAACATGCAAACCTCTAATTAGATGTTATCTTTGAGGCCACCCAAAAATAGGCCAGTCAAATTTTCTTCAAGGATGTCTACCACACATAAGGAGAGATTCTAAAATTGATGAATGAGGTCCTTAGTAGTCCCAGTTTGGCATAACTTGGATAGCTAACTAAAGTAATTTTCAAAGACATTATTGCAATAATGGAGTTGTAACTCAAAAAATATTGACCATGAAACTAGGACACCCTTCTTTTTCTTTGGATCACACAACCAATGATACCAAATGAATGGCTCAAGTTCCAGATAGAGAGAGGCCATAACCACTTTTTACAAACATGGAGTTTGATTAGTTATTTTTCCTTAACCATGCATGCCTTTGGTATGGCCTTAGATATATTACTAGGATGAAACATGTGAACCTCCAATTGGATGCCATCTTTGAGGCCACCTAAAAATATGTCAGTCAAATTTTTCTCAATGATGTCTACCACCTATAGGAGAGATTCTAAAATTAATGAATGTAGTTCTTGATAGTCCCACTTTAACATAACTTGGCTAGCTAACTCAAGTAATTTTTAGAGACATTTTTTTGATAGTGGAGCTATAACTCCTCAAAAATTATTGACCATGAAACTGGGGCACCCTTCTTTTCTTTCAAGCACACAACTAATGATATCAAATGAATGGCTCAATTTCCAAATAGAGAGAGGCCATAACCACTTGTTATGAACATGTAATTTGATGTAAATCAAATAAATTTTCAATTTTAGTGATCTAAGTGAGTGTACCATTACTATCAAACTTGCATAGGTCCACTTTTGGCAATATCAGCTTAGGGCCAAAATTGGTATTGTTATTGTGTGGAGTAGGAGAACCAAAACTAAAGTGATGGAAGATTATTTGTAGTAGTTGAGTTGACAAGTTGAAAAATTGCTTATATATTTATTTTAATTTATACTTCACACTATCCAAGTCCCCTCTCAAACTTGTAATGTCCCCTTGAACCATATCAAAATCATCTTTTTTACCTTGCCCTATAGCTCTAACTTAAGTTGTTGAACAATCTCCAAAATAGATGGATCAAAAGTTTCATATTTCATGTCATCCTTGTGAGGAATTTTTAGATTTTCTTGCCCTTTCCCATTTCCACAAGTATTTGGACCAGCCATGCATAAACCCTAGGAGGGTCTTATCCCTAAAAAAATGTACTAGTGGAATACACAATTGTAATCATCTCATTGAGACAAATCCAACTACTGCTATTATACATAAGGGTTAAAAATTTTGAACCAAAAAGGTGTACTAGTGGAACACATCATCACGATCATCTTGTAGAGATGAATCCAAAAAATTCTAACTTGTAAAAGGTAAGAAAAAATTCTAGACTTTTTTTACCAAAAAAATGTTTTTTCTTTTTTTTGTGAGAAAAACTCACAAACAAAACTATGGTTACAAAAAAATCAAATCCTCTCAGATCACAAGTTATGTTTTTTTGGCCTTCTAGTGCTTCGGATGCTATATTTTTAAAAAATGCATAAATATCCTAAATCGATGCTCTGATACCATTATAAGTAAATTACTTAGATGATTCACAATAAAAGAATTATATAGGCTATAATGAAGAGCACAATAAGTAGATCCACAATAATAATTGTTGAAAGAGCAAAATACTTGAATATTATTACTGAGCAATTTGAAGGGGGAAAAATCCATAACAATTCAATAAGAATATAATTCAAAATATGATGACAGAATAATAACTATTGTCTCCTATATATACTCTAATTAGGCATGGTTATTTCATAGGCCAACCATACTAAGAACATCAAGAAATGCAACAAGCTAATATGAGGATGTGTAACCCAAAAATCAGCCACACATATTCCTAGACACATTATAGGTTAAGAGCATAGCATGTCAAATTTTTAATCTAGATCTGCATCTAGCCAATCTATAACTATAGCCCAATAATCTATGTATTTTTACTCTAGATCTAAATCTATAACATAACTATCTGATCATGTAATGAGGTAACATGTCCTTGTAAGCCAAAAATCTATCCCTATGCCTACGCTATTTTCCCATCCCTCTATGTCATCTACCCTTGTAACTGGTCCTAGAGTCAGTCCATCTCAATCATTATCCCCATTATCTCAAAGATGCGTGCTTATACCTATATCTTGAGATGTGCTAGTAAGGATCTCTCATCCTTTATCAATGGTGGATGGGATGGTCCTACCCCATCACCACTCCCACTAGTTCTAACCTATGTCCCACTCACCCCAACTTATGTGCTGCTCTAACCAGCTTGAGTCCCACTCACTCTAGCTTGAGCCACAAAATCTAACTAATCTCGATTTGGACCTCCCTAGTCCCCTCCATCTACATCCATAGCATCTATACCTCTTTATCCATTATATATATATCTTAAACTAGGACTTGGCCTCTCCTTTAACTCTATAGTCTCTCACGAGCCCACAATACTCTACTCACCACCCCCCTCTACACCTTATCCCTACATCTATGTAATTTCAATGATATCCTCTGGGCCCACTATGTAGTATAAGTAGCTATCATACCTGGGTCTAGCATGGGTGTCTAAAAATCCCATTATATCAAAGAAATGCTATCATATTTCACATATATTATAGATTGATCCACTACTCTCCTCTACCATGGACTCTCTCAATCACTCTAAGGAAATATATGCTTCTTGACTAGAACATATTGAGGGAACCCAAACTATCTCTAATCCTGATCAGGTGTATACCACTCTACAATAAAATCCTTCTTACCTATCATGTAACACTCCATCAATATGTAATTTGTCACCTCTACCTCATCCTCCCATCCAAGCTATAGCCCTCTATATGACATCTAATAAATGTGCTCAAGATGCAATCCATATAAGGCCTATCTATAGAACCTCATCTCCCCTACATGACTCTACATGCCTAATATAATATACCAAATAACAACAATAGGCTCATGCAGATGCCTCACTACCCACGTACCCAGTGGTTATTGGATAGATATATTCTCCCAACTCTAAATTTGTAGTAGTAATTATGGACCTAGGCTCATATCTCCCTTTTAGGCCCCCAAATACAACCCTTGATGTAGATGATCCAACACCACTATCCCCTAAAAAACACTCTAAAATCCTAGACCATGTTTGAAATAATGTCTTCAAGTCCTAAGTAGAACCACTATCCACTCTTGTCTAATAATAATATGTTGATAACAAGAGACATCACCACTAGTGTCAATTTATTGATGGTCCCCTCCCATACGTATCTATCAATATCTACCCATTGGTCCTAAAAAATAACCTAAAACCCCCTACTAATCTATTTATTATCTCACTTAGTGTGTGTAATCACCAATAGATAATTTACCCTATCATGGATAACTGCAAGATCTAATATACATCCTCTAGCATAACAATCATCTCTCATATCATGAAATGGAAGGTACTCATCTCTAAGTGTCATGGTTCTACCAATGTAGTAATCAATACATGATCAATCCACACCATAGGAATAGTCACTACATAGTATAACCCTACCAGATCTAGCACACCATAATCTACTAAAGTCAATAGATGCATCTCATTCAATTACTCAAGTTACCATAGTTGTGATGCCATCATAATTAAGTTCCCCTACACCAATCATGTAGCCTATCACTAAAATTATCTAATTGTACATTCTTTTTAACCTATCTCGCCTAATTGTCTAACTCATTCAAATAATCATAACCCATCTCCCATATCTCCCAATCTTATTTATCTTAACCCTAACCTTCAATCCCTAAAACTTGTAACTCATTTTCATCACCTATTTTACTCATACATCTTCACACCCCTTGACTTGTCCTAACTAACTATACCCCTACCTAATATGTTCTTTCATCATAGCTACATTCATAATCTCCTAACCAATCATTTAAATCATTCATTAACCCCACCCTAAGTCCATTCCCTAACTCATTTACACCCCTAATCCACTAACTTCATACCCATCTACTTAACCCTAACTAACTCACTAATCCTAACTAACCTAACCACTTTATCCTCCACCTCTAATCCTATTCACCTCATCTAACTCCCTAACCACCCCTCCCTATCCCTTAATCCCCTAATCCTAACCTTTTATTCCTCCATCCCTCTACCATTTTATTCACCCATGGTAATATCACTACTTACATTTTTTCCCTAACCAGTGACATTGATAATATCACCAATCACATTTCATAGTTTTGAATAACCATAACTATAACCTCATGGTTATACAAAACCATAGTTCCCTAATTTATAGTATCATGATATCATGATTCATGACTTTTAGTATTAAAATATCATAATTCCTCAATTGTGGTATTACAATAATACAAATCACAATGGTGTTGTCACTATTTGTAAGTGCAATAACATGACTAAGGCCATTGCCATCAGTTATGGTATTGCACTCATGGCATTGTTACCCTAAAAATTTGGAAATAAATGCAAAAATTCAAAATTTAGGGGCTAGTTAGATACTGATGGTCTATCATCCGTAGGCCTTTGTAAATCTTGAACCCTCTCACCATAGTGTGAAACTTGTGGGATGTGATCCAAGTTTTTAGCTCAAAGCACTATTTCACCAAGGTAAGAAGTCAAAATAAACCCATTTTCACCCCTCTTGTCCTTTTTGACCCCCTTTTTTACCCCCATCCATCACTCCTTTAACCTTTTTCACCCTCATTCTCTCATCTTATCACCCCCATAATCAACCTAATATATCACCCCATTTAATCACTAATCATCATCCCTAAGTCATCTAGGGAATGGAATTTTCATCCCCTATCATGAAACCTAATCCTAAGTTAAAAATACATTGGCATGAGGTCTTATAGGTCTATGTAGGTAGCACCTTACTAAAATTTTGTGCCCAAGGATAGCTCACTCACTATTAGCCCCCAATCACTATCCCATATTGGATTGATCACTTGATTTTATTGCATCATTTCAAGCTACACATCATATATCAAGTGGCTTATTATCACTAATAAACTCATCTGATCTCCATTATATTCTTTCCATCCCTCTTTATTATATGTCCTTATTACAAGAATTATCACTAGCTTGTATCCTAGCTCATCTCTTTACTTCTTGAATAATATCTCCATCTTAGGAATTTAGTCTTATCAATCAATCTCCTTTATAGACATTGATCATTTGTCTAGAGCCATATTTTAAAATTAAGCCATTTTTTTCTAGCATCTATGCTTGGGTAATATTAATCATAGCTACATCATTAATCAGGGTATCCCAACCCCATAACATCATCTTCATCTTTTCCCCCCTTGGAGCTTATGTTTAATTTAACATCTGGGTCATTTCTCCCTACATGCTCCATCGAGGGGGCATCACACCTAATAACATTGTTTCCATTCATGACCATGGTTTTTATTTGAAATGACATTACTTATTCCATATTTTCCACTCATAATACCCTTTCAAAGAGGGGGAAATGTATACACCTAAATCTTATTTCCCTAATAATCCCACTAAACCTACTGATTTAATCCATAACTATATTCCTTAGCCACTTAAATAATATCCCAAATCCATACATCAAATTACCTACATATCATTAACCTTATTATACCCTTTCAATAAATTAATCACCCTCATAATCAAATTAACTAATCCTACTTACCTATTAACCTACTCATTAGCCTATTTTCAAATTTAAAATTTCTTTTATTCAGTTACCCATCTACCACCCTACTAAACTAGCTATTCCTATACCCCTAATCTCTAACGGAGATTATAAAATTAGAGAATTATATAATCACCTCTAATTTAAACCTTCCCAATAAATAACCCTCTATTATATAGGTTCATAAGGAATTAAAAATTTCTTGTAATATCTCCAACTATTGATCTCAATGAGCCTAAGATTAAATTTGAACCATTGATTCTCCCTCCCATGGATTATATAAGTAATCTATACCTCCATGACCAATTAACTTAAAACTTGAAATCCATAATCATCAATTATACTTTCATCCATCATTTAATCAATCCCATAGCCTTGTCAAAGCTATTAACAAGCCAAAGAAGCCATTATCAAGCTCAATCAAGCAATCCAACAATCCACTCATTTTGCATTCAAAATCATCTTGGTAATCTTGGAAAGGATATTTAAGGGAGAATAAAATGGTAAGTTATTACATTTTAAGTATCTAATTTTCTCTTTATCCTTTCCCTTGAAGTTATTTGCATTTTGGGTTTCTATTGCTAAAAATAGGAATATAGGAATGAATCCAAAATAAACTCAAAAAACCTATACATAGATTAATTAGGATTATATTATTCATGTTTAATAACCCCACTTTATGCCACAAACTCTGGTTAACACTATATTATAATTTAATTTACTTGTTATTAGCTTAGTGAATATGAAAACATAGGACCTAGTTAGGATTACTACATAGTTTTACTTGACTGGAGGCTTTGAAACGTTCCCTCGTGATATTTATCATGGTAAAAGATACCTTGGATAGTTATAGTGGATCCAAAAGGTCATGACCCCAATTATCTAATGTATCCTAAATCAGAAGTGTAAGTAGGATTTATCTTCTATGAACTAAGATTAATTTTTAGATTTGTTGTATTTTTCATGGCATACATTCTAAGGAACCCGATGCAAATCTAACCCTTGTAGGTTTTATTTCACTCTTTCATTTATATCATTTCATTATTTTTCTTTTTTTTTGATACTGTATCAAATTAAAAGGTATAGTTTTAACTTTTATACACAAGTTTAATAAATAATTGCATCAAAATGATTCTATTATTTCTGTGTAAGTCTTTACCAGATACAGGTTACTGGATTGAATAGGTTAACACAATACTCTTCTTTAATCCCAGATAAAAAACTATGTCAAATAGGTCAACTTAGTATCTTTTTCAGCATCTATATCAACAAAATAGGTCAAATAGGTCAACTTGGTCATCTTAACCTTTAACACAGAAGGTTTTATAAAACTGGGTTAAACTAGTCAACTTAGTTTTTAGAGTTTGTAAGCAATATTGAAGGAACTTTAGCATAAAATTTTCAACCCAAATTATCTTATAACCTACCAAGGTTCCTCTCTCTCTCTCTCTTTATTAGTCATTTCATTACTTCATTATAGTTCTATTTTATGCAAGTTAACAGTCTTCAAAACTATAATCTTGTAGCAAATTATTTCAACCTGGCCAGCTTATTTTTATAGCCTATCTTCTGTCTAAAAGACTAAGTTGACCTAATTGAATATATTCTTAATGAATTTTAATTCCATAGAATAATATTGATGTATTCAAATTTGTTCTATATTATTTGCATATAATGTCATCTGAATTTACTCTATACCATTCTAAACATGAAAATTAACAACTATTTGTTAGTAATCAATTCACACTTTTATTTTTAGTTGTTTTCATGCTCATATAGTCTACTTAGGTGGTTTTTAAAATTACCATTTAGTTACATTATTTTTCTCCTTTTTTCACACACTACAAAATCACATAATATTTAAAAAGCATTTAACATTTTTCTTTTCAAAGCTTACCTACTTAGATTTCATCACCAAGGGGGAAATTGACTTGGTTTTTTAGACAAGTATAAATATGTGGTTAATGATATATATTGGCAAAGCACCTGACACCATTATCACTATGATATTATGAAGTGAGGGCATAGGACCTAATACCAATCCAATGCCATTGCCAACATAGATCCCTTTCATCTAAACATCCTGAAACCATCCATAGATTGCTTTTTAAGTTCCCTATTTTCATCTAACTTCCCTATCACACTTTAAAAAAACACATTTTAATAATCTAATAACACTTAGGATGACCACTTAGTTAGCACTTAATTTTTATTTGACTACTTATTCTTTGATTATTATGTCTTGTATTTCAAAAACTTGCATTACCCAGTGTTGGTGCAAGGTTTTGTGCTATGTGCCCCAAGTGGATCACTTACATTTATCCAATTGTTTGTGTGTTTTTTTTCCATTTTTGCATCATAAAATTCTACCTTGTTTTAGAAAACTATCATTCTATTCGATATAGTCTCTTACAAATTTTATCTTTCCTCTATCTAGCATTACATAGTTGACCCTATCAACTTTGTACTCTTCTACCTTCTATCTAGTAGTACACAATCGACCCTATCAAATTTTTACTCTTATACCTCTTGTATAGTAGTACATAGTCGACCCTATTAACTTTGTAATCTTTTACCTTCTGTCTAGTAGTATCTAATTGACTCTGTACTCATCTCAACCCCTTGTATTTGATTTCTTCCCTTCCTTCTCTATCTGGTCAATCTAGTTTGGTTAACTTCTCTATCTAGTCAACTTAGTTCTTTATCCTAAATTTCTCTCTTCTTTGTTAAACATTTTGTCCATTTCCTCAAAACATCATGAAATCCCATATCAAAATCTTCATAGATAACTTAAATCCATTTAGACACTATATGGGGTATTCTTTTCTCCCTCTCTTTACCTCCCAAGAGAGCCTTCACTCTTGGATTACCTCTTACCCTCCTTCATGTATAGATTGTAACATAGTTCAAATCATACCTCAAGATGAAGTAGTTGGATCTGATCCTTTTTTTACCTATTAAGATAATTCTCATCTTCAAGATTTTCAACATAATGTGGGAGCAATTGACAGAAGTCCATCCAATAATCCCATTAGCAATCCACCTTCAAATAACCCTCCCCTAATACAAATTTAGGGAGTCCTCATACAAACACCAACCTACAAATTGGTTTGAATCAACTTATTTCATAGGTCATACAACAAATGAACATAATGAAAACTTCTAACACCTCTCAAATGATGTAATTACAATGTCATTTGATTAATATGGATAATCAACCTCTAGTTCTAAATCCTCAAGCAAATCCCAATTTTTATTAGAGAGTTACCAATGATGCCATGGTGATGTAATGAAGGTGTCATAGTGAGTGGATAACATTCCATGATAGTCTAAGTAACAATGAAAAAGTGTATAATGTGCTTGTCCTAGTATGCTTGAATAAGGCTTGGTTGATCTTCAGTTTTGGCATGGTTAGAGATGTTCAGGGATGAGTATGGAGTATTGATAATGTGAAAGGGGTAATATAAGATATTCTATCTAATTTTAGTGCTTATTTTTATGATTTTATTTCATTTGGTTGATCATTGTTTTCATCTAGACATTTTGGGTCTCGTGGTAGAAAATTTGAGTAGGTAGTTTGCTGACATCACCATTACCACATGTGGAAGAGTCAAGAGGATTTGGTCATATGGATGTGATAAAATTAGTCAAAATTTATTATTTTCCAAATATAAATTCATGATATGAATCATGACTAAATATATGTGTGTGAAAATTTAGGCTCCTAGGCAGTTTGATAGTGTTTTTCCATACTTTACCAAATTTGTATGAGGCAAAAAAGAGCTGAGTATGCAGTTTCATGATAACATATTTTGAAAATGTGAAGGTGAAATGAGAAAATGATCATATTTTTTTAAATTTTTTTTATTAGTTTATTTTATATAAATTTTAGATCATTAAATAAAGTGCATTAAAAGATATGCATGTGCAAATTTGGCCTTCTAGATAAGTTCTTGGCATTGTTGGCTCTGTGGTAGAAAAATCAAAGTGAGAAGATTAATGAAGTTGTATCTTGAAATTAAGAAGGTTTTAAGATAATTTTAACACATGGTTATATTATAATATTTAAGGATATCATATGGATCAAGTTTCAAGTCATGATATTAATTGAGGCAAAAGTTATTAAGGAGCAAACTTAATCTTCCAAGCAGTTTGCAATGGTCCCCATACTTAACAAAATTTGAGAAATGTAAAGACTAAGACCAAATGGGGATCCTATGGATCATGATCAATTTTAAATATAAATTTAATGGTGCTTACCCCATAATAAGGACCTATCTGATCTATAGAGATCGATGATGCATGTTGAGTCAATATTGCAAGATTGAACGAGATGAGGTCAACTATTAAAAGTTTAATGTCAAATAGAGATAAAGATCAAGATTATTCCAAGGATAAATGATGATAATGTGTTAATACTAATTGATATAAATTTTTTATATTAAATTTAATATTTTAAAGTGATATTTTTCTAGCATGACTGAAGTAAGGACAATCTTGAAGAGATTGATGGAGCGTATGACATCAAATTTGCCAAATTGCACGAGATGAGGTCAAATTTTTAAAGTTTAATGTTTTGGCTTGGTATAATATGAATTAAAGTTCAAATAAGATAAATTTTTCACATTTAATCTTAATATTCAAGATCACAAGATGTGATCATAGTGACTGAAGTTTAATTGTTACCGTTTGCATTTAAATATTTGAATTTAATAAAGGAAAAACCAGTGCTCTATATTTTAGCCATATTTTTTGATAAAAGAAATTTTTTCTCATGGTATAAAAAGATAATTTGTATAATAATCTAGGTCACATCTATACATATATATTTTATGATCTAAAATTTTATACATTCAAAATTATGAAGGTTCAAAGTTGACTATGTTTTTGTGCATAATTTGTAAGTGACCTGAGAAGGATAATTGAGCTTGTGTTGATGTTTTTTTAATTTTTCATAATTAATTAGCCATTAGAGAGTGTTTATAATCCATGATGATCATATATATGGATTTTAGAGGTGTGGTCAATCTTTATTGAGTATGAACAATGCTTAAGAAGTTGATTGTGTGTTCATTCATGATGTCCCTATGCACTAGGTCAGTGTTTGATTTCATTGAGCATATGAAGAAGTGATAAAAGATGAATATGATAATTTAAGGATCATTAATGGGTCATGTATATTGTACCTATGCATTTTAAATTGGTCCTATGTTTCTATTTTATGCTAAATGGGTGAATATGTCTGTATGAGACATATAAGAGCTACAAGGGCCTAATTGAAAGGTGTAATTGATTAAGGGTGACCCATAGATGTTATGGATGACCTATGAATATTGTATTGATATGTGTATTCATATGATATATACCTTAAGGGTTAATGCATGCCTAATATCTTATCAAGATGTTGATAATCATGATAGCTCTATAAATGGTGAAACCAAATGTGTTAGTTTCTAGACTTGGAGAGAGATTTGTGCATGGAATTTGATTTTGAGAGTATAGTGTTGTGAAAAGAAGGAAAGGGTGGGTTCCCTATATATGAGTTGAAGATGATAATAGACTGATAAGTATTTATATGACCTTTAGGTCATAATTTTGTTGGAAAAATAGTACTCTTATTGTTTGAGTATGAGCAATGGTGAAGAGTGATAATTAGAGGTCCATCATAAGGTGTTGAGTACATTAGTTCATAATTGGATGTGTTCATAGGTGTTTTTATGGTAGCTCAGCATCTAGGGGGTTACAACCTCCTTTCAAAGTGAAACTTGTTAAATGTCTAGTTGTTATGGTAGCTTAGCTAGATAAGTGTAGTAGCTCCTTATGGGATTGTAGTCTCACTAAAGTAAGGGATGGTAGTTCCTTGATTAGTTGTATCTAGTATAATTTGGTTCTTATTATTATAGGATAGTATTCCAATTATAGGTTATAGTAGGTTTTCTCTCCCAAGAAGGTTTCCCACATATGTCATGTGTAATGTGATTGATCTTGTATTATCTATCTTGCTCATTGTTATGAATGGTGTGTATGATTCATGAATGTTTATGGTAATTTATTAAGAACTTGAAAGGATTTAAATTGAAGTTGGATTTTTAAGGCTCACTAATTCACCCCCCCCCCCCCACCTCTTAGTGATTGTACCTCTAACAATTTTATCCCTCCACCTCTGAGAGATGCCTTAGGAAATGTTATTCCTCAACATATCATGAATAAAAAAAATGATTCAAAATATCCAAAATGAGCCTTTATATCCTTTCATCATGTCCATTTATATTGTTCATAACTCTCCAACTATTAAGTATGATGAGACTAAAAACCTTGCATCCTTTCTTAAAGCATTTGACAATCTCTATAAAGAGTGGATCCAAACTAATAATTTTACCAAAACTAAAATTATAGTTAAAACCTTCACTGGTTATGTATTATAATGGTACAACCAACTTTCCCAACATTCCATTTGACAACTTGAAGATTTAGTCAATCCTCTAGTTAAATATTTTCAACACAATGACCTTATTGAAAACTACCTTAGCCATTTATTAATGTTAAGTAATCTCCCTATAAATCAACTCATGATTTTATAAATTGATGGAAATATATGGCCTATAAGGTCAACCATAATATGATCAATGATAATTTCTTTAAAATATTTATAAATTATTGAAATCCTTCACTTCAATATAAGTTTCAAACTTTTCCCCCTCAAATGCTTATGAAGCTCTTGACCAAGCCAAACGTCAAGATTTCCTCATGAAGCACTTTGAACCTAATACCAAATTCCTTAAGGTATATTTTCAAATGTCTACCAATGCCATAACTATAAATATTCCTTAAACCAAACCAATAATTACCAAACCCAAAAATCCCCCATATTCTCACATACTAATAACTATGCATCAAATGAAACAATTCTTAGCACCCTCTAAACCCTTTACTTATCCTAATAATCCTCTTAAATGATATGACCCTAATCAATATTTTTGGTTCCAAACCAACATTGGTCATTTCCATGAAAATTCTAAAGGGATTACTAAATTTTTTATCTCCTATATGCTTGGTTATTCCTTCAATCATGAAGCCATGATCCAACTCCATCGTCAAGAGGACAACATTGCTTCTCAAAAATGACAAGCTCCTAAATATTCTTCTAATAACCAAAAATATTTTCCCACATCTAATAATCAACAAAATACCAAAGATGTGTTTGTTATTGATGCTAACTATGACCAATATTATAATAATTTTCAATATGTTAATACATCCAAGGTCAACTATCATCGTAAAATAACTCACAAAGATCCTATCACTAAACTTAAGAAACCATATTTTGAAGAATAACTTCTCAAATATAATACAACTACTCATTAGCTTCAGATACCCATGAGGAACCACCTCCTTCTTTTGAACCCCAAACCACTTTCCATTCCTTAAAAATATACCTTAACTTCTAAACCTTGCACTGGTTCTTATTCTAAATCTCATTGGAACTTTCTCAAAGAAATTAACTCCATGCCTTGTAAGATTCCACTTATGGAGTTAGTTCATACCTTCACTTGTTATCTCAAGTTCCTCATATAAAAATTACAAGAAAATGAATATCCATCTTCTATAAATTAAGAACCACCCTCTATTGAGATGTAACCTACCAACATGCATGTTGAGCATTATTCCTATTGTTGAGGTTTGGCATTGATGTCAAATCTTCTTCAGAAAATTGTTCATTAGGTCATTGAAAAATGTATCTATGAGAAAGAATATTTATCAATGTTGTAGTGATTTGAGAGTGTAATACATGATTGTTATATGTTATAATTATTGCATGAGTGATGTGAAGGTTAGTATGGAAGGTCATTGCTATCAAATTTTTAAAGTGATTTAGCCTAATAAGTGTCTTGAGAAGGTATATGCATAGGACACCTAGTCTTATGCATGAAGGGTCATGATGGCTTGGTGAGATGAATGCATAAAAGAATGATAATTTTTATGAGAGTTTTTGAGAATATATATGAGGCATTGGATCACTCATTTTAGTCTCAAGGTGATCTTATAGAGGTAGGACCTACAAGTCATGTTTGTAAATAAACCTTTTCTAGACCATGATTGGCTTACTAAGGCATGAAGATCTATTTTTAAGTCATATGAAGGATTTATTTCAATATGTAAACATGTATGAGGTTTATTTAGTATGTGAGAGTGGTGGAGAGCACATGTAAAGAGGCATGAAGTTCAATTTCAAGGCTTAATGTGATATATAGGTTAAGGTCTAAGCAAGCAAAGAGAGAGAGAGTGTGGCCTAATGAGGTGTCATGATCAGATTTAAAGGTGTATAAGATTATATAATAATTATCATAGGTTATGTTTTTTCAAAGTTTTATCATGAATTTTTAGGTCAAATTTGAAAGGATAAGGCATGAAAATGTGTGCTAAGGTCTCTCAAGTGCACAGAATGAAGGGTTCTCTACCTGAGAAGATTTTTATTGTACTCATTATCTCATCAAACCTATGCATGGGAACCTAAGATATTTATTGTATAAGTTTAATGGTCATAGATAAAAAGTACTACCATTATTTTATGGATTAAAGGGATATGCTTTATAAAAGATTGTTAAGAGTGGAAATAGGTGTAAACCCTCATAAAACCCTAATAGTAACCCGATGTTGAATATATTGTTCAAAATAGCCTAGAATGGTCTTAAATTACTATAAAAAATATTTTATATTGTATTAAAATCCTCCAAGAACCTCCAAGTTGGATTGAGTTGTCAGGTGTGTGAGTAGATCCTATAAAAAAGTGCTAGTTTCTCAAAGATTTGTTATAGCAGTCAGAGTTGACCAAGTAAAAGTATAAAAATAATTATATGGAGAAGGTTGAGACTTTTATTTTATGTCAATTTTGGTTTTTTTATATGTTATATCCCTTATTTATTCTAAATTGGTCATCCAAGTTAGCTATTCACTAATAGGTCTAATGGTGGAAACAGTGAAAAACCTAGGTAGCAGTGAGAAGATGATTAGGAATATGTTATCATGAAATAGGGATGAATCCAATTGCATGGAAATATTTTTAAGGAATTTTAATAAATGTTAATTTTTGGTAGAATTTTTTGAGGTTAGTGATTATAGAAAAAAAAATCTCACAAGTTGACCTATCTAGTACATATGAGATGGTGAGATGTAAAGTCATGAGACTAGCATGTAAGACCAATATTGCCATTTAACCATAATTTATTTATATTTGAGAATGGTATAATGATATAATATGATCATATAAATTAATCATAATTCATTTAATTTTTCTATATAAGTGTTGCAGGTCTGAGTCACTATGATTGGTTTTTGAGAAAAATTGGCAGTCCTGAGTGAGCAAGTTTCAAGAGTGTTTTTGAGTCATTTTCTCCTATGTAATTAAGTATAATTATATTGATGAAGTTTTTGAGGTAATTTAAGTTCTGTTTATATGGCCAAACTTTGTGTTATCTTTAGTTGTTCAAGATAGACCTTTTCGTATGTGTGTGAAGGCCTAATGTAAACAATACCAATACACATACTTTAAGTGGTGATTCAATATAAAAGGTATAATATAAATAATATGAGATTATTATGGGTATATTTTAGTTTCATATGAATTTTTTTGATGTGTATGAAGTTTTAAAGTGCTCTAAGAAGATCAAATCTATTAATGAAGGCCTAACTGAATTAGGTCTCCTTAAGGCCTAAAGTTGGATTTGGTCCATTTAAGATATGGTAGACCTAATGTAATGATTAATTCATGTTTGTGGAATTTAATAAGGCATATTTTGTTTAATATCTAAGTGTTAAAGTGTTTATGGTTTACCAAGAGGTTTATGATCAAGAGCCTAGTATAAGAACAAGACCTAATAAGACTAATTGACTAGTTAGAGTATGAGCGAGTGAAAGAGAAGGATATATCTCTTTGAAGAGATGAAGGAGGTATTATAGACCATAATAAAGGTGAAAAAAAACTATAATTAATATCTAATAATGGTAATTTAGATGAATATCAATGTCATATGACCTAATATGTCTTGAAGAGACCTAGATGAGCAAAGAAGCCTAGAAGGCAGCTTGAGAAGGATATAAGAGAGATAATAAATAAATAAGGTAATCATCATATATTATATGAGGAAAAAGGTGTTATCAAGGTTATAAAATGTATTAGGTGGCTTATTTTGTGATGAGTCATCAAGGGGTTTGGTTCTTCCTTGCAAGTTGGTGTTTGCAAAAGCCTAGTTGGGTTGGTGCTTAGCTAGTTAGAGTTGGTGCTACACTAAATTGTGATATTTTGGATTTTAGGAATGTAGTCCATTTTTAGGGACTAGTGGTTTTTCTTTACCTTTAGGTTTTCCCATTCATATGTGTTTTTTTCTTATGTTATGATCATGTGAATGAATCTTTATGCATTGTTATATCTTTGTATTACTTTGATGGTTCAAGGAATGTTAAATTACATGAGAAAGAAAGTTTTAAGAGACTAATTCAAACCCCCTCTTAGTCATTGTGTTTCCATCAATGCATAATATTTAATCCATTTATCTTAATTCCAAACCATCCATTTAATTTCTTGAAAAGGACATGATTAATGATGAGATCCATTTTTGCATTGATGATCCACCCTTATTCATTAAAATAGCCATTAATACTACCCTTATTAATAAAGTTTTAGTTGATGAAGGGTTCAGTATTAATGTGACATCTTTGTGTCTCATCCAAAAAATTGGATATAATAAGGATCATCTCAAGCAAACTCACCTAACCTATCATGGATTTGATAAAACAAACCAAAAGCCACTAGGTTTTATATGGCTTCCCCTAAAAATTGGACGTAAGACTATTAAAAATAAACTTATGGTTCTTAATTTACCCATATATTATAACATAATCCTTAACTACCATTGGACTCATAAAACGATGGTCATCACCTCTTATGGTAGCCAATACATCAAGCTCCTACATAACGGTAAATGGTATAAATATGAGGCTGACCCCAACCCTTGGAGTATTCAATTACCCAATTCTAAATCTCAATATCCATTTCCCACCATTATAATAATAAACATTGCTCCCTTACCTAAATTCATCAACATTAATCTAGATTTATTGGTTAATCTTTTATATTCAGATGATGATGAAACTAATGACTTGCAACATACTTGAAACACTACTAAGTTACCTCCCTATATCTTGGAGTTGCTTCCTCCTTCTTTATTACCTCATGATCACACTATTCCTCTCATTGATGAGATCACTAATTTTTCCCCTCCATGCAATGCCCATGATGTTTTTTACCCAAAATATTCCTTCATCTATAATAACTATGGAGTGGCCAAATTATTCCAAGATCCATTAATCATGTCTCCATGTAACCTTTATAAAACTCCTCCTGAATCTCAAATATGTACCATTTCTCCAACCTATGTTGATAACTACATCATGGCCTTAGCTCAATCCTGAGACTTGGATATTCAACATTATCAAAAACATGATTTTAACTATGATGTTCACACCATTTCCATATATTTTGAATTATTTTCCTAAGGTCATGTACGTCTAGTTAATTCTCTACTTCTTGATACTTCCTAGGTAGCTGAACAAATTCTACCTTTTGAACATCCAAAAATTCCTACATATTCTCTACCACCTATAGATCCCATCATTGAATATGATTTTTTCCCTATCAAAGAAACTATTGATGTATCATTGATTCACCCAACTACTCTTCATCCCCCTTCAAATAATAAACCATTAAATTTTTATACCTATTCCACACCCATATCTATTTTGGAAATACTTTCCTAATAAGATGATACTAAAAGGGAATATTCCATCTACTATATCATTTGAGGCCTTATTAATTATGAAAAATGTTACACCAAAGTTCAATGGGATTGATCTCTGAATTATTACTAAAAAAGTTATCAAAGGACAAATCATTGTTGATCAACTTGTCATAGCTCTTGTGCTAGCTATTTATCTCAATTTTAGCTTATTTCTATTTAAAGAAGAAGTAAGAAACTAGAAATAAGGTTGTGATATAATAACCTATTTGTTTTTGCACATGTGATCTAGATGATTGTGAAGATATCTTCTTTGTCTTGGGAAGAATGACATGTAGATAATAAACCACTCATACAAAGGGGTTGTTAGATGGGTAGTAAGGTGGATTGCTTAGTGTGAGCTGGATCTAAGAAGCTTGAGATTACTAGGAGGTTGTCAAAATACACTCTTAAAATAGTTAAGTTGAAATAAATAAATATGAAGCACTTGCATCAAATGATAGAAAACCCTGAAAGAAAATACAAGAAGAAATAAATGCTTGATAAAGGAAATAGACTAATTAAGCACATAGGAGGTCAATACTAATGCTAAATAGGTCAAGCTGGGTTCATAAAATAGGTGGGGTCTCTGTGAATAGGTTGAGACATAAAAAGTGGAATTTATTTAAGGGTAGGTAGGTGGAAATAACTTGATATTATTTCTTACCATAATGACTATCAGTGGTTAGGGTGACCATTAGTGGTTAAGCTAATTATCAATGGTTGGATGATCATTGGAAGTTGAAGGTGATCATCGATGATTAGGGTAACTATAGATAGTTGTTGTGGGTTCTAAAATTTTTTAGAAAATATTTTAGTTTAGGTTACAAAAAGGGGTTAGTGATCAAGTGATGGATTGTCAGAGGTCTAGTTAAGGTCAAGGGTCAAAAACCAAGTAAACAAAGCTTTAAAATAGAAATGTACTTAGTTGGTCACTTGATATTTGGTGGTTGATCTTGGAGTAATTTTGGTAGAGGTTCAAGTCTCTATCATGGTTACTAATTTTTTGAAGGGAGAACTTGAAAATAAGTTTGATATCTCCTAATGACTATTGTTTGCCTAATGGATAAATGCTTAGATTGTTAAAAAACCTATATCCCTTTCACCTCCTACTCCCCTCCTTTTATAGGAAAAGAGAGATGGAGGTAGAAGGTTATATAGGAGGTTTTTTTGGTTGCTATGATGTACTAGCTTGCCATCCATATTAAATTTTGTCATGTTATCTTACACATATCTTGAGTTATCTTTGTCCAAATGGGTAAGAGACCTGACTATTGGTAGTCACAGTGATTGTCGATAGTCAAGGTGACCATTGATGATCATGTGCCAAAGGTTAAGTAGGGTAAAAGGATGGGTTTGGTTAGTTAGTCAAAGGGTCAAATTGGTCCCAAGGGGGGTCTAAGGGTGTTTTGATAGTGTGAAAAATTTTGATGTCTATATTTATACCCTTTTTATTATATATTTTGTGTTAGCAAGCTATAAAACAAAAATGGATTGTGGGTCAAAGGTTGGTTTCCCTTAGTATGGGAGGAGGTTTTTCCCCTCAAACTAGGAATCAATGAGGTGAAATTGAATTAGGTGTGGGTTTGAAGAGTGGTTTATGGTTAGTCATGAGGTTATCAAAAATGGTGGTCAAGCATTTGAAGTGCAAATATGTACATAAAATACAACTAAGTTTGATATCTAAGATCATGTAGAGACTAAGTTACCATGGTTGGTAAAAATAAGGTTGGTTTTAGTAAGATTGGTGATGGGGTAATTGGGCCACAACATTAGGCATAGCTAATTGGGTTATTCCTATCAAGTCTCCTAGACAGGGTTAATGTTTTCACAAGTATCTAATGTAGGAAGTAATCCTAGGAAAAACATAAATGGTCAGGTGTGCACTAGGTGGTGCAAATTCAAATATTTAACATGGAAAGTTGGTTAGTGAAATTAAAAATACCAAGTTAATGTCATCATAAAATAAGTGATAGTTTAGGCCAAAATGGCTAACATCAAGGTAGATGTGGTTGGGTGGTAAATTAGTTGGAGAGGATGTTATCTAAAGGTTGGTTTTGGTTTGGTGGAGAAGGGTAATATCCAAAAAGGTATAACTAAGGTATTGGTGCCAAAAAAAATTGAAAAATGAGTTTGTAAACCATCGATGGTAAGGGATCCCAAACTCAACCATCAATAATCAAGGGGAAACCCTAAAATTATAAAGGATAAAAAGTGAAAAAGACCAATTTATTTTCACTTTTGGCTTTTGACTCTCATGACTCCTATGTGCTTAGAGACTTTAGCATTTTGTGTGAAAGTTCTAACAAGGTGGGGTTGATTGTTTATTGGTTGATTATGGTTGTGTTGAGCTAACATGGGAATGAGGATGTAGGGCAGATGAGGATGTGGTTGAGTGGTGGGAGTTAGGATTCCTCCTCAATAATGGTCAAGAAATGAGGTAGGGACTACACAAAATTGTTAGATTAGTTGATTTTGGTTATTTTAGTTAGATTTTTGTGGAATTCAAGGTTGGTTTGGGGAAGGGTTTGGGTTTTGACCTATTTTTAGGTTGGAGTTTATTTTGGTTGACTTAGAAGGTGAAAATTGAAATTGGAAGTATAGGTGAGTTGGGTATAGGGTAAAGAAAAATTATAGGGTAGTTAGTTTTTGAAAAAGGGGTGGTTTGGTGGGTTTGGGTAGGTAGGTTTAGGGGTTTTACTATCAATGGTCACACACAATGACAATCAGCTATCATACTTGACTATCGATGGTCATAACCAACCATCAATGATCAAAGACTATAGGAAAACTATCTAACTGACTATCGATAGTCATAATGATCATTGGTAGTCGACTAAATGGTCAGAGGGGTTTAAAAAAAGGTTAAGGCAAAATGGTTAAAGATAAGATGATTTTGATAAAAGATGAAGTTCATAGTTGAGTTGGAATGACCCAATGACAATGATAAAGGTAGCAAAAAAATATATGTTGATATAGTTTAGCTTGGGTATAAGGTAGGTTTTGAAAAAAATGTTGATGTAGTTTGAATGGGGTAAAATAGGTGTTCTTAGGTAGGGTGAATGAAGTAAAAAAGAGGTGAATGTTTATGGGTAGAGTAGTTAATTATAAATATAAGTGTGTTTTCTAACAAATTATGTAGGCACAAGATCAGATCCAAATACAAGATCGAGTTCCTCAAATCTTTATAAAGATCCATCAGGGGATGACTGATGATGATTGGATGTACATGGAGGAGGTTAGCCTCAGCATGATGATGCACTTCCAACATGTGTTTCAAGATGTGATGATTATCATGGCCCTCATTAAGAGATGGGATTTGACCACAAACACCTTTATTTTATCAATGAGTGAGATGACCATCCTACTATAGAATGTACATAGGATTACATGGTTACACATTCAGGGGGAGTTGATATATCATATTGAGAGTAAGTAGAAATATGATCATATAAAGCTCCTACGTATTGAGGATTAAGGCTTTACCAAGTGGCATGCTAGTGGCTTTAGTTATAGGCTATTATATTATAGGGCTAGAGATGACTAGTGGTTGATGATGATGATGATGATGATGATGGTGGTGGTGGTGGTGGTGGTGGTAGTCTCTTACTTTGCATTATCAGATTTGAGTAATGAGTAGTTTCTATATATGCTATTAGGAGTTTTAGTGGAGATGTTTCTTGGTCAAATAGTTTTTAGGTGGGAACTTATTGTGTTGGTATAAATATATAGGGACCTATGGGGGTTTAGATTACATAGGAGATATGGCATCAACATGGGGTTTATGCTTCATTGTTTGGCCTATGAGCATATCTAGGTTCTGATACTAATGGGGTTGACATGGGAGGGATACAACTAGATGGACTTCATGGTGGGTTTTATGTGGTATAAGAGTGATTATGCACTCACAAGAGCTAGAGGAGGAGCTAAATATATTAATTAGTTCAGAGAGTCACTAGAGGCCTTAGTGGTTGGGGATGTGGTTTAGAGGATGTATGTCAGCTTCCCAAGGTAGGCCCACTATACTTGGCATATTTTATTGATGTATAGCTACAAGTTGATTTTTGGGAGCAGAAAGGGTGAGACTAAGCTCATCTCTTTTAATAGAGTTCATAAGTAGTTCAGCCTAATACAATGGATTCTAAGTCTATTCCCAAGGTATAAGTAAGAGGATACCAAGTTTTTGATTCCTGTATGATAGCTAGTGGAGATAGTTATTGATTATGAGGATTTCCCTACTAGAGCAGAGATTGATGATGCTAATTTTGTTGATGGCTATGCAGTATGGTACCAATCCCTCTATATAGCTATAGATTTTGGATGGGATGATGGGGGATGGTAGGATATGGATGTATACCTAACTAGTGGTGGTCCATAGGTATAGGGAGCTGGCCCTAATGAATAGCCAAGAGTGACATTAGTCATTACACAAGCATAGATCACAACTTTATATGTGTAGGTGGCCATATTATAGGGCTAGGTTGATATGTTACAGGGTTAGGGTTTGACTTTGATAGGTGAGAGGGACCAAACTAAGACTTTACTAGGCTTGATGATCTAAGAGAGGGACACTTTGAGAAAGAGAGGAGAAGTAGCTATAGCACCAATAGGACAACTAAGTAATATTCATATAGCACACTACTTGGCCATAGTTGAGGAGTTTTTATATTATGAGGCCATAGTTCTAATAGAGTTTCCACAGTAACCCTGATGGGGTAAGTATAGAACCAACTTGGTAAGTGGTGTAAGTGTAATGACTCTAGGTTAGTGGGCTACTTTGGTGAGTGGATAGGCATGCACCTCAAGGGGGTAGGAAATAGATGATAGTGGTGCATAGTATATGATATGATATGTATAGATGTACATGATTTTGATACCAACCTATGAGATGATACAACAAGATGTATATTTTTTTGAGATAGAGATGCACATTATTTATATTTACTATTTGATGTTGATAAGACATAATGTATATGATATGATCATGATATATAGATTTGATTTTATGGTTCATGTTTTGATGTTTATGCTTATGATTATGATTATGAGATGTAGACTCACTAGCTTAGGCATGTGATGATTATGGATGATGTTTATGGTTGATATTATGGTTACACATGATGATTATTATGTGATGGTTTGTTTTATGCATGGTTATGATGTTTATGATTATGATTCCATATATGGTTATGATGTTTTGATTATGGATGTGATGTTATGAAGATGTGATGCTTATGGTGTTAATTATGATCATTATGATGTTTTAATTATGGTTATGGTGATGTGGTTTATTTTGATATGATGTATAGTTATTTTTTTATGATAGCACATAAAGTAAGTTAGACAACAAACTAGATGTGGAAAATGAGATGAAAAATCATGAGAAATATGTCTAAATGAATACATGAACCAATTATGAGAGGATATGAAAAAGAAGCATGATGCTTCTCATTGGTAAGGACTAAATAAAATCAAATTTATATTGGATTAATGAATATAATCCCTTTTAATTCTTTGCATTAGCATGCATTGGTTGATAAAAAGGTGTCTTGATCACATTGTGTCAAGTAAGCTCAAAGTCCTTTGATTTGTAGATGGTATAAAAGGGAGATAGGTATTAGGTAATGTGAAGGGAAGTGTAACATTCCTATGTGTTATTTTTACCCTTTTTTAGGTGACCTAAGAACCATAATAGATAGGCCATTTTTTATTGAAATGTGTACACTAATCGATGCAAGAATTCTACTAATGTTATATATGAAAGTGTATTGCAACTTTCTTGGGATAGCTTGTTCTTGATTTTGATATAGGATCTTTTATTGCCTTATTCTAATAGGTTTGTGAAATTGATCAATTAGGAAGCTACAAATGGTTGCTTTGACAAATTTGAACTAGTCATCCTTTAAGGGAGTGGTCTAAGTCTGGGTTTGTTCATTTTGGTAGTTGTCCTTCAAGGGATTAGTCTATCATTTAAAGAAATTTTTAAATTTTGGGCAGTTGTCCTTCCAAGGAGTAGTTTGCATGCTAGAGATATTTGATCCAAGTGATATTCAAGTATCCCAAATTGTTTTAATGATAGGTTTGACATGGATAAGTATATTTAAGTTAAGAGTTTTACCTTTATGAGGGTAAAAATTAGAGCATAAAAGGTTAATAATGAGTGAAAGGGGTGGTTTTGAGAGATAATAACCATGGGATTCTATCTCTTTAGGGACAAAAAGTATCCATGAGAACCATGCCATGGGTAGATATATGGTACCCATACTTAGGATTAGTCTATGACTATGATGGTTAATCACATGGTTATATGTTGTAATCAATTATCCTCAAAGGGATAGGATGAAAGTGTGAAGAAGGTAAAAATATCATAAATCAATGGATGTGCTTAAGTTAGACAAAAGGTGAGTTTGATCCATGTTTAAAAAAAGAAATGATGCAGGTGCAAATCATTGAAAGGCTCAAGTTCTAGTTTGTCTTTAGGAGAGGATAAATGGTAAGCTCCTGATCCATACTTGTGGGTTATGATATAGGGTTCAAGCCAATTTAAATCAAACTTGCCTCAATTTATTTTCTCCATATTGATCACATGTTGATTTTCCTTTAGGATGAGGTCTCTGATGTTGAATTATTAATTTTTTATGTGCTTGTTACAGGTGTGCTTTATTAGTTCTTGATAGACACAAAGGTGATTAAGCACTGATAGGTGGCATTCATAAAGTAACTCAAGTCATGCTAGATGCTGTTGATGATTGTCACTGTCAAAAATGATGTCTTACAAGGATATGCAAAGAGAGGTAATTTGGACTTCTAGAGGCAAGACTACCTCTACTCTAAATATCAAAGAGAAAGGGGTATCACCCATAGAGGTTTGAATGCTAGTGTGATAGGCCCATAAAGTGAAAAAGATGTGAAAATGCTAATCCTGACTAGAAGCACTGACTACTTTGGTTAACATCTTGTTGAGGGTTTTGTTAGAGGCTTTTGCCTATCCATTATCTTATGGATGATAAAGTGAGGAAAAGATTAACTTGATGCCAAATACATCACAAAGACCTTGGACTCATTTATTTTTGAAAGATTTACCATTATTGGTGATGATATTATAGGGAACACTGAAATGATAGATGATATGATGATTGATCAAGTTGACTACCTTTTTCACTTTGGTCGATATGAGGGGAATAACCTCTACCCACTTGGTGAAATACTTGGTTGTGGTGATGATTGAGTGGTGCCACTATGAATAATAATGATTGATTTCCCCAATGAGATCTAGTCCCCATTATGAGAAGGGTCAAAACTCCTTAGACACTTGAAGGCCATGGGCCAACATATGATGTAGATTAGCATGATATTGACATTTAACACACTTCTTTACATAATTTTAATAGTCTTAGTTGAGGGTGGGTCAAAAGTAGCCAAGGTGAAGAATACGTTTAGTGATAGCTAGACCACTAAAGTATCCCCCATAGATCATGTCATGTGTTTCCTTGATAGAATGGGAAGCTTCATGATTGTGTAGGCAATGGATAAGGATGTCGTCAAAACCACATTTGTAAAGGATTCCCCCTAGTATGGTATAAATAAAGGTACTCTAAACAAATGCTCTTTGAGCATTCTTAGATAGATTGGGAGGAATGATGTTGAGTTTGAGGTTGTTAAAGGTTTTCTCATACCAAGTGTCAGATGGAGATGACTTCACACTACAAATGGTAGGGAGGTTGGATTGGATATAACAGGGTGTGATAAAATGATGAATGGTGATAAAAAGCTTAGAATTGGTAGGTGTAAATGGGATTTGGGAAGCAAAGGAAGCCATTGTATCCACAAATTTACTAGTAGATCATGGAATAGATTAGATAAGGTAATGATCAAATGGTGATAGGATTACATCTACTAGCTATTTTTACTTTTGCAAGACATCATTATTACATTGGTAGGATCCATTGACCTAGTTGACCATTAGTTGGGAATTGCCAAAGACACTTATCATCTTAACTCCTAAGGCTAGAATGGTTTGGAGACCTATTACTAGGGATTCATACTCAACCATATTATTGGTACACTAAAAATCAAGTTTGAAAGATAGAGGAAGAGGTTTTCCATCAATGGTAATGGGAATAACTCTATCACCCCCATTGTGCTAACATTTTGAGCCATCAAATAACATGGTCATTTAGTAGGTGATGTCCTCTTGAGAAAGAATCATGATGGACTCTTCTAGAAACACAAGAAGAAGTGATTGGTTTTCTAGCAAATGAGCTTTGACCAATTTATCAATGATGAATTTCCCTTTAATTGACTTTTATTAGAGGAACTCAAGGCCAAACTCATCTAGGAGCATGATCCACTTAGCCATACATTGGTTTTGCTATGGTTTAGAGTGTATTACTTGAGTGGCTTGGTGTTGTTGATGACAAAGGTTTTGTGATTGAGGAGGTAATGATGAATTTTGGAAGCCATAAAGACTAAGGTGAGGCAAAGTTTCTTGATATGGGTGTACTAAGTCTCATACTCTATAAGTGTCTGAATTATATGGTAGATAGTGTGCTCTTTATTTTGTTCATCACAGTGAGTGAGAATTGCCCCTAAATAATGGTCAGTGGTGGATATATAAAGATAGAAGGGTTGGTCCTCTTTAGGAGGGGTAATATTTCTTGATAAGATGGTGAAAAGGTTAACATTTTTCTAATAACTAAGAAATGAAGTGATGGATGGATTGTATCTTCCCTTATAGGCTACAAAGTTAATTAAGGTGGGTTGGAAGTGGTATGTTGAGGATCACTTTGAATTTGTCAAGGTCTAATTTAATTCCTTGAAGAGAGATGATAAAGCTAAAAATCTTTCTAGATAGGAGCCAAAAAACACATTTCTTAGGGTTGAGTCAAACATAGAAATGGATTAGGCAATCAAAGATAATTTTGAGAACTTATAGATGATCCTTGTGATATTTGGATTTCCCATTGAGATCATCTACATAGTCCTTTATGATTTTGTGGATGAGATCATGGAAGATATAGGTCATCACATGTTGGTAGGTTTCTCAAGTGTTCTTCAAACTAAATGACATGACCTTGTAGTAAAAGGTTCCCTAAGAGGTGATGAAAAACATATTATGTTGATCCTTAGGGGAAATCAAGATCTGATTATATCCCAAGAAACCATCCATGAAAGATAACATCTCATGGCCAATTATAAGATCAACAAGTTGGTTAATGCTAGGCAAAGGGAAGTCATCCTTTGGACAAGCAAGATTGAGGTCATGAAAGTCAATACAGAGTTGAACTCCCCCTATGGGTTTGGTAATGGGGATGATGTTGGAAACACATTAGGGATAGATAAGATGCATTAAAGTTTTTCTTTTACTAGAAGGGTAATACGAGGGTGCATCTTAGGAAGCTTTTGCCTAACACGCTTAGTGTTAAGACATATGACAATATTGTGGAGGGATATAAAAGGGTTGATTCTTGTCATACCCTAATAAGACCAAGAAAATGCTATACTTTGGTCATGAAAGAATGAAGGATCATCTTATTGATTTGAAGAATATAAGGGTTGACCAATATTTAAAATGTGAGGGTTATCCTAAGTACCCAACTTGACATTGATAGTGGATTCATTCAACATGGTTTTATTCATATGAGGAAGGGATTTATGGATAGAAGAATCCACCACACTAATATAGGTGATAATGAAATCATCATCATAATGTTGGATGGTTTAGATGGTAGGAGAATCATTTTCTACCATTTTAGGATGAATTAAAGGAAAGGTTTTAGTTTGGTCATCCTTTTGATAGGTCAAGGGGCCCAAACTAATGGTATTGACTAAAAAAATGTTAGAAGGGATGGTTTTTAAATACTTGGAATTCAAAGGAGATGGAATTGGTGAAGATGGGATGTCTTCCTCAATGGTGGTGATGTGTTTGGGTGAATTGGTGGGTTTTTATGGTGGTAAGAACCCAAGGCCAAATAGCTCATGAGGTTTTTAGGTTTTGATCAAAGGTAACTCATGGGGTCTATGTTCATAATGTCCAAGGTTGAATCCCTTCCAAGTACACTTGTGAAGGTAAAATTTGGCTAATTATAATTTGTCCAAATAGGATAAATTAGAAGTAAATGGTTGGATAGAAGAGGTGGTGGAGGAAGCAGGAAGTGAATGATCAAGTCTCCCATAAATGAATTTGGTTTTTTGGTTGGGAAGCTTGAAAGGAATGATGGTTTTGATATTGGGATCATAACCAAGATTATGGACAAGTTTCTCAGACTATTGAGGAGTAGGAAAGGCATCCAAGGTCAAAATATGATACTCTCTTAGTGAGAGATGTTGGAACGTAGGTTCCAAGGGGTCCTCTATGGGTATTTGAGAAGAAGGGATATATGAGCTAGTTGAAGCTTTGTCAATGGTGTGGGTGTAGTTATTTTTGGTTAGTGGTGAGGTGGATGAGAAAGGAAGAATAATGTTGTTGGGTTGATATGTCATGTTACAAGAGGAAAAAGGACTAGGGTCAGCTTGTATGGTGATGACTTGACCCTCATGTTTGGACTTGACACATCGATGCAAGATGGATAGGACACAACTCATGGAATAGATCTAAGGCTATTTTTATTAGAAATAAACTTCTATGATGTATAAGATCTCTAGAAGTGTATGAGGTCCCAAGTGAATGTGCAGGATAATTGTTCTTAAGGTTATGGCCATAGTATCATTAAAGGAATGGAGGATTTCTATGGTTTCTAACATGATATTATTTGGTAGCTAGAGTTGGTCATAAGCATGAGAGGAGATATTATTAATACTATCTCCCCCATCAGTCATCACCCTTTTGATGTGGGTTTGATTGATGTATGTAGTGATGAAGAGGGGAGGATTGGGATCTTCAGGATGAACTGAAGGTAGTTTTAAATTCTTTAATGTGACAAGGGTGGAAAGTTAAAGAGATCCAAAAAAGGTTACAAGAGGTTAAGGATCTTCAAGTTGGACCTATATGGATTAGAGATCCTCTATCAATACTTGGTAGTGATGGGGTGAGGTGTTGATCAGTTTGTATAGGCTCATCTTCACTAGTGTCTGGTAAAGTTATTTTAGAATAACTCATTGGATAGATTTAAAAGGGTTGTAATGAGAGGCACCTAAAATGGATATTTTAGGTTTTAGTGTAGTTAAAGTTGAAGGTTCTTGAGTTCAATTATAAGGTTGAGGGGTGGAAGGATTAGAATGGACACTTTAGCCTTTCCCTTATCCTTTTATTAGGCCCAAGATTAGGTAACCATATGGATAGTGTGGATGAGGGGAAGTGTTGGGTTATAAGGCTTCTTCAGTTCCTCCTCACTCTTGGATGAGAGTGTGGGAGTGGATAAGTGTTGGATAGTTTCATTTGGTGGTTGGGTTGCTAATGGTCACAAGAAAGGTTCATCTAACAATAGATTATCCTCATCTTATTAGTTATGGACAAGTGTTTGGAGATATTTGCATTTCTCCATGTCATGCCCAAGTGTCATATGGTATGAGCATATTAAACTATCATCAAACCAAGATGGTTTGGGACTTGAAGGATCAAATGCTCTGATAGGTGATAGGTTTAGGTAATAAGTTTGTAACAACCTTTTTAAAATGGTCAAATAATATTCAAGAAAAGGTGTTGAGGGTGATGGGGTTTTATTTTTTGGGGTGGGATCATTCTTAGAAGTAGGATTCACCATGGAAGTTGTGGGTGAAATAATGATTTTGGTAGGTGGGTTTGATTGGGGTTGTTTGGTGTTGGTGGTTTGGAGATGGAAGGTTTGAAGGTGAAAGATTTGTAGGTATGTAATTGAGATGATGAAGGTGTGGAGATAGGTGGGTAGGTGGAGGTAGATAGTTTGTCTATAAATTATGGGGAGTTTGATGTTTTGGAGGGGGTAGGTAAAGGTAGGTTAAAATGAGGAAGTTTAGTTTGGGTAGTTATGGGAGGTTTGGAATTCTTGATAGAAGGATGGGCTCCTAGGATATAAGAAGGATGGGGTCCCAAGATGAAAGGTAAAAGAGAAGGGGGTTGTAAAGTTTTGGTTCTAGGTGGGAGTTTGGGTGGTTCTACCTGCTTGGTTGGTTTGGTTAAAGTTTTATTTGGTGGACTATATGGGTTAAGTCCAACTTCAAAGATGGATAGATGAGGTTAGGAGTAGGAAGTACCCATAGGTTCATGATAGGTTTGATTATAGAGGTGTAAGATGTTTTGATGATTTTGGATGGAGATGGTTTGGATGGTTCTTCCATAGTTTCAAAGGGAGAGGTGTTTGATGAAGGGATTGAGGTGATCATAGGTTTGATGGTTAATGAAAGTGAGGTTAAAGGTTCATGCTTATTTTGATAGGGGATCCCAAGATGGTGCCAAAAGGTGGCTCTATCCAAATCGAGTTGAGAGGATAATTCTAGGCTTTAGACTAGTCTAGAGAAGGTTTTATAAATTGGTTTGGTTCCTTAGGCATTGGATTCAAAGATTAGGCCCATACGTTGGGGTAAGGGAGTGGATTCTTAACCCTTGTCCTCGATGAAAGAGTTCAATATTTGGGAAGATGTTTCCTCCATAGAGGGAGTAGGTAAATTAATTTCTCCTTGTGAAATGGTTCTCAAAGAGAGATTAGGTGATCCCATGATGGGAGAAGAAGGTATGATGTCAATGGTTTTCTTCTTTGAAATTTATATCAAAGGAGAGGTGGGTAAATCAATTATCTCATCAAGTGAAGGAAAAGAGGTGGTTGCTTCCTTTGTTTGGGTATCCAAAGGAATGGAGGGTGATTCTACCACTTTAATAAGTGGAGTGGAGGAAGAGTAGTTGAGGAAATGGTTTTCTCAATGATAGGTTCACTAATAATCACATTGACCATATGGACGTCATGATTGTGAGATGATTTTGGTTTGTTTTCATCATGGTTGATAGAAGGGGCATGATTGGGAAAAGGTTATCGAAAGATGTTGAGTGACTGATTTGGGGGTGCATTTGGATTGTCCAATGTAAGTTATCCCTTATCAATTAAGTTTTGAATAGTGTTTTTAAATGTGTTACACCTACTAATATCAAGTCTAATGACATGGTGGAAGGCACAAAGATCATTCTCATTGTACCAACTAGGCACAGGGTGAGAAGCATCAAATTGTAGAGGAGGTTTGATGGGGGAAAGTTATATGATGTAGATTTGAGAAACTTGTCCAAAACTAAAGCATAAGACTCCCCTAGAAGAGTGTATTGTTTTAGGGTAGCCCAATTTTGATTTTTAATTTGTTGATTGGAGGAGTTAAAGGAGTTGGTTTGGTTGGGTTAGTTGACAACTGAAGGTGGGGTTATTTTGAGGACAACCATGTTTATAGGTGCCTTTGTTTTGGTGTTGGTTTAGTTATATTGGTTGGTAGTTTTGGATAAGGAAGGGTCATTGGATTTGAATCTATATTTTTTATTTTTTAGTTTCAATTCCCCCTTATTGATGGATCTGATTTTTAGTTTGTGTGTTATGGTGAAAGCCTCATCAAAGGTTATAAAAGTTTGAACTTGTAGAGTAGGGGCAATGTGTTTGGTACAATCCCAAGAGAAAATTTTGATCAACTTGGGTTAAGGCAAAGACAAAGAGAGCTAGTTGATAAGCCTCTCCATTGTGCTACAAAATTGGCAATTGATTCATCATTAAATTACTTGATGGAGTAAAGGTTGGAGATGGAGACATTATTAGATATATTGATTGATAAGTGGTCTAAAAAGTTTGGAAAATTTATAAAAAGTAAAATATGGAGTGCTTTTTGAGAGTACTATACCAATCCAATGATGGTCCAAATAAAGACATAGGAAAGGTGTGAAGGAGAAGAGCATGATCATAGGCAATCAAGTAACAAGAATGTTGAAATGCTTTTAAGTGTTGTTGGGGGTCCTCCTTGATTTAGAACTTAGAAAATTTGGGTAGTTACCATTTAGGATGGTAAGGTTGGATAGGGATGGATGGGTGAATAGGATCATTACAGATTTGGTCATAAGATAAGAGATTGAGCCTTAGAGATAAATGACTCTAGGTTGGTCATTTTGTCCATGAATATTTTGACCAAAACCCATTTGGGGTTGGGTAGTTCAATAATTGTATGGTAATTTTTATTGGGGTTGGGTGGATGCAACATATGGATAACTAGTAGAGGCTTGAGAATATGCCACATGTTGGTATGTGGTTATTGAGGGTTGGGATGATGCCACATATGGGTTAATGGGCACAAAAGGTTGGGAAAAAGATGGAGCTATATATCCTTGTGGATTAGGAATATATCATGGGTAGGGTGTCATAGGTATTTGTTGAGGGGTTGATGTTATTTGATTTAGAGGTATGATTAGATTGGCAGATTAGGGAATTGATATGGATTTGGTTGGAGGTATGGATGGGTTAATTGGTTGGGAGTGAGTGGTAACTCTAGTACTAATAGGTGGAAAGGTAGAAGGTATAAAAATAACCACACTTTAAATTTGGGTGGAGATTGGTGGGTTGGTAGTGTTGAGGGGAATAGTGCCAATATGGGTAAAAGGTATTCCAATGGTGGATGGGTTTTCGGTAACTAAAGATAAGGTTGACTCTATGTTAGAGGAGTTGTTGGTTGGTGTAGTGGGTGTTTGGTTATTTATTGAGTTTAGGTAGAGATAGCAAGTATATTATTGGTGGAGGAAGATGCTTGAGTGGTCATAGTTTGGGTAGAGGTAGCAGCAATCATAATATGGGGAGATAGCCCATAAGGTGGATCACTAGGAAGAAATAAAGTAGAGATGCAATGAGATAAGGTGTTGAGATAATGTTGGAGGGCCATGGGGTTGTTATAAATAAAGTGTATAATTTTTCATCACCTTGGAAAACTATCCAAGACATGGTAGGGGGTAGAAGGATGAAGAGAACCCTCAACATATGAGGTATACTCCATGGAAGAAGAAGAAGATGAAGGTGGCTCTTGGTTGGTTTGATTTATTAATTATTGTCTAGTAAAAACCATATGAGGAATAGAAATGAATAAAGGAAAGTTCACAACTCAAACACAAAGAAAATGAAAGAAAAAGACCTCAAGGCAATCAAAACATACACTAGAGTGCATTTAAAATCCTAGGATATCTTTTATCTCACTTTTAGCTTATGCCTTCGAAAGTTTAAAGAAGAATTTGGTTTATACAATAATTACTAGAAGGAAGTATATGGTTGGTTTTAGGTGTTTAAGGATCTCAAAAAGATCTATATTAGAAATCAATACCTAGCTTGGTATTGGGGCGTACCCCCTCACTTCACACACTGTAGCAATAAGGGTGTCATGTGCTTAGCCAGTATATACCATTTTTTAGAGTTTAGACTCAACCAGAGAGATAGGTTTTGGTTATCTTCTTAGTAATGACCTCTAAGTAAGATAGCCAAAGGGTGAAGGTAATCCACTAAGAGATGAAACCCTAGTCAAGCCTTATGTTAATTGTTTTGATATTTAATTAATATAAGTGGTTTGGTATAGTGTGTGATAAAGAAGTAAATATATGATTGATTACTTTACTTTTAATTTAACTAAATGAGCTAAACATGAAAAAAATCAATGTATGCAAGGTTTATTTTATACCCAAAATAAATTTTGATTTCTTTATATGAGCATAAAATAAGGAAGAAAAGGGTACATAGATGTTATTAGGTCCCACTGGGTGTGCTATAATGTTTCTTTCAATTTTAACTTATTTATTTTTACATGCATGATCTAGATGATTGTGAATATCTCCTATTTTTCTTAGGAAGAATGACCTATATGTTGACCATTTTGGCCCTACAGGCAAAAATTAGTGCCCTTCTTCCCTTACTATTTGGAAAAAGTCAATTTTGAGTTTCACAAGTTCATCGAGCTTTGATTAATTGCTTCAATTCAATGATAAGTTCAACGGCAAGGTTTAACGAAGAAACAGTTCAACGGCAAGTTCAATGACAAAGCTAAATAATAACAGGTGCACAAATGTCAAATTTTACAGCAAAAGAATCATCAAAGGGAAGGAATAAACAGAAGCAGCTATGTGTCAACTTCCACATGATTCTCAAAGGACCCTAAAAGTAAGTGGATGCTACCACGTGTCCTCACCCATCTCAGTGGAGTGAGACAAGTGTCTACGTGTGATGTTTCATGTTTCTTTTAAGCTTCAAAGATAATCCTCTCTCAAAGTGCAGCAAAAGCTACCCAGTGTCAACATCCATGGGTTTCTCCTATTGTCTTCAAAGAAGACTATAGTGGGCCCTAATGAGTTACTAAAGACTATGCAGATCATGCCAAGTGTCACTATTTGCAAGAATCAAAAGAGTCTCAAAGGTTTCCAAAGGCAGTTAAAGGCTCTGTGGTAATGGCCACATGTCACCTTCCATAGAAATCTCAAAATTTTCCATGTGATCCTCAAGGGACCCTCAAAAGTGAGTGGATGCCACCATGTGTCCTCACTTTCCTTAGCAGAGTGCAACAAGTGTCTACATCTGAGGCCTTAGGTCTCTCTTAACATTCAACAGTAAGTTTCTCTCAAGAGTAAGCGAAAGCAGCCACATGTCAACTTTTGCTTGACTCTGAAGGGACCCTCAAAGGTTAAGCAGATGTTGCCACATATCCCATCATCAACTCTATGGAAGCTACCACATGTCAACATCTATGTTTCAAAGTGTCCAATAAGTGGACTATGACACGTGTCAAAAGTATATTCGCTCTCAGCTAAGAGCCAAAGGAGTAGCAGAAGGAGCTAGAGGAGGCAAAGTAGTCAAGTGCAAAAAAAGACAAAGTGATCCAAGTGGTGCGAGAAAGTGTTAATTCAAGGAGTTATGGTTAACATAGTGCCTACCATGTGATCATCAAGAGGTGCAAACAGTGAATGGCACGACCCATTTTTATTCATTTTACATTGATAACTAGATAAACAGTGTGGCCCATAATTTTGAATCATGATAGGGGTTGACATAGCATTATCTTCAAGTGGCTTCCTCTTCCCAATGCTCAAAATGCACATGGGTCATTTGTAAAAAGGGTGCTAAAAGGCCTCCTTTCTTCCTCTATATATTGTAAGCTTCTCATTTGAGAAGGATCAACACTCTCATCCTTAAGGCGAAATTCTGCCCAAAAATCTCTCGGGCTTGTAAGGCAGAGCTCTGCCAAATTTTACCTTCAATCAAGACTTAGCATTTTTACCCCCATCTAGACTTGCACTCATGCATATGTCTATGGTTTCTTTTATGTTAATTCATTGTCTTTGATGCTTTCCATAGAATGACTCCAGCATGTCTAGTGCATTATGAGTTTCTCTTTTACAGGTTTGCTAGAAGTGTCCCTAGAGGAGTATAAGTGCCTGTGAATAGGCTATCAAAGTGTGTCTCAAAACACCTTTGATAGTTCCTTCCTCCTTATATCTCCATGGACCCATGACTCACTAACACAGAAGAGTTTTCCCACATTAGATGAAGTGTATGGGTGCTTCTTCTCGGTGAAAAGTGTATGTTCAGGCCTGAGTGGATCACACTTTTCTAGTGTATCACCTTTTACTTTTTAGGTTTAGGTTCTATTTTCATCATCTCTCTCTCCCTTTTCATCCCCCCTTTTTACATTTTTTTGTTAGCAGTAGGAAAAACTAAGGCCTAAAAGATACATCAGAGGGAGCTAGCCCTCATCTAGAGACTCTCCCAACCAGCTTTGCTGGTCCCACAGGCAAGAGGGGAGTTTCCATTTTGACATGTAGAAGGCAGGAGCTTGGCCTCCTACCCCAGGTGAAAATCCATGATGTCAATAGTTTTTGGCACACTTGGTGGGACCAACTAGGACAAGTTTTGTCCAATGAGTTGAAGATTTCTTGGTGTGTTCTTCAACCAACCAGCCTTTGGAGGCTTTTGCATCAACACCAATGGTGACTCTGAGTTGAATCAACTGGTTAAGCAGCCTAGTGCCATCAAAAATCACATTTTGTATGTATAATTCTTTTGCACAAAATCATGGACCTTGTACTCCTTCATATGACTATGATCAAGCTCAAGATATTTAGAGAATCACCTCAAGCAGCTCTCCTAGTTACCCTTCAACGATAAGGGATATGGTGTTGGAGTTTGAGAAGCAGGTAATAGAGATCAACAAACTAGATGAGTAGTATGGTTATCAGTAAGAACTGATGTACAAGGAGGCATATTTGTTCAGGCAAGCTCAGGCCTTGCAATCTATGGAGGAGGAGGTAGCAAAATGGAGGAATGCATTCATTTAAGGTAGTCAGCCTTGTGCACCCCCTCCTATCCTAAAGAAATCCCCCTCTTGTACACCAAATCCTTTCTATCAGATGGCACTTGCTCACTCCAGCCCATCTGATGCATCTTCTCTCAATCCTGTGCACCTAGCTTTCCAACATCAAAGGACATTAGAGCAACCCCCCATGGAGATCAATCTTCTCAATTCCTTATATTGTGAATCATTGGGGGGAATACCATGAGCCAGCACATCCCTCTTCTAGAGACTCTTCATGTGCATCAATAGTCTCTTCCTAACATTCCTCAACCTCCCCAAGTCTTTCAACATGATGTGCAAATTCCAAGTTGGAGGAGGGAATGCCAGGAACTAGCTCGGAGCATCGAAGAAGATGATGCTGGTGATCTCCAAGAAAGGCTCCTTCAAGAAGATATAGCTAGGAGAATTTTAGAGTTGGAGTCCCAAGTGAGATTCCTCAACCAACATGTGATGGATCTATCTGAACACACCCCATCTATGTATCTCCAAGAGAGCTATCAGGCCACACCTAATATAGATGAAGTGTTGACCAAGTGGGGAGAGGAGAATCATTCAATTCTATCTTGAGGGATACCTCCTCTTCTATATGGGTTCAATCATTAGCTTCCTACTTCATCCCTTCTTTAAGGAGGAACTTGGTTTGTAGGAGGCAAGTGAGGAGTAGAAGATCCAATATATAGTTTCCCAAGAGGCTATCATGAGTGATGGCAAAGAATAAATCATCATTGATGCTCATTTTGAAGACCTCATCAATGATGGAGAAGATGCAGGGCATGCATAAATGCAGATGTTCTAGTAGTACGAAGAGGAACATAAGCATGGTAAGCTCTCTCCTCCATTGTTTGATGAACTTCCTTGTTGCTTCGATGAGGAGGATGACTATGCCACGGAGCCTAAATTAGAGGAAGATCAGGAGGAAAAGGAGAGACCTACCTACCTTGAGGAAAGCCTTGAAGAAGAGAGCTTTGGAAAAGAAAGTGATGTTCTATAGGATGAGCAATCAATTTGTGATTCCATTTTATACATCACAATAGTCACCCTTCTACAAGAAGGCCAAGAGGAAGTAGAGGAGGAGTTTGACAGAGTCTTTAATGAAGCAGAAGGAAACAAGTCAAACCATGATGTGTTGTAAGGGGATTATGCACATCAAAGGGCTAGCAGTGATAAGCCAACAACCATTAATTTCTTGGTGAAGAGCACCAATATGAGGGACTAGCATTTAACAAGATTCCAAGGATAAGCAAAGTACATATATGTCATAAGCATGTTCGATTCTATTCCACTCAGATACAAGCCAAGCAAGGTGATAGGCAAGATGAGCAGGTCACCAAAACCTTTTCTCATTCAGTCGCTTGTCTGGCACCATAAGTTCCCTAGCCAGGAAGGGGACTTAAGAAATTTTCCCTTTGATCTAAGAGGGAAGCGATAATACCTAGCTAGCTGTATATAGTATTTTGCTTTCTATTTTCTTTCCTATTTTCCCTAAGTGCAGTTTGCACAAGTAGAGTTTTTAGCCTTGTGTGTGTTTTTCCCTTCTGTGTTGGGGGTAAAAGTTTCATGTTTGATTCTTGGATCTGTCGGGGCTATTTCTAATATTTTCAAACTACATCTTGACTCTGTGCCTAATGTATTTTAAGGAAACTGGTCCTTAAGCATAGCAGGCATGCTTCCCCTAGGAGTTGCCAATTTGTTGACCATTTTAGCCCTGTAGGCAAAAATTGGTCCCCTTCTTCCCTTGCTATTCAGAGAAAGTCAATTTTGGGTTACACAAGTTCATCGAGCTTCAGTTCATCACTTTAGTTCAATGACAAGTTCAACGATGAGGTTCAATGGACAAACAGTTCAACGGCAAGTTCAATGACAGCTAAATCATGATAGGGGTGTAAATGTCAAATTTTATAGCAAAGGAATCATCAAAGTGAAGAAATAAGTGGAAGCAACCACTTGTCAACTTTTGTGTAATTCTCAAAGGACCCTAAAAGTAAGTGGATGCTATCATGTGTCCTCACCCATCTCAATGGAGTGTGACAAGTGTCTCCGTCTGAGGCTTTGGGTTTCTTTCAAGCTTCAAAGATAAGCCTCTCTCGAAGTGCAGCAAAAGCTGCCCAGTGTCAACATTCATGGGTTTCTCCTATTGGCTTCAAAGAAGACTGTAGTGGGCCTGAATGAGTTACTAAAGACTATGTAGAGCATGCCAAATGTCACTATTTTCAAGAATCAAAAGAGTCTCAAATGTTTCCAAAGGCAGCTAAAGGCTCTGTGGAAGTGGCCACATGTCACCTTCTATAGAAATCTCAAAATGCTCCATGTGATCCTCAAGGGACCCTCACAAGTGAGTGGATGCCACCACGTGTCCTCACCCACCTCAATAGAGTGTGAAAAGTGTCTACATTTAAGGCCTTAAGTCTCTCTTAAGCTTTAACAGTAAGTTTCTCTCAAGAGTAAGCGAAAGCAGCCATGTGTCAACTTCTACCTGACTCTCAAGGGACCCTCAAAGGTTAAGTGGATGCTACCACGTATCCCATCATCAGCTTTGTAGAAGCCACCATCTGTCAATGTCCACATTTCAAAGTGTCTTCTAAGTGTCTAAGTAGTGGACTACGACACATGTCAAAAGTAGATGCGCTCTTAGCTAAGAGCCAAATGAGTAGCAGAAGGGGCTAGAGGAGGCAAAGTAGCCAAGCGTAGAAATAGACAAAGTGATCCAAGTGGTGCAAGAAAGTGTCAATTCAAGGAGTTATTCTAGTGGTTGACACAGTGCTTGCCATGTAATCATCAAGAGGTGCAAACAGTGAATGGTGCGACTCATTTTTCTTCATTTTGTATTGATGAGTAGACAAATAGTGCGGCCCATAATTTTGAATCATGACAGGGGCCAACATAGCATTATCTTCAAGTGGCTTCCTCTTCCCAATGCTTAGAATGCACATGGGTCATTTGGAAAAAGGGCATCAAAAGGCCTCCTTTCTTCCTCTATATATTGTAAGCTTCTCATTTGAGAAGGATTGACACTCTCAGCCTTAAGGCAAAACTCTACCCAAAACTCTCTTAGGCTTGTAAGGCAGAGCTCTACCAGATTTTACCTTCAATCAAGACTTAGAATTTTTACCCCCATCTGGACTTGTACTCATGCATATTTCTATGTTTTATTTTGTGTTAAGTTATTGTCTTTGATGCTTTCCACAAAATGACTCTAGCATGTCTAGTGTATTGTGAGTTTCTCTTTTGCAGGTTTGCCAAAAGTGTCCCTAGAGGAGTATAAGTGCCTGTGAATAGGCTATCAAAGTGTGTCTCAGAGCACCTTTGATATTTCCTTCCTCCTTATATCTCCACGGACCCCTGACTCACTAACACAAAAGAGTTTTCCCACATCAGATGAAGTGTATGGGTGCTTCTTCCTGATAAAAAGTGTATGTTTGGGCCTGAGTGGATCACACTTTTCTAGTGTATCACCTTTTACTTTTTAGGTTTAGGTTCTATTTTCAGCATATCTCTCTCCCTTTTCATCCCCCCCTTTTTACATTTGTTTTTTAACAGTAGGAGAAACTAGGGCCTAAAAGATACATCAGAGGGAGCTATCCCTCATCTAGAGACTCTCCCCTCCAGCTTCACCAATCCCATAGGTGAGAGGGGAGTTTCCATTTTGACGTGTGGAAGGTAAGAGCTCAGCCTTCTGCCCTGGGTGCAAATCCATGGTGTTAACACTATAGATAAGAAATCACTCATGTGAAGTGTTTGTTAAATCGGTAGTATGGTGGATTTCCTAGTGTGACCTAAATCTAAGAAATGTGAGCTAGCTATGAGGTTATCAATCCACACTCTCAAAATAGTTAAGTTGAGATTTTTTTATATGAATCACTTGCATCAAATGATAAAAAAGACTAAAAGAAACTACAAGAAGAAATAAATGCTTAATAAAGAAAAAAGACTAATTAAGCACATACGTGATCAATACTAATTCTAAATAGGTTAGGTTGGGTTCAAAAAATAGGCGGGGTCTCTATGAATAGGTCAAGACATAAAAAGTGGAATTTGGCTAATGGTAAGTAGGTGGAAATAAATTCCTATTATTTCCTACCATAGTGACCATTGGTGGTCAGGATGACTATAAGTGGTTAAGGTGGCCATTTAATGGTTGGGTGACCATCGGTGGTTGAAGGTGACCTTCGATGGTCAAGGTGACCATTGACAATTGCTATGGGTTCTAAAGTGTTAAAAAAAGAGTCTAGTTTAGGTTATAAAAATGGGTCAATGATCAAGTGATGGATTCTCAGAGGTATAGTTAAAGTTAGGGGTTAGAAACCAAGTAAATAAAGATTAAAACAAGAAATGTACTTATCTGGTCACTTGATAGTTGGTGGTTGATCCTAGAGTAATTTTGATAGAGTAATGATACTTTGCCTAGATAATGGTTTTGGAAGAGGTTTGGGTCTCTATCATTGTTCCTAATTTGATAAAGGGAGAGCCTACAAATAATTTTGATAGCTCTTTATGCCTACTAGTTTCCATTGATGAATGCTTGGATTTTTAAAAAACCTAGATCTATTTCACCCCCTGCTCCACTCCTTTTATAGGCAAAGAGAGATGGAGGTAAAAGGTTTCATAAGAGGTTTAATTAGTTGATTTGATGTGTTATCTTACCATCCATATTAAATTTTATAATTTTATCTTGCACATATATTGAGCTGTCTTTGTCTAGATGGGGAATAAACTTGACCATCGATAGTTAGGGTGACCATCGGTAGTCAAGGTGACCATCGATGATTGAGTGTTGATGGTTAAGTGGGATAAAGGGATGGGTTTTGTTAGTTGGTAAAATTGACCATGGTTAGGTTCGATTAGGGGTAAAAGGGTCAAATTGGTCCCAAGGGGTCCTAAGGGTGTTTCAATGTTTAGAACTGTAGTGTGTAAATCTTTGGTGTCTACACTAGCTACCAACCACCTTCATGATAATCTTCTTGATAATAATATTTTATACATTAAATGTCTCAACCAAGCCATATCCCTTAAATATTACTTTCAAAATTTCAATACTTAACTAGAAGCAAATAATATTGATGAATCCACTATCCTCCATGATAATACTAAACCAAAAGTAGTTATTAAATAACTCACTAAAATTAATGTCAATCTACATGAAGATACTTGGACCCTTCATTTTGATGGTACTAAATGCCTTTAGGGAGATTAGATAGGTTGTATCCTCACTATCCCTCTTGTAAAAATCATCCCTTTATCATTTTCCCTTACATTCAATGGCACTAACAACATGGCATACTACGAAGCTTTAATCTTAGGCATGCGAGTAACCCTTGATCTAGATATCTAATATATACATGCTTTGATTCTCAACGTATTTAATAATAAGTAAATGTTGATTACCAATATCAAAGAAATAATATCATTAATTATCATCAAATTATAACTAATCTCATAAAATATTTTATTTTTTCACCAATGAGCCTATCCCTCGAGATCAAAATTCTACTTCTGATTCTTTTGGTTCTTCATCATTTTTTTTTCATCTACACCATGTTCTTAATAATCCCTCTTTTATTATCCAAATAATAAAATCCCCATATTATATTAAACAATAAGATTCACTTATCTAGCACATTGAGGCTATCACCATTCCATAAAGCCCATGGTATAAAGATATCATTCAATTTCTGGAACACCAAACTTGTCCTTTGAACCTCGATTCCTGCCAAAAATCTTACATTCACAAACAAGATTGTAATTTTTTATTTAGATATAACATCCTATATTATCTAAATGTTGAAGGTACCCTACTCCATTGTGTTATGAAATAAAATGTTCCTCCTCTTCGCAAACAAACACATAGGGGCATTTGTGGTGGCCATTATAACAGACATGTTATAGCCTGTAAATGCTTATGTATCAAATAATTTTGACCCACTCTCGAGAAGGATGCCATCAAATTTGATAAAAAGTGCACTCCTTTGTATATTCATGATGATCTAAATCATTCACCTCTAATTGAGATTTAAATATTAGAATTTCCCTGGCCATTCTTTATGTGGGGATTAGATCTCATAGGCAAATTACCTCAATCTCAAGATGAGTATATATTGATAATCACAGCCACATAATATTTTACCAAATGGGTTGAGGCTATGCCCCTCATTAATGTTAGTAGTACACCATTTATAAATTCATCCTTAATCAAATCATTTGCCATTTTTGTGTCCCTTATACTAAAATTTATGAAAATGGTGGTAACTTCAAAAACAAAGATGTCAAATAGCTATGTGCTAAATTTAAAATAAATCACAAATTTTCCACACCCTACCAATCGACACTATAATGGCCAAGATGATGCCACCAAAAAAAAATTAAATTCTCCAAAATATAATTCATGAAAATGACATGGATTGGCACCTTCATCTCTATCCTACTCTTTGGGCCTATCGTACTAGCATACACATTGCCACTAGGTTAACATCATTTTCTCTAGTCTATGGTTCTGAATCAGTCCTCCCATTAGAAGTTGAGCTTTCATCTCTCTGTATATATCTTCATGTTTTCATACCCAATTAATAATTACATAAATCTCACCTTCATACACTTGATCTCCTTCATGAGCATCATCTTTCTACTTTGTAACATAATCAACAATACAAGGCCTATATTGCCAAAAAACATAACAAACAAGTTAAAGTTAGCACATTTAATATTAGTGATCATGTCCTTAAATTAGAATAAACTCAAGAAAAAAAAGGTAAATACACCCAAAAATTGTGGGGGACTTATTTAGTTTAATACATTCTTGGTCCCAACACCTATCACCTTCAAACTAATGAAGACCATATTTTCAAAGAGCCCACCAATGCACAATTGGTCAAGAAGTATTTTACCCAAATAATTCCCTTATTTTCATACATTATATATGTTATACTTATAACACTTTTTTTAGGATACTTACATGGGTCTCACCATCTGCAATAATTCTCTCTTTTCACAAACTGTAGTCCTTCCTTTTGGTCTTTCAGTTTCCCTTTTTCTCATGAGTTACATTGTAAAAATATGAACAATACCTGGTATTCTTCATGATTTCCTTTTGTCCTCATTATTTTCCTAATTTCCAATACCTTTTTGGGACCTCATGGGTTTCCCTTTTGTGAGTTGTAGTGTAAGACCATGGATGGGACTTAGCCTTCCTCACAAATACCATCCTTTTCTTATTTATCTCATTTCTACATGATTATATACCCTCATAGGTTTCTATTTTATGAGTTTTAGTGTAAGACCATGGATAAGACCTATCCTTCCTCATAAAATCACCATCTTTTCAGTATTCTTGTCTAAAATGTGCTTTGTAATGGCTATAAGTTTTTTATCTTTGTCCTCATCTTCAACTTTTTCTTATTTGATAGAATAAATTTGCACAACAATATATGTTATCATGTTTTCTTCCATTTCCGTCATTCTTATGGTAAGGAATCACACCTTTTTGTCATTATATCCCTTTCTTTTTTCCCCTTTCACATTTTTTTAAGATTTAAATTAATTCAAATTGTTTCATGTTTTATTCCTCTTGATTTCCTTTACTTTCACTCCACATTGGATAAAACAAGGTCAAATTAAAGATAGTGATTTTATTTTACATGAATTGATGAGACTCTTAGACACCATGCTCTCTAAATTCTCTCTCTTAGCAACCAATTCCCAAGTATTCAAATGCAAGTCATTTTTAACACCCATGTTTGGTTTTCCAAATTCGTATGGAGGAGGAATATAAAAATCCATCAAAAAATTTAAAATTCAAATCATTTGAAATAAAAGATAATGATATATAAAAGGAAACATAAAAATTTCAAAAGTCAAAATCATACCAAAAGATATTATTCCAAGCACATTTCTTATCTCCAATTAAAGCTCAAACTCCACAGTTGGCCTCACAATAGAGCTAAGGTCCATTGGGGTACGTTAGGCTAGTAGATTGGAATAATAGAATTCAACAAACTCTATGGTGATACATAATTCTCATGAAAGTACCCAATCTTCACAGTAGACTAATGAATCTGTAAGGTGTCCTGAGGAATGGGGAACATGTTGTGAGAAGGTAGGTCCATTTTACTTTTCATGTATATATCCTTCATGGGATGATCTACATACTTCATTTATTGACCTAAGACTTGTGTGTCTAGGATAATTTATTTAGAGTCCTTAAGGTCAAAATTCCTCTTGTTTTGACAAACCTAATTTGAGTGTCTTGACTTTGATAAAGAGTTCCTCTACCTTAGTTTTTCTTTCATTCTCCCCTCCACCCATTGCATTCCCCCCTTGACAATAAAAGTGTGATTCAAAATACATTTTTCCATTTATATATTAATTTTTATTCACATTTTAAAAACATTTTATCACTACTTTGTTTCAAAATTAATTTATCCTTATAACAAAACAATATGCTTGAGCAACTATGGATTATTTTATTTACATCATGAATCTACATCTATAGACATGCCTTGATTTATTTTACCAATTTTAATTATTGTTGTACCACCCATTTTTATGGACACCTTAGTCCATTTATACTTTCATGTACTTTTTCCATTGTTACATGAGGTCAACTTGTTACTTCTCACTCATCAATGTTGTTTTCCCTTTTATGCACCTTTTTCCATTGTTGATTGAGTAAGGATTATTACTGCTCACTCATCAATGTTGTTTTACCATTTTTCTTTCCCATCTTTATTTAAGTAAGGATTGTTACTAATTTTACATTGATGTTTGATTAACATCTTTTTTGACATGTATCCTTGGTTTCACTTGGTGATTTTTCCTTTCTTAATTAAGGTTTACTTGTTTGAGTTTTTTGGTCTTTAATAGCCTTGGCTTTTCAGTTACCCAATTTACTCTAATTTTGATTTAGTCATTTATTCTAACATAGCACTAGTCACCATATCTTTCCAAATTTATAAGTACATCCCATCCAAATAGCACCAATTATCTTGGCTTTATTGCATTTGTTTATTTTTGCTCTTTAGTATTATATCCTTTGGTTTGTTGAAAGCAGTCTCTACACCTTTCACGATAAAAAATATAAAGATAAAAGACAATCATCTAGTAATAAAGGTAAGTTAAGGTACTCATGAATTTAATTTTTAGTTATTTCCTTTTAGTCATTTACGTTTAGTTATTTTATGATTTAAAATGATGCAACTTTTTTTTAGCTTTAGCATTGTGTGTTACTATGTTCTTTCTTGAAGTACCATCCTTGATTGCACCTACATGACACATGATGAGATTTGTGTGGGGAATATGTATGCACATAATATTTTTAAACTTTTTCAATTATTGATGCTTTATATCTTGCAAGAACCCATCGAGTCTCAATCTTTCTAAGTACATGCCCTAAGGGGTGCACTAGGAAGGGGGTGGATAGACCATTGGTGCTTTGCAATTGTCTCCTAAAAACCATTCCCCTAATATTTGCCTCCTATTTTCACCCTCTTATAGTAATTTTCCACCTTCATTGGCTCTTTCCCTAACCCAAACCCTTTTTTAACAATTTACATGACATAGTCAGCCACATTGACCTTGTATCCTTATTGATAAAGCTTATTAGGGACTAGGTCAGCCCATCAATGACATATTCCATGACCTAATTTTATTTTATCAATTAAAATAATAGGTCAACTAGGTTAACCTTGTCATCCTAAACTTTTGAAATAGGTTAGGGTTAGATCTGCCTATATAAACTCATCCTTTTTTCCATTATTAGAGAGACAACAAGAGTTAATTATTAATTTGTACTTCTTTATAATCTTATCTTCCACCATTTTATTTTAGGAATATTGGCTTAGGGTTTCTACTTAGAGAAGAATAGTGTCTTGTGGATAAGTCTTGGATGCTTTGGCATTTCTTGGTGATCCTTACAAACCATAACAAACTCTTACAAAGCACCTTTGACCAAGGGAGAGATTGAGTCTCAATAGGTTAATCTTCAAAGTATCTCTAACTTTTCTCCTATTTTTAGTAGATAGAAGTAACATAAGTAATGTATTTTGAATATATTACTCTCTCCATACATTAGGGTTTTGCCTACACATAGATTAATTAGGATTCTCTTATGCATGTTTACTTTTATGTTTACTAACCCCACTTTATACCAAAATCTTTGGTCATCACTAGATTAGAATTTACTTATTATTATTGTAGTGAATATGAAAACATAGGACCTAGTTAGGGTTACTACATAATTTTTCTTGACTGGAGGCTTTGGAACCCTCCCTAGTTATATTTATTGTGGTAAGAGATCCCTTGTCTAGGTATAGTGGATCCATATTGGTCATAACCTAATTATTTAATGTATCCCCAATCAGAAGTGTAAGTAGGATGTATCTTCTCCTAACTAGGATTGATTTGTAGATCTATTGCATTTACCATTACATGTAGTCCCTTCTAATTACATCTGTATCAATGCTTATTACCTCAATCAAGTGTTAACATGAAAGGTGTTTTTTATCCATTGAAAATGAGAAAACTTTCTAAATTTGTATGTAGTAATGAGAAGAGATTTTATACACCTGATAGATGTATTCAATGGTATCATGGCCATGATTAATTTTATATTGCATACCTAAAATCTAAAATATTTTAACACAAAGGCGTAAAACCTATAATCAAATCAACTTTTGTGATTTGTTTTACATCCTTCACACATTAGTTCTTCTTTTTGGGACCTTTCCCATGGATTAAAATTTTAGATTTTGAACATGTATAGGTTGTCCAATGAACTGGATACTTGCTTAAACATATTAGGGGTAGTCAATTAGATTACCACAAAACAAAATACACATAATATAGAAAATAAGGAAACTAACTAAGGAAAGCAAAAAAATTGAAAATAGGAAACATTAACCTATAAAGTAGGGAAACTAACTATGAAAGCAGTAAATTTATTACACTTTTACCTTTACCACAAAACTTTTTTTTAATTAGGGACATCTCCAGATGGTACTATTTTCTACCCAAGTTTCACCCTTTTTGAACTAGACTATTCACATCCACCTCACACTTGGACTAACACTGGATTAACCTATAGGTTGTGGGTTACCTATTGTCTAGGAAAAACCTTTAGTTTTATAGGGATGGTTCCTTGATTTGTCACGTGAATTATTTATCTAAGACATCTCTATTTGGATGAATAAGGGAAAGATATTAAATAGATAAAACCTACTTTAAGGGGTGGTGATGCACCTAAATGATTTTTCATCCACTCAACTTTGGACTCTTAGCCATACTAGTAGATAATTAATATAGCTAAAACACTAACTTCAATGGATTATAAGAAATAATTTTTCACCTATAGGTCAATTTTAATGAATAATTCAAGAGGTTAATGATAATAGAGGCCTAGTTTAAGGCACTTATAATCAGACTTCCACTTCAAACTTGAGCCACCAACCTCACAACACACTAGATAACCTACTAAGAAAGCTTGTTAATACTTAGGTGAAACTTGGACCTACAAAGATAATATTAAACCAATATGCATATCAAAAAAAACATGAACATAATAATTATTGATCATGAAGAAGTTACCATGTTCTATTCATCATTCCAATAGGTATGTAAGTACAAAACTTGGTAGAGTTTCCTCATACCAACCTGAGGGATATAAATCAAGGCCATAATGCCTAAATATATAGAAAATAAAGATAGAAAGGGAGGAAAATATGGCATGGATAAGAGTAAAATATATAATCAATGACCACCATACATTCATTATAGCATTTACATTAAATATAATAGTCATGTCAAACACTCTTTTTCGTGCATTTGTCTCTTATGGTTAAATAAGTGCCTTGAATGAGATCCTTAGAGCATTGGTGCCTATTCTTAGTAAAATTTGACTCATAAAGATTCCATCCACACCATATTTTTCCCACTTATTCTCATTTCATCAATTATCCTCATTGAAATGGGTCTAGTAAAAGTATTCTCTATGAGACATTTAGTGATGTAACTCCCCCTCATATGTTGATGAGGATTGATAACTACCCCACTCTCCCTAATTTCCATGAATTGTGAATTTTTCCCATTCAAATAATTAGTTAATAAGTGTATTACCTATTCATTAACTCATTTTACCAACCTTTTATGCCAATCTTCAAGTTTTTATTGATCAAGTAAGCCAAATAAGCTAATTAGGCCTAATAGACAAACTATTGGTGTTTGGAAGTCATGAAAGACTTGAAAGAAACCTTAAGAAACATGTAAAAAAATGAGATTTAAGTTTGAAACAACATCCTTCATCATGACATAGGCCTTCTTAAGTGAAATACATTTGCAATTATGTCAAACTGTAGTCATATAAAATGTCTAAATTGGTAGCTTAAGTGTGGCTTGTGACACCCAATCCATAAGACCCTCTTGCATGCTCTCATAACCCTTATAGACACATTTTTTTCTTATAATCGGTCATCCATATACTTATGAGACCTGATTCTAGCTCATCTAGGCCACATATCCTATGTTAATTCCATCCCTCTAGGTCCCAATCCTATAGGACATGAGCACTGGGGTTGGACTATAGAGCCAGAACCTAGGTTGTCCCATTTCTAGCACTCTTATCCAGTCACATTTTGATTCCAAATGACCATTTATTTTCAATTCTTATTATGTATTGTGTCAGCCTAGCATGAATAAATTTAACCCATAACCAATAGATCTCTATAAAATCTTATTTAGAGTTCATTTAGAAGGGGTTGGCAAAATATTATAAAAAGTAAACAAGAATACAACTACGTCAAATTTCCCTATTATCTATATATAGCCATCCAATATAGCTAGTAGCATATTGAAACCCTCACACTAGTCCCTAGCCACCCCAAGCACTCTTATTTTTGCATTTTTACATCTGCATAACATTATGTTTATTATAGTTAGTTCCTAAGTCTTTAAGTATACGTGAGTCTTAGGTTTGTATACTTAAGCTTCCCAATGTATATCACATTTTTTAGTTTCCTATTAGAGGTGAGAGAGCACATGTTGCTAGAAATGGAAATCATGGTTATATTCATAGATCATTTAATCAACTAAGTTTAGTTGATGTCATGTCAAACCAAGGTTGATGTCCAATGGTAGTTAATAGTAAGGTATGCATAACAATGACTAATAGTTGTCTATTTGAAGGGAGTTTTGGATCATTTAATTCTAAGGATCTAATCTACTCGCTTGAATTCCAAACTATTCTATTGATTGTAAAATTAAACACTCTTACTAAATTGAAATATTTTTTTAAGGGAAACACACTTGGCTATAATTAAAAATGCTTTAAAGAAAACACACTTGTTATAATTGGAATTCTTTAAAAGGAAAAATACAATTGATCTAAATGGTAGAAATTGGAATTGCTTTGAAATTAACTACTCATGAAAGGATATTTTTATAAATCCAAAGAATTGAAAGTAAACTAAATCAAAACATTCATGTAATGAACACACAAACCTTAAAGTTAAACTATGTCACACAATGCTTTAATTAAAATGAAAGATCAATTATTCAATAATATAAACATAAAAATACAATACAAGATCTTGTTTCCTTGGTTGAGTGGGATCTTTATCTTTTTTTGAATAGTTTAAATGATTTGAAATTTGTTAGGTAGGTTTCACACATCAGGTAATACCATCTCACCTAATTTGGAAATCCAAATCTTGTTTTAACAAAAGAACCACCTTCCTAAGTGTTATAGACTAGACATAAGTCACAATCTGATAAAAATAGATGTTACGTTACCACTATAATTCTAAATACTCTAAAATTTGGCATGTATGTTGAACGTGTCATGTAATACCATCTCAAAAAAAAATTAGCTGGTCAATAATTTAAGCATGTTCTAAATTTGTATGTAGTAATGAGAATAGATTTTGTATACCTGATAGATGTATTCAATGGTATCATATCCATGATTAATTTTATATTGCATACCTAAAATCTAAAATATTTAAACACGAAGGTGTAAAAACTACAATCAAATCATTATTTTTTAATTGTTTTGTGTCCTTCCCACATTAGTTCTTCTTTTTAGGACCTTTCCCATGGATTAAACTTTTAGATTTTGAACATGTATAGGTTGTCCATTAGATTGGATACTTGCTTAAACATACTAGGTTAAGTAAATTAGATTACCTTAAAACAAAATAAATATAATATATAAAATAAGGAACTAAACTAACGAAATCAAAAAAATTGAAAATAGGAAACATTAACCTATAAAGCAGGCAAACTATGAAATTAGAGAAACTAACTATGAAAGTAGTAAATTTATTCTACTTTTACCTTTACCATAAAATTTTTTGTTAATTAGGGACATATATATATGGTACTATTTGCTACCCAAGTTTCATCCTTATTGAATTAGACTATTCACATCCACCTCACACTTGGACTAACATTGGATTAACCTATAGGTTGTGGGTTACTTGTTGTCTAGGAAAAACCTCTAGTTTTATGGGGCTAGTTCCCATGATTTGTCACTTGAATTCTTTATCTAAGACCTAAATATATTTGTATGAATAGGGGAAATATATTACATAGATAAAACTTACTTTAAGGGGTGGTGATGCACCTAAATGATTTTTCATCCACTCAGCTTTAGACTCTTAACCATACTAGTGGATAATTAATAGAGAAAAACACTAACTTTAATAGCTTATAAACAATAATGTTTCACCTATAGGTCAATTTGAATGAATGAAAAAATATGGTAATGATAATAGAGGCTTGGTTTAAATAACTTACAATTATACTTCAACTTCAAACTTGAGCCATCAACCTCACAACACACTAGATAACCTGCAAAGAAAGCTTGTTAATACTTAGGTGAAACTTGGACCTAAAGAGATAATAGTAAAACAATATGCATATAAAAAAAATCATGAACACACTAAGTATTGATCATGAATAAGTTACCATGTTATATTCATCATTCCAATAGATATGCAAGTACAAAACCTGGTAGAGTTTCCTCATACCAACCTGAGGGATACAAATCATGGCCATAATGCCTAAATATATTGAAAATAAAGATATAAAGGGAGGGAAATATGGCATGGAAAAGAGGAAAATATATAATCAATGACCACCATACATTCATTATAGCATTTACATCAAATATAATACTCATGTCATACACTCTTTTCTATGCATTTGTCTCTTATGGTTAAATAAGTGCCTTGAATGAGATCCTTGGAGCATTGGTGCCTATTCTTAGTAAAATTTTACTCATAAAGAGTCCATACACACCATATTTTTCCCACTTATTCTCATTTCATCAATTATCCTCATTGAAATGGGTCTAGTAAAAGTCTTCTCTAGGAGGTAGTTAGTGATGTAACTCCCCCTCATATGCTGATGAGGCTTGATAACTACCCCACTCTCCCTAATTTCTATGAAGTGTGAATTTTTACCATTCAAATAGTTAGTTAATTAGTGTATTACCTATGCATTAACTCATTTTACCAACCTTTTATGCTAATCTTCAAGTTTTTTATTGATCAAGTAAGCCAAATAAGCTAATTAAGCCTAATAGCCTAACTATTGGTGTTTGGAAGTCATGAAAGACTTGAAATAAACCTTAATAAACATGTAAAAAATGAGATTTAAGTTTTAAACAACATCCTTCATCATGGCATAGGCCTTCTTAAGTAAAAAACATCTACAATTAATGTAAACTGTAGTCATATAAAATGTCTAATTGGTAGCTTAAGTGTGGCTTGTGACACCCAATCCATAGGACCATCTTGCATGCTCTCATAACCCTTTTAGACACCTTTTTGCTTATAATCATTCATCCATATACTTCTGAGACCTGATTCTAGCTCATCTAGACTACATATCCTATGCTAATTCCATCCCCATAGGTCCCAAGCCTATAGGACATGAGCACTGGGGTTGGACTATAGAGCCAGAACCTAGGTTGTCCCATTTATAGCACTCGTATCCAATCACATTTTGAGTCCAAATGACCATTTATTTTCAATTCTTATTCTGGATTGTGTTAGCCTAACATGAATAAATTTAACCCATAACCAATAGATTTCTATAAAATCCTATTTAGAGTTCATTTAGAAGGGGTTGGCAAAATATTATATAAAGAAAACAAGAATACAACTAAGTCAAATTTCCCTATTATCTACATATAGCCATCCAATAGAGCTACTAGCATATTCAAACCCTCACACTAGTCCCTATCCACCCCAAGCACTCTTATTTTTGCATATTTACATCCGCATAACATTATGTTTATTATAGTTAATGCCTAAGTCTTTAAGTATACGTGAGTCTTAGGTTTGTATACTTAAGCTTCCCAATGTATATCACATTTTTTAGTTTCCTATTAGAGGTGAGAGAGCACATGTTGTTGTAGATGGAAATCATGGTTATATTCATAGATCATTTAATCAACTAAGTTTATTTGATGTCATGTCAAATCGAGGTTGATGTCCAATGGTAGTTAACAATAAGGTGTGCATAACAATGACTAATAGTTGTCTATTTGAGGGGAGTTTTGGATCATTTAATTCTAAGGATCTAATCTACTCGCTTGAATTCCAAACTATTCTATTGCTTGTAAAATTAAACACTCTTACTAAATTTAAATGTTTTTTTAAGGGAAACACACTTTGCTATAATTAAAAATTATTTAAAGAAAACACACTTGTTATAATTGAAATGCTTTAAAATGAAAAACATAATTGATTTAAATGGTATAAATTGGAATTGATTTGAAAGGAACTACTCATGAAAGGATATTTTTATAAATCCAAAGAATTGAAAGTAAACTAATTCAAAACATGCATGTAATGAACACACAAACCTTAAAGTTAAACTATGTCACACAATGCTTTGATTAAAATGAAAGATCAAATAGTCAATAATATAAACATAAAAATACCATACAAGATCTTGTTTCCTTGGCTAAGTGAGATATTTATCTTTTTTGGAATAGTTTAAATGATTTGAACTTTTGTAGGTAGGTTTCACACATTAGGTAATACCATCTCACCTAATTTGGAAATCCAAATCTTGTTTTAACAAAATAACCACCTTCCTAAGTGTTATAGACTAGACATAAGTCACAATCTGATAAAAATAGATGTTACGTTACCACTATAATTCTAAATACTCTAAAATTTGGCATTTACATTGCATGTGTCATGTAATACCATCTCACAAATTTTTTAGCTGGTCAATAATTTAAGCATGTTCTAAATTTGTATGTAGTAATGAGAATAGATTTTGTATACCTGATAGATGTATTCCATGGTATCATATCCATGATTAATTTTATATTGCATACCTAAAATCTAAAATATTTAAACATGAAGGTGTAAAAACTACAATCAAATCATTTTTTTTGAATTGTTTTGTGTCCTTCCCACATTAGTTCTTCTTTTTAGGACCTTTCCCATGGATTAAACTTTTAGATTTTGAACATGTATAGGTTGTCCACTATATTGGATACTTGCTTAAACATACTAGGGGAAGTAAATTAGATTACCATAAAATAAAATACATATAATTTAGAAAATAAGGAACTAAACTAAGGAAATCAAAAAAGTTGAAAATAGGAAACATTAACCTATAAAGTAGGGAAACTAACTATGAAAGTAGTAGACTTATTTTACTTTTACCTTTACCACAAAATTTTTTGTTAATTAGGGACATATATAGATGGTACTATTTGCTACCCAAGTTTCACCCTTATTGAAGTAGATTATTCACATTCACCTCACACTTGGACTAACATTGGATTAACCTATAGGTTGTGGGTTACTTGTTGTCTAGGTAAAACCTCTAGTTTTATGGGGCTAGTTCCCCTGATTTGTCACTTGAATTCTTTATTTAGGACCTAAATCTATTGGTATGAATATGGGAAAGATATTTCATAGATAAAACTTACTTTAAGGGGTGGTGATGCACCTAAATGATTTTTCATCCACTCAACTTTAGACTCTTAACCATACTAGTGGATAATTAATATAGCTAAAACACTAACTTTAATAGCTTATAAGAAATAATGTTTCACCTATAGGTCAATTTGAATGACTAAAGAAAGAGGGTAATGAGAATAAAGGATTGGTTGAAAGAACTTACAATTATACTTCCACTTCAAACTTGAGCCATCAACCACACAACACACTAGATAACTTGCTCAGAAAGCTTGTTAATACTTAGGTGAAACTTGGACCTACAAAGAGAATATTAAAATAATATGCATATCAAAACAAGCATGAAAACACTAAGTATTTATCATGAATAAGTTACCATGTTCTTTTCATCAGTCCAATAGGTATGCAAGTATAAAACTTGGTAGAGTTTCCTCATACCAACCTGAGGGATACAATATAAGGCCATAATGTCTGAATATATATAAAATAAAGAGAGAAAGGGAGAGAAATATGGCATGGAGAAGAGGAAAATATATAATCAATGACCACCATACATTCATTATAGAAGTTACATCAAATATAATAGTCATGGCATACACTCTTTTATGTGCATTTATCTTTTATGGTTAAATAAGTGCCTTGAATGAGATACTTAGAGCATTGGTGCCTATTCTTAGTAAAATTTGACTCATAAAGAGTCCATCCACACCATATTTTTCTCACTTATTCTCTTTTCATCAGTTATCCTCATTGAAATGGGTCTAGTAAAAGTCTTCTCCGTGAGGCATTTAGTGATTTAACTCCCCCTCATATGCCAATGAATCTTGATAACTACCCCACTCTCCCTAATTTCCATGAAGTGTGAATTTTTACCATTCAAATAATTAGTTAATTAGTGTATTACCTATGCATTAACTCATTTTACCAACCTTTTATGCTAATCTTCAAGTTTTTTATTGATCAAGTAAGCCAAATAAGCTAATTAAGCCTGATAGCCTAACTATTGGTGTTTGGAAGTCATGAAAGACTTGCAATAAACCTTAAGAAACATGTAAAAAAATGAGATTTAAGTTTTAAACAACATCCTTCATCATGGCATAGGCCTTCTTAAGTAAGAAACATCTACAATTATGTCAAACTATAGTCATATAAAATGTCCAAATTGGTAGCTTAAGTGTGGCTTATGACACCTAATCCATAAGACTCTCTTTCATGCTTTCATAACCCTTTTAAATGCCTTTTTTCTTATAACCGATCATATGTAGACTTCTAAGACTTGATTCTAGCTCAGCCAAGCTACATATCTCATGTTAATTGCATCCCCCTAGGTCATAAGCCTATAAGACATGAACACTGGGGTTAGACTATGAATCCATACCCTAGGGTGTCCCATTTCTATCACTCCTATCCAACCACATTTTGAGCCCAAATGACCATTTATTTTTTATTCTTATTCTTCATTATGTGAGACTAGCATGAATACATTTAACCCATGACCAATAAATCTCTATAAAATCTGATTCAGAGTTATTTTAGAAGGGGTTGGCAAAATATTATAAAAATTAAGCAATAATACAACTAAGGTAAATTTCCCTATTATCTAAATATAGCTATCCAATATAGCTACTAGCATATTGAAACTCTCACACTAATCCTTAGCCACCTCAAGCACTCTTAGTTTGGCATTTTTTCATCTACATAACATTATTGCATAAAGCACATCAAGTGGGATAACTACATATAACTTGATTTCTCTTCAGAGTATTGGTATGTAGGCATCATTCCCATATAATGGGCGTGAAAACACGTTCAGTACTATGAACTAGGAATTTGATGATGAAAGGGACATTAATATTGTGTTAGTGGATAAATCAAATCAAAAGCACACTAAATTAACACCTTCATGCCTAGTTGTTAGGGTGAGTTTAATAAAAAAATAAGTGAAAAAAACAACTAAAAGTAAGAAAAAATAAGAATCCTTCACCTTCCTTAGATTCTCTAAATGTTTTGTTGTAGTGGCTTGCTCGATTTGTGCTCATCAAGTTTGCATCAATGGAAGCTTGACTACCTCCATCCCTCCTTGGCACCTTTCTTAGCTTTGGATTTAATATTTTGGCATCATAACTTTGACATGTGAGAGATTTTTGGAATCAATTTGTCATGGTAACTTTTCACAACTTAAGATTAAAATTCATGTGGCAAGGCCTCTTATTTATATATTTTGGAAAATGTCTAGAATCAACCTAAACCATCCATCTCAAGATTGAGATGTGTGGCTAATTATTAATCTAAAAATGTAATTAAAAATACATAAATAGGCTCATAAATATTTGGGATGGAGGGGCATTTAAGAGGCATGGGAGACATTGATGAGGCATGGGAGGGCTTAACCTTGACATTTTATGCATTTATGGCCTAGTGATGTCTTCTAAACAAATGATGTCACCTAATGATGTAGATATTCAATATTCATTTCTAAAAACAAGTATTCAACAAGTTTCTATGGAATTATTAATTAGGCTCTAATTTGGTTTAATTATCTCTTAATCATGATTAAGCACTTTGTGCACAAATTACTCAAATTTATTAGAATGCCTTGTTATTAGCTCAAAATTTGACTGGATTGGAATTAGAATGTGATGTCAAATGCATTGGATTTTTAATACCATTTAGGATGTTTTCAACATAAAATAACACAAGCACACATCTTGTATAAGAAATTTGATAAAAAAGAGCAATCCAAAACACTTAGGTGCAAAATTGGCATTATGACTTAAAATAATTTGATCAAAGTTAGTTGGCCCATTAATTACATTATCTTATTTAGTGATACCCTATCCAAAATCAGCACTTTAATATATCATTTTCAAAGATTTTAATGTGCTTTAGTGTTTTATAGCTAAATTGTGTATTTGGTAGAAATTGGTCAAAAGCCTAGTTGGAGGTTATCAGTGGCCAGTTTTAGGTGTCTACAGTTTTCCCCTGTTTAGGAAGATTTTGTAAATCATAGGCAAAGCAATGTCTTCTCAAATAATGATAAAAGCCATATATGCAAAAAATAAGATGATGGTTGAAGAACAAAGCTCGAAATGGTGTTTGGGAAGCCTAGGATGATGCCTCCTTGAGGGAGTGGTTGTCACATTTATAGATAATGGTCAATCAAAAATAAACAAGAAAAATGTGGAATGAACCCATGGTTGAGATTAATCCAAACAAGAAAATTCTTGCATTCATTGATTTAAAAAGGATATTAATTTTCCCAAAGGTGGTTATAATCAAGAATAAAATTCAAAATAATGATTTTCCCATAGGTGGTTATAATCATTAAGAGGACCTAGATTGGCTAAAGATGATGGTGTCCCAGTTGGGGCTGATTAGCAAGCATAACTCAAGGAAATATCCTGGAATATAGATTAAAGATGAGCAGGTGCAAAGTGAGGAAAGAGATGAAAAGAAGAATAATATTGATCATTAGAAATGAAATAGTTGTACCTACCAACAAGGAGATGCTCATCCTTATTAGAAATAATACAAATAGAATGGTCAATGGGTTGATTTGATCAAGGGTGAAAGGATTTTCCAAGGTTTCAAGGATAAAACTATGTGATGCCATTGATTTTATACCTCTTGAAGTTGATTTTTCCTATAGCATGTGATGGCATGCATCATGATAGAACACCATGAATACTTGGACAAAAAATGCATAAGGACTAACTCTCAATCCAATAAACACTCAAAAATAATTCACTAATGATAAAAACCATGTTGACAATGTTGACATATGAATATGTATGGACTCAAGAATAACATCCACAAGGAATCACTTGATTGAACACACATAGACTGAGTCAAGGCAATAGTGCTAAAAGAAAAAAATTAGCAAGAAGACAAATAAACAACAACAAAAACACAAAAAATCACAAAAAAATACAAACAAATTGAAATAAATAAACAAATAGAAATCCTAAAAACAAAAGCAAAAAAAAAAAAAATCCTAACAATGACTTTGCCCCAGTAGGGCAGATCAAGGATAACTGACTAGGCTTATACATGATAAATGTTTTTAGATTTTTTTTTACATTTTTAGGTATCTCAACTCATTATATAATGATGAGATACCTACTTGAAAAATGGCAAGAGCATTTGTAATAGGTTTCTCACAAAATGATGAGAGTATTTGGCTTAGATTATTCACAAAATGGTGAGAGCGTATAGAAAGGGGGACTGAGGTGAACTCAACATGAATTGATCATGACCTACATATCCTTGAAATGACCTCAATTCATAGTAGTTCCATCCACATAAAAGGTATGGAAAAACCAACTAGGTCCTAACAAGTTCTCAAATCCATAAAATGGCAAGTCAAATGAAAATAGTAATGGCAAAGTGATGTGGAAATGCATGATAAACAAGTGCTGCCCCTAGTTTTCCCATAGTAGATTATAAATAGGATAAAATGGCATATATCAATTATACTAATTTTACCATAGGTGGTTATAATTAGTAACAAGACTGGTGAGACACTAATTAACCCATAAGCGATTATAATCAATCTCACATAAACAAACTTGATATAAAATGGAAAATAAAATATATCTTGATAAATCAACTATCACACTACCTTCATAGATTATCATTTAAACATGAATTGGATTTAATGTTAAAACTTTATTGGAATCCCCTTGCAAAAGGTATAGGAAGAAGTAAAGTAACCAAGATCAAAACAAGACTGGATAGGATGACTAAAAATAGGCTTTGGTCTAGATAGGGATGGAATGACACTGCTTAGGATAATTATGGGTTTGGATAAAATTGTATAAAAATGGCAAGATGGTTTCCCCAAAGTGATAAGGTGATTGGAAGGGTATTCGATAATGGCAAATAGGTATGGCAAATGAAATGGTATGGTGCATGTTTTTGGCTTGGGTGATTGTTGTTGGTATATGTTTGTCCTAGGTATGGTAAAATGACATATGATTCTATTATTCCTGATGAAGTGGAAATGCACATCTTAATCAACAAATGATATAAATAGAATACTTGATCATATTAATTTTTATCCCACACCTTGTTTGAATAATTGCTCTATCAAGAATTGCCTGTAGATTTGGATGTTGAGAATGTTTTTATGATCTTCATTGGTCATTGATTTTGATTCCTTCAAGTGTTGAGAAAAGGTATCTTTTTAGCCTCTACAAAGGAAAGTATAGCCATGGATGGTAAATAAGGACAAATAATGGATTATAGGTTTGTTTGTGAAATAAAATGGTAGATGATAATAGAATGTGGAATAGTTGGGAAACAAATGAAGATCAAGACATTCAATCATACATAATGTTATTAATGCCAAATTAGACATGAATTTGGTTATGGTGGGGAAAAAGACTTATTCTCTTGATAGGACCATCAAATTTTTCTATTGTTTGGCCTTGAGAGTAACTACCATCTGATTAGGCTATAGATAGGAAGTTATTTTGATTCGATACTTGATTTTGTCTTCATCAAGCAGTGAAGAAATTTTGTGACTAGATATTAGTGCCTTAAAGAGGTTTTCACCATTAAATTTGTCTTGATTATCCCATATCACCTTTGAGAAGATTTCACTAAGGAATGTTGACTTTTGACTTTGATTTTCTTCTAGTGCTTCCAAAAAAATTTCACTAGAAGATGTTGAGGTTGAACTTTTCATGTCCCCTAGTACTTCTTAAAAAAAATCACTAGGATAGTGCTCTTCTGATACATAAATGTGGTCTTAGCCTCCTTTCTCTTATTCAATTGTTATGTCACCATGGATGCATTTCAACAAAGAAATAAAAACTTATGGGAGATGGAATGTCAATAATATGGCTATCTTGGTTGAGGGTAATGGAATGGGGAGAATTTATATAATCTTTGTAGAAGATATTAGGATAACTCATGTTGAAGCTGAAGTATTCATTCTCAAAAACCATAGAATGATCACAAATGTATTCAAATTGATCTAAAAGGTATGTGTAACCAATGTTGTAATAATCATGAACATATTATTCTTCTGAATTTGATTCTAACTCAAGGGACTCTAAATCTAATGTTGAGATTGATGTTGATTTTGATGCTAAATATGGTATCATTTTAAGAGTAGAACCTAAATCTAACTCTAATTCTTCATATGATAGGTACTCTATTTCAATGATGTCTTGTTGAATTCTTGGTATTGGATAAGTAACAACTTGTATTTGCATGATGAGGTCCACCAAGACTAGTTTATAAAAGTGAGACTCCTTAAGGATGGGAAAAAGGTCAAGAGACAACTCATCAGAGACTATCTTATCAATAAGAGGCTCTTGAAAAATATGCATATGTTTGAGGTAATGATTTTCCCAAAGGTAGTTATAATCATTAAGAAGTGACATATAAAAGAAAATCTCATTAGAGTGAGACTCCTCGATAATAGGTATAGGATTGAAAGGTAACTCATCATAGGTTGACTTATCACAAATGGTTGGTTCAAAAAAAACATCTTGGATTAGTTAGTTATTTTGGCCTTGGTTTATAATTAGTTGGAAAATATCAATTTTGAACATAGCTTGGTCTTTGAATGATTAGATTGGTTGAGGTTTAGATGGGATTGGTAATGGAAGAGGAATGGCCTATGATTGGATAATGGTAGGGAATTTTGGATCTTGATTTCTAGCGTGATCCAAAGTAATAAGTCTTAAAATGGTAACAACAAGTCAATCTGGAACTTGGTTTCTCACACAAGCCAAAAGACTATGTCCTAGAATGATGAAGGGGTGTTGTGAAGCATGGTTATTCACACCAGCCAAAGGACAAGGTCCTAGTATATAAATGGTTGATAATTTTGGGGCTTGGTTACTCACACAAGCTAAAATATGAGGCCTTGGTATAGAAATGGTTGGGCATTGTGGAGCTTGGTTTCTCTCACAAGCCAAAGTATGAGGTCTAGGAATGGTAATGGTATTCCTTGGATATTGTAGAGCTTGATATCTCATATAATCCAAAGGAGGGTTAGGGGTATTCAATGATTGAATAATAAAAGGAAATGATGGAACTTGATTTTTTTCAAGATCCAAAGCATATAATTCCTCATGATAAACGATATCATTCCAATCTTGAGTTAGATCAAAGTTAGTTCTTGACTATGTTCTAAGTACTAATTATTGTAAAGAGGGTATCGATCTGTATCCCAAATGAAATTATCTATAGTTGGGTCTTCAAAGTCCTCCTTAGAATCCTATTCATACTAAACAAGGTCTCAAGTTAGATCATAAGTTGGGTCATGACTCTGTTCCCATGAGTGATTATTATGAGGTGGATAGAAATCTATCTCACAAACCATATTAGCATCATTAAGGTCTTGACTAAAGCCGTAAAAGTCATTTTGTGTGGCCATTATATCATAAGTTTGATTATACATGACTCCACCATAGGTGTATATAGACATATCCACATAAATGATGAAAGCTTTGAAAACAAAAAGGCTTAGAGTTATACAAACTATAAAAACTATGTCCAAAGGATAAATGGTTCAAACTAGGTTGAAAGTATGGAGTTATATCTCCAAAACTAGTTTGAAATTGGAGTTGTATCTCCAAAATGGTTTGTGCTAAGACTTGGCATAAAATAGTCTAACGTCAAATGTCATACACACAAAAGGTTACACATCTGAATAAAACTGGCATGTCAAAAGTCTAGGTCAAAGTTTTATAAATAAGGTCTAAACTAGGAAAAAGGAAAAGAGTCACTAGATATTTTATCCAAAAATGAAGTCAAAAGCTAGGCTCAAATAGGCTATGCTAGGAATTTCTGCCAAATGGCTTCAAAATCTAGACTTGAAACAAAGGTATGATGTGATTTGATTTAATCTAACAAGTCTAGAAATAACTTTGACATAAACCCAGCATATGAAATCAAATATAAACATATTAGTTGGCATAAGGCATGAGGCAAAAGGCTCTGGGAGAAAGGTTTTGTTCTCTCAAATAAATTCACAAATAATGATGAGGATAGGCATTAAACAAACAAATTATCAATAGTGTTCATATTTGGGTAATCAATTAACCAAAGTTATGTAATCCAAAAGAGAAAGATATGTGTATCAACCCCAAAAAATAAGGCTTAAATAAAAATAAATCAATGTTTGAATCCAAACTTATCAAGATTAATTTAAAACTCAATGTTGAAAACTAGGATTTGACCAAACAAGTTAGACAAGATTGGATAGCATGACAACACATAAACAAGGTCTAAATGGTTGATGTGAAATGGTTTTAAAACAATGGTTTTTGATACAATGGTAAACAAGTCTTGAAATAAATTTAGTAGCCTAATGGATAAGCATGCTCAAATGATGTGACAAATGCTATGTTTCAAAGACTCAAAGGTAAAATGGTTTGATATGATTTTGGTAGTATAACACTACACTCCAAAAATCAAATTGACACACTCTCAAACAAGTTTAGCAAAAATTTCAAGGCACAAGTGTGGTTAAAATGGCCAACATAATGCCTATTTAGATAAAAGAGTGACATATAAATAAATTGATTTTGGAATGGTTTACAAAGAAATAATCACGTTTTAGTCTCAAAACATACCAAGCAAAAATGATCTAAATCCTAGCAAGGGTATGGCAATGTGGGGTTAACTAAAACTAATTGGTTTTTGAATGTCTATTGGGGAATCAATTACACAATGACTTTCACATCAAATGATGCAAAAGATAAGCATGAAAATTAGGTGTCCATAGCACTTGGCTTGTTGTAAAAAGGTCTAGTCCTTTTTTCAACCACTATATCTTATTATTCGCTCAATTTAGTGTGATGTCTAAAGTGAAGATATGTCAAATGTGAAACTCCATGACTATAAGGTGGTTTAACCACTCAAACCTTCTGATCCTAGTGAGAGTGGGTAAATTCAATACTAGGAGATGAAACCTTGGGTCAAAGCTTCCCTAAAGAACTCACAGGAGGTAATGACGTCCCCTTCACAAGCCAAGATGCAATGAAATGAAAGACATAAAAAGAAAGACTTTAGGGTCATTTTCAATGTCATCCAACCTATGACAAGTTTTTGAAGAATGCTTTAGATGAAATTATTTATAAGCCTTGGAATAGGATTTTTTCAATAAGGATGGTGATTTTGATTCTAAGGGTTCCCTAAATGGGACAAATGGAAGAGCATAAATGTGTAAACCTTATTTTTGCCAAACAAGTTCTAATTTAAACAACTAATTGAATATAAAAAGATTGGAAAGGTGAGTTCATTTTTAATCACCAAATTGAATGATTGGGTGGTGTTATTTTGACCCCTTAGTCTTAAGTTGTAACTTTGAAAGCCTAACTTCTCAAAACATTCACTTGATCACCTAAATTTTTCATTAAGCACAAAAAGAAAGTTCTTAATTCATTTTAAAATACTCAAATGAAGTGTGAAAGGCACTAATTTAATTTTTTTAGATGGCTTTCCATGTAGATCTAGAAAGAAAAATGCTAGGAAGATGCTTAGCTTTGAAGCACTTTTGAGGATGAAACAAGAACCTTTGAAAAATGAGCTCTCTAGTTGACAGTCGAGTTGGCTTGACAAGTGATTTTGGTTGATAGGTGAGTTGGGTTAGATAGGCAACTTGGGTTGATAGGCAAGTCGAGTTGACAGGCGAGTTGGGTTAGACATGAAAGTTGGGTTGATAGGCGAGTCAGGTTGATAGGCATGTTGGGTTAGATAGACAATTTGGGTTGATAGGTGAGTCAAGTTGATAGGTGAGTCTGGATGAACTCGAGCTGAGTTAGGATGAACCAAATCTGAGTTGGGGTGAACTAGAGCTGTGTCAGGATGATCTAGAGCTGAGTCGAGTTAAACCAAAGCCAAGTTAAGGTGAGCTAGAGCTGAGTTGGGGTAAGTTAAAGCTAAGTTTAGATGAACCAAAGCTAAGTTAGGATGAACTAGAGCTGAGTTAGCCTGAACCAGAGCTGAGTTAAGTTGAATCAGAGCCAAATTGGGGTGAACCAGAGCTATGTTGGGCCATCTCAAGAACAAAACTATGGTTTATAAAAATGGATTTTTTTTCTCAAATTTTTGCTTTCTTTGATTCCATACTCTAAGAGCCTACATGACAATAGTTAGTAGGTTGCTTGTAGTGGCTTTGTGAGAAAATTTGTGGGTTACAGTCCCACTAGGTGTGTCATTATGTGAACTAGGAACTTGATGATGAAGGGGAGATTAGTATTGTATTAGTGGATAAGTCAAATCAAAAGCACACTAAACTAAAACCTTCATGTCTAGTTATTAGGGTGAGCTTAAGAACAAAAAAAAATGAAAAGCATAACTAAAAAGTAAGGAAAAATAAGAATCCTTCACGTTTCTTAGATTCTCCAAATGATTTGTTGTAGTAGCTTGCTTAGTTTGTGCTCATGAAGTCTGCATCAATGGAAGCTTGACTACCTCCATCTCTCCTTGGCACCTTGCTTGGATTTGGCTTTAATATTTTGGCATCATAATTTTAGCATGTGAGAGATTTTTGGAATCAATTTGGCATGGTAAATTTGCATAACTGTAGCTTAAAATTCATGTGGTAAGGCCTCCTATTTATAGATTTTGGAAAATGGTAAGAATCAACCTAAATCATCCATATCAAGATTGAGATGTGTGGCTAAGGATTAATATAATTATGTAATTAAAAATCCATAAATAGGCTCATCAATATTTGCGATAGAGGGGTATTTAAGAGGCATGGGAGGCATTGATGAGGCATGGGAGGGCTTAACCTTGATATTTTATACATTTATGGCCTAGGGATATCTTCCTAAGAAATGATGTCACCTAATGATGTAGATATTTAATATTAATTTCTAAAAATAATTATTCAAAAAGCTTCCATGGAATTCTTAATTAGGATCTAATTTGGTTTAATTAGCTCTTAAGTATGATAATAAGCACTTTGTGCACAAATTATTCAAATTAATCAGAATGCCTTGTTATTGACTCAAAATTTGACTAGATTAGAATTAGAATGTGATGTCAAATGTGTTGGATCCATTATCCCATTTAGGATATTTTCAACACAAAATAATGAAGGCACGTATCCCTTATAAGAAATTTGATAGAAACAATCTAGAGCACCCATGTGCAAAATTAGTATTTTGACTCAAAATGATTTGATCAAACTTAGTTGGCCCATAAATTTCATTATCCCATTTAGTGATACCCTGGCCAAAATCAGCACTTGAATATATTAGGTTCAAAGCTTTTAATGTGATTTAGTGTTTTTAATCCAAATTGTGCATTTTGGTGGAAATTGGACAAAACCCTAGTTGGAGGTTATTGTTTGCTAGTTTTAGGTGTCTACAAGTGTATCTTACACACAATAAGCCCCCTTCTTTTTCAAGTTATATTAAAGTATAATGAAGGTCTAGAGTTTAATATTAAATAAGATCTACAAAGAGCTCTATCGACATTTAGGATTCAAAATTTCATAGGTAGGTTCACACAGGGATAGCAGATAAAACCTAAAAAACTCATATCTCTATGACCAGTTTGGGAAATAGTGGTAGGACTTGGACTATAGCACTGGACCCAAAAATATCCTATTTTTAGCACTCCTATCCTTTCATCAAATGAAACCCAAATCTAGTTTCATGATATTGTCCCAGTCCTGCATAGCTAGTTTCAACCTCTGTCTCAGCTATCTCAGTCTAGTTTTAAGCTAAGTTACATTTCTCCTTATTTATTGCTATTTTTAAAAAGGAATAAAAAGCACAATAAATTATACAAATTAGTACTATAAGTATTGTAATATTATTTATTTATTTATTCCAGACCCTTAACTAAATTAGGAATAAGACTCTAATATTCTAAAAATAGTTAAATCACTTGATGAACCTGACTTACTTCATTTGTGCATAAAAACCCTAGGGTAAATTCTTTATTGTTTTTATCAATATTTTTTTGAGTTTTTATCTACATATTTAAATCATAAATTCACATTTAATTTTTAAATTTACCTTAGTAATTTTTAAAATAATGTATTCCAAACCCTAGTTGAATTTACTAGGTCTCTTTGCACATAAAAACCCTAGAGACCTAGGGAAATTTTCTTGCTAATTTTAGAAATAATTTTTTGATTTTTTACCTACATATTTAAATCAGAAATTTACATTAATTTTTTAAAATTCCATAATAATTTTTAAAAATATATTTTATTCCAAACCCTAGTTGCATATACTAGGTCCATTTAAATCAAAAAAATTCCAATATTTTTTTGATTTTTTACATGCATATTTAAATCATAAATTCAAATTAATTTTTAAAAATCCTTATTAATTTGAAAAATATATATGTATCATTTTTTCAAAACCCTAGTTGCATATACTAGGTCCCATTGCTTTTGAGATATCACCTTACATGTTTGTGAGCTTCGTATCATTTTTATGCATTCTCTAGTTTGTTATTTTTAGGACTTTAAATTTCCTATATTTAGTAATTTATTTCCATAGTACTTTACTTATTACAAAAAATTCAATAGATTTTCAATTTGTTTTCCTACTTTAATAATGGCCCAATACACTAGTTTTAATGAAACTGATAAAAGGGAACTTCAAGAACTCTTAACTAAACACCATAACATGCAAGATGATATGCTTAAAATACTACAAGAAGAGAAATAAAAAGCAAACAGTGGTCAATCATCTAAAACCATAGAGAAACCAATTGAAAACGACACTATGGGGGTAACTATGTCTCATAACCCCCTATAGCAGCCCAACCTTCCTATGAGCCACCACTAGCTACAACTAGTACATCTTTGTCTCTTGATGTGGCTACCCTTGTGCAAGAGATAAAAACACTTCAATCCAAGGTGATACATCTTAATCAAGGTGATTCTAGACTAATGTAGGTTTTAGATTCTTTTGCTCTACTTCATACACCATTGGCATATCATATTGCTTATACACCCTTGCCACTAGGTTTTGCAACTATGTCTCAACAACCCCTATAACAGCCCAACCTTTCTATGAGCCACCACTAGCTACAACTAGTAAATCTTTGTCTCTTGATGTGGTTGCATTTGTGCCAGAGATAAAAAAAATTCAATCCATAGTGCTACATCTTAATTAAGGTGCTTTTAGACCAATGCAGGCTTTAGATTCTTTTGCTCTACTTCATACACCATTAACACATCATACTGCTTATACACCCTTAAAACTAGGTTTTTTTCAACCCAAACTCAATCTATATAATGGTAAGGGTAATCCAGAGACACATTTGAGAGATTTTTACATAGCATGATTAGAATTTATACCAAATGACTAGCTACTAACCAAGTTATTTACATGGAGTCTAAAGGATTATGCTTTACAATGGTTTTATAATCTACTAAATCATTCGATCAATACATTCAATCCTTTAGTTGACATGTTCCTATCTCATTTTATTAGTAACATTAGTGATAAGGTTTTCTATGCCCAAGTTGCACAACAAAAACAAAGGTCAAATGAGCATCTCATAGATTATGTTCTTCGATATAAGACTATCTTAGCTAAGATGACTAGCCCCATGGCTGATCAAGATCTAGAAGATCTCTTCAAATAAAGTCTTTTACCATATTTTCATGAATAAATAATGTTCAAAAGCTTTTCTTCCTTAATTGAATTATGTCATACACTAAAGGAAAGGGAATTCAAATTAATTTTAATGGCAAACTCAAGTACACAAGTATATCAAAAAAAATAAACAAGAGTAACAGTAAAATCCCATACAAATTCAAGGTCAATGATAGAAAGATTCAAAATCAACCTATAGTTAATGTAACTTCAAAGCCCCCCTAATGAGTGGTTTTATCATCACCTCCTAGATGAACTTTTTCCAATATACCAGTATCTCTAGCTAGAGTCTTATAGTAGTTATTGGAATGTAATATCATATCTCTCCCTCCTATTCAATAAGTTGATATAACAAAGCCTCTTCCATGAGGATATGATTAGAATGCATTTTTCAATTTTCATAGGGCACTAGGCCACACAAAAAAATAGATGCATCAATTTTAAACACAAGATATAAGACTTGATAGATGGTAATTTTATTGATCTTGGCACTTTAGTTGAGCCTCCTTAGGCAATGCAAACATAGGATAAAGCTTTGAATTTTTTTTCAAATCCTTTCCCAAAACATTCTAAATAAGATATAGGGGATACATCAAATGTTCACCATGCATATCATGCACATCCTCCACTAGATTCATACTAGGCACCTTTAGCTGAGTTTCACCCTTTGAGTAATGTGATTGGTGTGTATAATTCTAGAGTTATAGCTAGACCTTCCATATCCTTCTCAGACTAGAAGATAGTTGAGGATGATTTGGATTATCATGCACTCTTTATCAAAGATTACATTAATCATCAGCCCATTCATAGTTTTCTCATAGACAATGGATATAGTGTGAACATGTACACTATGATATTACTATAACATTTGGGATATTCAGAGTAGGATATAACCCTAATAGACATAGTTATCAGTGGGTTTAATAGGCACATACAGAGTTTACTGGGTGAGATTGTACTTCTTCTACAGGTTGGTTTAACACATGTGACCACACCATTTACTAGTGTTCCCAATGCAAGATATTTTGATATGTTACTTGGTTGGACATGGATTTATAGACTTTGAGTAGTACCTTTTATAGTTCATAGATGCATGAAATTCATTCATGCTAATTAGTTTGTTATAGTTGGTGGAGTTCCATATGAGTTACCATTCCCCACTTTAGAGCCATTTCCTACTTTGTAATCACTAGTTTTAGCTTCTCCACCAGTTATAGTTCTTCCTCTAATTTAGATTTAGACATAGTCTAGGCATTCCTCATCAACACAGAGAGTTCATACACATCCACAGAGGCCTCTTTCAGAGTATCCACAGTTTCAATAATCTATATAGTTTCTAGCTATAGTGTTCAAACCTAAGGTAGTATCATTGAGGTCTCATGCCTCTATACATAGATCACATGTTTAGATAACTTCTCATACTACTAGATGGGTCCCTAATATCCATATAGTTGCATCCACTTCTTAGATTTATAGGGGGAACCCACATTCAGTTTCCACTATAGATATTTTAGAGCATTTATAACATATATAACTTTTAGAGCCACAATCTCAGCCCTTCCATAATGATTCATGATCCTGCATGATCCCTCTCCTCAATACAGGACACCATGATATGGATTCTCTCATGAGACTCATCGGTTAGTATATTTATTCTCATTATTTATTGTACATAGTCTCCTCATGATTTATTTTACATATCTTATACCAAAAATACCAAAAACATTTAAATATTTCAAAATACCAAAAACATTCAAATATGTCAAAATACCAAAAATAATACAAAATTTATAAAATCCAAAAACATTCAAATAATTCAAAAACATAAAAAAAAATCAATTATATGCATTATCCATGCTTTACATTTCTACTACCATAATAGACTTACATTTATTGTTCTATGATATTATTCGTCAATTTATCTACTTTGAGTGTGTGCAGTAACGTCTAGATCCATGATTGCTTCACTCTACCCATTGAGGGGGCATCCTACTTATACATTTTTTACATACATCGATATATTTACCCATTAGGGGCATCTTCTACATGACTACACCATCTAGGTTATGTCATTCCTATACCATGCACTGTAGTTATCATGATGATATACATTACTTACTAGCTTACACATATTACTCTATTGACCCTCACTAGTATATATCACTCATGTATTTATTAGCATATACATAGTCTTGTAATCCATGACTTTCACTTATTTATTTGATTAGTTAGATGTGATTTTATTTTTTATAGTTACATGATTTCCTTTCTTGCTTTGCATAGCTAGATATGATTACATTTCTCAGTCCATGTTTTATCTCGTATGTGTGTCTTAGGATATTTGCCAATGTACTTCGCTTTTAGTCTTGTGTGTGCCTTAGGACATTTTCCAATGTCATTTTATTGTACTCTTTTATGTTATTGTGGCCCTCATGCCAACCTATCTTTTTTTCAATTATATGTGTACATGGCATTTAAACATGCCTTGTATGTCTGCTTTCCAATTTGAGTGACATGTGCCCATGCCCCTTATTTGTTTGGCCCCTTAAACACTCTTTTATGCTTCTTGATTATAACCTTATATGCTTTTTTCTTATTTTATTGTCACTATTTTCAATGCCATGATCCACATCACTCATTTTCTTACTGTCTTAGATGCCATGATGGGCATCATGTTCCATCCTTTCTTGACAACTAAAAACTAACAACTAACATTTCTAGTTTTAATTTAGTGCATTACACATGCTACATTATTATATCTATCTATGCATACCTATGTTGATCTAAAAATATCCAATACAAACCATGTTATATCTTAAGACATCATTTCGATTATCATTGCTATATCATGTATTTCATAGCATAACACACTTGTAGGGCTCTTTATTCTGAGTACAGTCATTATAGGGTCTTTATTCTTACCCTCAGAAGAGGGGGAAACAAATAAGGGTTTTATCATAGAGATCAAAGCTCATATTGGTCAAAAAATTAGTTTTTGAAACAGACACATGGCAAGTGGAAAGCTAAATTTTGATAATGATTTTGGTGTGTGGTGTGATGGAGGTGAGTGACAATGGTTAGAGGTTGTGGTGATGGTCTCAAAATGAGGTAGGATTTGATTTTATTGAAGTGTTTTTTATTTTTTGTGATTTTTGGTTAGGGTAATGTGTAAAGTTTTTAGGGTGGTATGGTGACGTAGGATCAAAATCGATCCCAGTTAATTATCATCAATTCAGTGAAAACATCATTAATTTAGTAGAAATAAAATGATGTCAATTCATTTAAAATGGTGAACAACTAAGTTAAAGAGTTTAGGGTTAACTAAGTGAAATTTTTTAGAAAGTTTAAGGCTTATATAGGATTATGATAACAAGTGTGGATATTATTGAGGCTGTGAGACCAAGTATCACCTATGTTAGAGCGATTACATGATTAGCTGAGCGATGATGATTGAGCTCATATGGAGGTTATGGGCATAGGATTAGTATGCTTCTATCACCATATTCATAGAGACATGAGCTTATTAGTGTTAAGGTGTGGAGCTAAAAGCTTCAACTGTTTGCAGACACAAGAGAAAGGATGCTGAAGAACCAGAGCCACCGGCATCAGCAGTATGACCGACATCGGTCAAGTGCAGTGGAGAAGGAGACCAGCGACGGCATGGAGTCAGCCGACGTTGGCAGCACCAGACTAGCAGGGACCGGCGTCGATCGCCTGTGTATTTTCAGAACTACTGTTGATGAACAGTCAGTTAAGTGAAGCAAGTGTTTGCATGCCAAGTGACTAATTATAGTCACGAGCTGCGTGTCTAATTATTGTAACTTTAGTTCTATTTTTGTAAGCATGGAATCTTATTTATAGACCCATAAGGCATGTATTGTAATTGTATCTAAGAAGGCAAGTAATAGCATTGAAGCTAGCAAAGGTCAAGGAGATCAGCTGAAGCATTTAAGGAGGGATAGCAACTCAGGCTTTAGAGTTGTTGTGTTGAGCAAGAGAGAGAGAGAAGAAGGTCTTGAGGTGTGGTAAGCCTTTGAGGTGGAGGAAGAAGTGGCATCTTCCTTATTGTATTTTCTTCTAGTAGTATTTAATACAAGAGTGTGTATTGTCTCTCAAATTCTTTGCTATCTCAAGTTTCTAGCTACTTTATCATTCTAGTATAATTTCGTGTTTAATTGCATATAAGATAGTAATTAATTGTGCTCTAATTGGTAGAGCTATAGATCCCCTGACAAGTGGTATCAGAGCTACGGTTTGCAGGAAGTAGGATATTGTTTTTGATTATAGGTCATTCACAGGGTTTTTTGATTAAGTGGGAGTTCAGCAATGGCAGAAGAAAGTAGACTACAAATGGAGAAGTTTAACGGAAAGAATTATCAACATTGGAGGATGCAGATTGAGGACTATCTATATCAGAAGGATTTGTACTTACCGTTGGGTGGGGTTGCATGCAAGCCCATAGATATGAAGGATGAAGAATGGAACGTTCTTGATCGGAAGGCTCTCGGTTCCATAAGGTTGAGCCTTGCATCATATGTGATTTCTAGCTTATCATAGTGCAAGACAACGGAAGAGTTGATAAAGTCCTTGGCAAATTTATATGAAAAGCCCTCGGCTTCTAATAAGGTATATCTTATGAAGCAGCTATTTACTTTGCAAATGCAGGAAAGTGGATCAGTACATACTCATCTCAGTGATTTCCATGGTTTGGTAAACCAATTAGCTTCAGTCAATATTGTTTTTTATGATGAGGTGAAGGCTCTCTTGATTTTATGTTCTTTGCCTGAAAGTTGGGATGGTCTAGTTATGGCAGTAAGTAATTCTGCATTTGCTTCTAAAATCTTAAAATTTGATGATGTTGTGAGTGTGATCTTGAATAAAGAAATATGCAGGAGAAGCACAAGTGAATCATCAGGGAATGCTCTAACTGCATAAAGCAGGGGAAGGCAAGGAGAGAAGGTTGAGTAGGGGAAATCAAGGTCGGGAAGGAGATCTGAGTCCAAAGGTATTACCTGCTGATTTTGTGGAAAGAAAGGACATACAAAGAAGGAGTGTTGGTTGAGAGATAAAGAGAATCAACATGCAGGTATGGAAGAAGCAAAGGATGCAAATATTGTGATGCAGGATGCTCTCATACTTTCTTTGGATAGTCAGGTAGGATCATGGATTTTAGATTCTGGTTCATCTTTTCATGCATCCCCAAATAGAGATTTGTTCTACGAGTATGAATAGGGAGACTTTGGAGTTTTTTATTTAGGGGATGGTACGCCTTGTCAAATAGTTGGCAAAGGGAAAGTGCAGCTGAGATTGCAGATTGACAACACATGGGTGTTGAAATAGGTCATGCATGTTCCATTTTTGAAGTAGAGTCTAATTTCTATAGGAAGGTTAGGAGATGAGGGATGCACAATAACCCTCACAGCGGATTCTTGGAAGATTACCAAGGGAGCACTTGTTCTAGCAAGAGGTAAGAAAGTAGATACTCTTTATCTGTCTACTTGTATTACTGATTCTACTTTTGGTGTAGATTCAAAGATGTGGCCTAATAGGCTTGGTCACAAGAATAGGAAGGGAATGGAAGTTCTTGATTCAAAAGGTATGTGTTCAAATTTAGAAAGCATAGATACATTACAGAAAGAGGAAATTTGATGCTTTTGACAGGAACAAAGAAGCCTTGGTGTTTATGGAGGAGATGAAGGACAGAGATCAGTCACAGGGGCTGAATCAATCTGAGAAAGGTAGCATGGATAGAGGTTTGATCCAAGAAGAGCTCACGAATGAAAATTTCATCACTTACAAGAACACACAAACACCAATGTCGATAGCTTGGCACCGACATCAGTCATCCAGATACTGACATCGGTCATGTGCAGACCAGCAGGGTCGATAGGTCAGGCAGGAGAAGTCTGACGTTGGTCATAAGGACCGACGTCGGCAGGAGGGATGCCGGCATCGGCCAGGGAAATGATGTCGGCAGTCAGGGTCAGTGCAGGGAACCGACATCAGTCGGGAGAAGACTGGGAGATGGCCTATATTGGTCACTGGAATGGATGTTGGGTGGATCAATAAGTCTCAAACACCCATGTGGAGGTCAGGAAAGGTATGTGAACCTCATATTCGTTGTTCACCTTCTCTATATTGCTTATTGATAGTCATGAACTAGGAAGATGTAAGAAGCAATGCAGGTAGAATCCAGAAACAGTGGGATCTTGGCATGGATGAGGAGTGTGAGTCCTTGGAGAACCAAATAGGTATTTGTTGGTAGTGTTGTCAGCTGGAAGGAAGCGCTGGATAGAGGGATGGATTCCCGTCTTAGAGAAGAGAGTGGATGGACACATAAGACAGAAGGCTATGGTATATGGTCTTGATTATGCTGCAGAACAATGGAGGTTTGACCATTGTATTTTATCTTTACCAGGTTGGATAATATTAGCTACATTATCTTGTTACTGTATTGTGTTACTTGTTGCAAGGTTTCATATATAGGGAGTTTTTCTGAGCTAAGGGTAGAGTTGGTTCAGAAGTATGTCATGGAGAATTTGGGAGCAGCAAAATTCTTGTGGCATAAGAGACATTTATTACATCATAGGTTTGCATGGTGGTTGGTCTTCAAGAGTGACGTTGAAGAGGGATACAGAGCCTAAGGAACAAAATAGATGGTGTACAAGTACAGGTATAGGTTGCAGTTGTTTATCTCCAAGTGGGAGACTGTTAAGGCGTGGAGCTAAAAGCTTCAACTATTTCTAGACACAAGAGAAAGGATGCTGAAGAACCAGATCCACCGGCATCGTCAGTATGACCGACGTCAGTCAAGTGCAGTGGAGAAGGAGACCAGCGACGGTAGGGAGTCGGCCGACGTTGGCAGCACCAGACCAGCAGGGACTGGCGTCGGTCGCCCGTGTATTTTTGGAACTACTGTTGACAAACAGTCAGTTAAGCGAAGCAAGTGTTTGTAGGCCAAGCGACTAATTATAGTCACGAGCTGCGTGTCTAATTATTGTAACTTTAGTTCTATTTTTGTAAGCATGGGATCTTATTTATAGACCCATAAGGCATGTATTGTAATTGTATCTAAGAAGGCAAGTAATAGCATTGAAGCTAGCAAAGGTCAAGGAGATCAGCTGAAGCATTCAAGGAGGGATAGCAACTCAGGCTTTAGAGTTGTTGTGTTGAACAAGAGAGAGAGAGAAGAAGGTCTTGAGGTGTGGCAAGCCTTTGAGGTGGAGGAAGAAGTGGCATCTTCCTTATTGTATTTTCTTCTAGTAGTATTTAATACAAGAGTGTGTATTGTCTCTCAAATTCTTTGCTATCTCAAGTTTCTAGCTACTTTATCATTCTGGTATAATTCCGTGTTTAATTGCATATAAGATAGTAATCAATTGTGCTCTAATTGGTAGAGCTATAGATCCCCTGACAAGTGGTATTAGAGCTACGATTTGCATGAAGCAGGGTATTGTTTTTGATTACAGGTCATTCATAGGGTTTTTTGATTGAGTGGGAGTTCAGCAATGGCAGAAGAAAGTAGACTACGAATGGAGAAGTTTAACGGCAAGAATTATCAACATTGGAGGATGCAGATTGAGGACTATCTATATCAGAAGGATTTGTACTTACCGTTGGGTGGGGTTGCATGCAAGCCCATAGATATGAAGGATGAAGAATGGAACGTTCTTGATCGGAAGGCTCTCGGTTCCATAAGGTTGAGCCTTGCATCATATGTGATTTCTAGCTTATCATAGTGCAAGACAACGGAAGAGTTGATAAAGTCCTTGGCAAATTTATATGAAAAGCCCTCGGCTTCTAATAAGGTATATCTTATGAAGCAGCTATTTACTTTGCAAATGCAGGAAAGTGGATCAGTACATACTCATCTCAGTGATTTCCATGGTTTGGTAAACCAATTAGCTTCAGTCAATATTGTTTTTGATGATGAGGTGAAGGCTCTCTTGATTTTATGTTCTTTGCCTGAAAGTTGGGATGGTCTAGTTATGGCAGTAAGTAATTCTGCATTTGCTTCTAAAATCTTAAAATTTGATGATGTTGTGAGTGTGTGTGTTCTTTGTTGACATTGGTGTCTGTGTGTGTTCTTTGTTGATGAGAATTATCAACAAAGGAAATTTGATGCTTTTGACAGGAACAAAGAAGCCTTGGTGTTTATGGAGGAGATGAAGGATAGAGATCAGTCACAGGGGCTGAATAAATCTAAGCAAGGCAGGATGGACATAGGTTTGATCCAAGAAGAGCTCGCGGATGAAAATTTCATCACTTACAGGAACACACAAACACCAATGTCAGTAGCTTGGCATCGACGTCAATCATCCAGATACCGACATCGGTCATGTGCAGACCAGCAGGGTCGGTAGGTTGGGCAGGAGAAGTCCGACGTTGGTCATAAGGATCGATGTCGGTAGGAGGGACGCTGGCGTCGGCCAGGGAAATGATGTCGGTAGTCAGGGTCAGTGTAGGGAACCGACATCGGTCAGGAGTAGACTAGGAGATGGCCTATATTGGTCACTGAAACGGATGTTGGGTGGATCAATAAGTCTCAAACACCCATGTGGAGGTCAGGAAAGGTATGTGAACCTCATATTCATTGTTCACCTTCTCTATATTGCTTACTGATAGTCATGAACTAGGAAGATGGAAGAAGCAATGCAGGTAGAATCCAAAAATAGTGGGAGCTTGGCATGGATGAGGAGTGTGAGTCCTTGGAGAACCAAACAGGTATTTGTTGGTAGTGTTGTCAGCTGGAAGGAAGCACTGGATAGAGGGATGGATTCCCATCTTAGAGAAGAGAGTGGATGGACACATGAGACAGAAGGCTATGGTATATGGTCTTGATTATGCTGCAGAACAATGGAGGTTTGACCATTGTATTTTATCTTTACCAGGTTGGATAATATTAGCTACATTATCATGTCACTGTATTGTGTTACTTGTTGCAAGGTTTCATATACAGGGAGTTTTTCTGAGCTAAGGGTAGAGTTGGTTCAGAAGTATGTCATGGAGAATTTGGGAGACGCAAAATTCTTGTGGCATAAGAGACAAGTATTACATCACAGGTTTGCGTGGTGGTTGGTCTTTAAGAGTGACGTTGAAGAGGGATACAGAGCCTAAGGAACAAAATAGATGGTGTACAGGTACAGGTATAGGTTACAGTTGTTTAACTCCAAGTGGGAGATTTTTAAGGTGTGGAGCTAAAAGCTTCAACTATTTCCAGACACAAGAGAAAGGATACTGAAGAACCAGATCAACTGGCATCGGTAGTATGACCGACGTCGGTCAAGTGCAGTGGAGAAGGAGACCGGTGATGGCAGGGAGTCGGCCGACGTCGGCAGCACTAGACCAGCAGGGACCGGTGTCGGTCGCTTGTGTATTTTCGGAACTGCTGTTGACGAATAGTCAGTTAAGCGAAGCAAGTGTTTGCGTGCCAAGCAACTAATTATAGTCACGAGCTGCGTGTCTAATTATTGTAACTTTAGTTCTATTTTTGTAAGCATGGGATCTTATTTATAGACCCATAAGGCATGTATTGTAATTGTATCTAAGAAGGCAAGTAATATCATTGAAGCTAGCAAAGGTTAAGGAGATCAGCTGAAGCATTCAAGGAGGGATAGCAACTCACGCTTTAGAGTTGTTGTGTTGAGCAAGAGAGAGAGAGAAGAAGGTCTTGAGGTGTGGCAAGCCTTTGAGGTGGAGGAAGAAGTGGCATCTTCCTTATTGTATTTTCTTCTAGTAGTATTTAATACAAGAGTGTGTATTGTCTCTCAAATTCTTTGCTGTCTCAAGTTTCTAACTACTTTATCATTCTGGTATAATTCCATGTTTAATTGCATATAAGATAGTAATCAATTGTGCTCTAATTGGTAGAGCTATAGATCCCCTAACAAGTGGTATCAGAGCTATGGTTTGCAGGAAGCAGGGTATTGTTTTTGATTACAGGTCATTCACAGGGTTTTCTGATTGAGTGGGAGTTCAGCAATGGCAGAAGAAAGTAGACTACGAATGGAGAAGTTTAACGGCAAGAATTATCAACATTAGAGGATGCAGATTGAGGACTATCTGTATCAGAAGGATTTGTACTTGCCATTGGGTGGGGTTGCATGCAAGCCCACAGATATGAAGGATGAAGAATGGAACGTTCTTGATCGGAAGGCTCTCGGTTCCATAAGGTTGAGCCTTGCATCGTCTGTGATTTCCAGCTTATCACAGTGCAAGACAACGAAAGAGTTGATAAAGTCCTTGGCGAATTTATACGAAAAGCCCTCAGCTTCTAATAAGGTATATCTTATGAAGCAGCTATTTACTTTGCAAATGCAGGAAAGTGGATCGGTACATACTCATCTCAGTGATTTCCATGGTTTGGTAAACCAATTAGCTTTAGTCAATATTGTTTTTGATGATGAGGTAAAGGCTCTCTTGATTTTATGTTCTTTGCCTGAAAGTTGGGATGGTCTGGTTATGGCAGTAAGTAATTCTGCATCTACTTCTAAAATTTTAAAAGTTGATGATGTTGTGAGTGTGATCTTGAATGAAGAAATACGCAGGAGAAGCACAGGTGAATCATCAGGGAATGCTCTAAGTACAAAAAGTAGGGGAAGGCAAGGAGAGAAGGTTGAGTAGGGGAAATCAAGGTCGGGAAGGAGATCTGAGTCTAAAGGTATTACCTGCTGGTTTTGTGGAAAGAAAGGACATACAAAGAAGGAGTGTTGGTTGAGAGATAAAGAGAATCAACATGCAGGTATGGAAGAAGCAAAGGATGCAAATATTGTGATGCAGGATGCTCTCATACTTTCTTCCGATTGTTAGGTAGGATCATGGATTTTAGATTTTGGTTCATCTTTTCATGCATCCCCAAATAGAGACTTGTTCTACGAGTATGAACAAGGAGACTTTGGAGTTCTTTATTTAGGGGATGGTACGCCTTGTCAGATAGTTGGCAAAGGGAAAGTGCAGCTAAGATTGTAGATTGACAACACATGGGTGTTGAAAGAGGTCATGCATGTTCCAATTCTGAAGCAGAGTCTAATTTTTGTAGGAAGGTTGGTAGATGAGGGATGCACAATAACCCTCACAATAGATTCTTGGAAGGTTCCCAAGGGAGCACTTGTTCTAGCAAGAGGTAAGAAAGTAGATACTCTTTATCTGTCTACTTGTATTACTGATTCTACTTCTGGTGTAGATTCAAAGATGTGGTCTAATAGGCTTGGTCACAAGAATAGGAAGGGAATGTAAGTTCTTGATTCAAAAGGTATGTGTTCAAATTTGGAAAGCATAGATACAGTTCATTGCAGAAAGAGGAAATTTGATGCTTTTGACAGGAACAAAAAAGCCTTGGTGTTTATGGAGGAGATGAAGGACAGAGATCAGTCACAAGGGCTAAATAAATCTGAGCAAGGCAGCATGGACAGAGGTTTGATCCAAGAAGATCTCACGGATGAAAATTTCATCACTTACAGGAACACACAGACACCAATGTCAATAGCTTGGCACCGACGTCAGTCATCCAGATACCGAAAGTGGTCATGTGCAGACCACTAGGGTCGGTAGGTCGGGTAGGAGAAGTCTGACATTGGTCATAAGGACCGACGTCGGTAGGAGGGACGTCAACATCGGCTAGGGAAACGATGTCGGTAGTCAGGGTCAGTGCAGGGAATCGACATCGGTCGGGAGTAGACTAGGAGATGGCCTATATTGGTCACTGAAATAGATGTTGGGTGGATCAATAAGTCTCAAACACCCATGTGGAGGTCAGGAAAGGTATGTGAACCTCATATTCGTTGTTCACCTTCTCTATATTGCTTACTGATAGTCATGAACTAGGAAGATGGAAGAAGCAATGCAGGTAGAATCCAGAAACAGTGGGAGCTTGGCATGGATGAGGAGTGTGAGTCCTTGGAGAACCAAACAGGTATTTTTTGGTAGTGTTGTCAGCTGAAAGGAAGCACTGGATAGAGTGATGGATTCCCGTCTTAGAGAAGAGAGTGGATGGACACATGAGACAGAAGGCTATGGTATATGGTCTTGATTATGCTGCAGAACAATGGAGGTTTGACCATTGTATTTTATCTTTACCAGGTTGGATAATATTAGCTACATTATCCTGTTACTATATTGTGTTATTTGTTGCAGGGTTTCATATACAGGGAGTTTTTCTGAGCTAAGGGTAGAGTTGGTTCAAAAGTATGTCATGGAGAATTTGGGAGCAGCAAAATTCTTGTGGCATAAGAGACAGGTATTACATCACAGGTTTGTGTGGTGGTTGGTCTTCAAGAGTGATGTTGAAGAGGGATACAGAGCCTAAGGAAAAAAATAGATGGTGTACAGGTATAGGTACAGGTTGCAGCTATTTATCTCCAAGTGGGAGATTGTTAAGGTGTGGAGCTAAAAGCTTCAACTGTTTGCAGACACAAGAGAAAGGATGCTGAAGAACCAGATCCACTGGCATCGGCAGTATGACCGACGTCGGTCAAGTGCAGTGGAGAAGGAGACCGGCGACAACAGGGAGTCGGCCGACGTCGGCAACACCAGACCAGCAGGGACCGGCGTCGGTCGCCTGTGTATTTTCGGAACTGTTGTTGACAAACAGTCAGTTAAGCGAAGCAAGTGTTTACATGCCAAGCGACTAATTATAGTCACGAGCTGCGTGTCTAATTATTGTAACTTTAGTTCTATTTTTGTAAGCATGGGATCTTATCTATAGACCCATAAGGCATGTATTGTAATTGTATCTAAGAAGGCAAATAATAGCATTGAAGCTAGCAAAGGTCAAGGAGATCAGCTGAAGCATTCAAGGAGGGATAGCAACTCAGGCTTTAGAGTTGTTGCATTGAGTAAGAGAGAGAGAGAAGAAGGTCTTGAGGTGTGGCAAGCCTTTGAGGTGGAGGAAGAAGTGGCATCTTCCTTATTGTATTTTCTTCTAGTAGTATTTAATACAAGAGTGTGTATTGTCTCTCAAATTCTTTGTTGTCTCAAGTTTCTAGCTACTTTATCATACTGGTATAATTTCATGTTTAATTGCATATAAGATAGTAATAAATTGTGCTCTAATTGGTAGAGCTATAGATCCCCTGACAAGTGGTATCAGAGCTATGGTTTGCAGGAAGTAGGGTATTGTTTTTTATTACAGGTCATTCATAGGGTTTTCTGATTGAGTGGGAGTTCAGCAATGGCAGAAGAAAGTAGACTACGAATGGAGAAGTTTAACGGCAAGAATTATCAACATTGGAGGATGCAGATTGAGGACTATCTATATCAGAAGGATTTGTACTTACCGTTGGGTGGGGTTGCATGCAAGCCCACAGATATGAAGGATGAAGAATGGAATGTTCTTGATCGGAAGGCTCTCGGTTCCATAAGGTTGAGCCTTGCATCGTCTGTGATTTCCAGCTTATCACAGTGCAAGACAATGGAAGAGTTGATAAAGTCCTTGGCGAATTTATACGAAAATCCCTCGGCTTCTAATAAGGTATATCTTATGAAGCAGCTATTTACTTTGCAAATGTAGGAAAGTGGATCGGTACATACTCATCTCAGTGATTTCCATGGTTTGGTAAACCAATTAGCTTCAGTCAATATTGTTTTTGATGATGAGGTAAAGGCTCTCTTGATTTTATGTTCTTTGCCTGAAAGTTGGGATGGTCTAGTTATGGCAGTAAGTAATTCTACATCTGCTTCTAAAATCTTAAAAGTTGATGATGTTGTGAGTGTGATCTTGAATGAAGAAATATGTAGGAGAAGCATAGGTGAATCATCAGGGAATGCTCTAAGTGCAGAAAGCAGGGGAAGGTAAGGAGAGAAGGTTGAGCAGGGGAAATCAAGGTCGGGAAGGAGATCCAAGTCCAAAGGTATTACCTCCTGGTTTTGTGGAAAGAAAGGACATACAAAGAAGGAGTGTTGGTTGAGAGATAAAGAGAATCAACATGCAGGTATGGAAGAAGCAAAGGATGCAAATATTGTGATGCAGGATGCTCTCATACTTTCTTTAGATAGTCAGGTAGGATCATGTATTTTAGATTCTGGTTCATCTTTTTATGCATCCCCAAACAGAGATTTGTTCTACGAATATGAACAGGGAGACTTTGGAGTTCTTTATTTAGGGGATGGTACGCCTTGTCAGATAGTTGGGAAAGGGAAAGTGCAGCTGAGATTGCAGATTGACAACACATGGGTGTTGAAAGAGGTCGTGCATGTTCCAATTCTGAAGCAGAGTCTAATTTCTGTAGGAAGGTTGGGAGATGAGGGATGCACAATAACCCTCACAACAGATTCTTGGAAGGTTACCAAGGGAGCACTTGTTCTAGCAAGAGGTAAGAAAGTAGATTCTCTTTATCTGTCTACTTGTATTAATGATTCTACTTCTGGTGTAGATTCAAAGATGTGGCCTAATAGGCTTGGTCACAAGAATAGGAAGGGAATGGAAGTTCTTGATTCAAAAGGTATGTGTTCAAATTTGGAAAGCACAGATACATTTCATTGCAAAAAGAGGAAATTTGATGCTTTTGACAGGAACAAAGAAGCCTTGGTGTTTATGGAGGAGATGAAGGACAGAGATCAGTCACAGGGGCTGAATAAATTTGAGCAAGGTAGCATGGATAGAGGTTTGATCCAAGAAGAGCTCGTGGATGAAAATTTCATCACTTACAGGAACACACAGACACCAATGTCGGTAGCTTGGCACCGACGTCAGTCATCTAGATACAGACATCGGTCATGTGCAGACCAGCAAGGTCGGTAGGTCGGGCAGGAGAAGTCTGACGTTGGTCATAAGGACTGATGTCGGTAGGAGGGACGCCGGTGTTGGCCAGGGAAATGACATCGGCAGTCAAGGTCAGTGCAGGGAATTGACATCGGTCGGGAGCAGACTGGGAGATGGCCTATATTGGTCACTGGAACAGATGTTGGGTGGATCAATAAGTCTCAAACACCCATGTGGAGGTCAGGAAAGGTATGTGAACCTCATATTCATTGTTCACCTTCTCTATATTGCTTACTGATAGTCATGAACTAGGAAGATGGAAGAAGCAATGCAGGTAGAATCTAGAAACAGTGGGAGCTTGGCATGGATGAGGAGTGTGAGTCCTTGGAGAACCAAATAAGTATTTGTTGGTAGTGTTTTCAGCTGGAAGGAAGCACTGGATAGAGGGATGGATTCCCGTCTTAGAGAAGAGAGTGGATGGACACATGAGACAGAAGGCTATGGTATATGGTCTTGATTATGCTGCAGAATAATGGAGGTTTGACCATTGTATTTTATCTTTACTAGGTTGGATAATATTAGCTACATTATCTTGTTACTATATTTTGTTACTTGTTACAGGGTTTCATATACAGGGAGTTTTTTTGAGCTAAGGGTATAGTTGGTTCAGAAGTATGTCATGGAGAATTTGGGAGCAACAAAATTCTTGTGGCATAAGAGACAGGTATTACATCACAGGTTTGCGTGGTGGTTGGTCTTCAAGAGTGACGTTGAAGAGGGATACAGAGCCTAAGGAACAAAATAGATGGTGTACAGGTATAGTTACAGGTTGCAGTTGTTTATCTCCAAGTGGGAAATTGTTAAGGTGTGGAGCTAAAAGCTTCAACTGTTTGCAGACACAAGAGAAAGGATGCTAAAGAACCAAATCCACTGGCATCGGTAGTATGACCGACGTCGGTCAAGTGCAGTGGAGAAGGAGACCGGCGACGGCACGGAGTCGGCCAACGTTGGCAGCACCAGACCAGCAGGGACCGGCGTTGGTCGCCTATGTATTTTTGGAACTGCTGTTGATGAACAGTCAGTTAAGCGAAGTAAGTGTTTGCATGCCAAGTGACTAATTATAGTCACGAGCTGCGTGTCTAATTATTGTAACTTTAGTTCTATTTTTTTAAGCATGGGATCTTATTTATAGACCCATAAGGCATGAATTGTAATTGTATCTAAGAAGGCAAGTAATAGCATTGAAGCTAGCAAAGGTCAAGGAGATCAGCTGAAGCATTAAAGGAGGGATAGCAACTCAGGCTTTAGAGTTGTTGTGTTGAGCAAGAGAGAGAGAGAATAAGGTCTTGAGGTGTGGCAAGCCTTTGAGGTGGAGGAAGAAGTGGCATCTTCCTTATTGTATTTTCTTCTAGTAGTATTTACTACAAGAGTGTGTATTGTCTCTCAAATTCTTTGATGTCTCAAGTTTCTAGCTACTTTATCATTCTGGTATAATTCCGTGTTTAATTGCATATAAGATAGTAATCAATTGTGCTCTAATTGGTAGAGCTATAGATCCCCTGACATGTTGATCTAAAAATATCCAATACAAACCATGTTATATCTTAAGACATCATTTCGATTATCATTGCTATATCATGTATTTCATAGCATAACACACTTGTAGGGATCTTTATTCTGAGTACAGTCATTATAGGGTCTTTATTCTTACCCTCAGAAGAGGGGGAAACAAATAAGGGTTTTATCATAGAGATCAAAGCTCATATTGGTCAAAAATTTAGTTTTTGAAACACTCAAAATAATAATTAGAGGTCAAACCAGGTAGAACAAACTAGAAAAATAGTGATGATTAGAACAGTCATCATATTTAATAAAGGATAATAATGAAATACATGGAAAATAGTGATATATAATAGGGTGACCTATTTTTGGTACTTTTTTCCAAATAGAAAAAAACCCAAATTTTCTAGAAATAGGCAAAAAGGCTAGCTCATATACAGTTTTGTCACATATAGATCAATTCAGATTCAACATTTTCAATACAATTTTTCTCAAAGAATCTAGATATAGGGGCATTATGTGAGACATGATCTTTTTCACTTCTAGTTTTAGATTGGGTAGTTGGTATAAATTATAGATCAAAATCTATGTTATAGACACTAGTGATTGGGGTAATGTGTGCAGCATATTTGACTTCTTTTCTTTTTGAGTTCAGTATATTACCTAGGCATTATCAGTATTTACATGCCTTATTCCATCTATAGGTGTTTGGCATCATTTCAAGTGGATTTTATACAATCCTAACCTCTACATTCTTGAGTGTCTTCCACATAAGCCTAATTTCTAGTTTTAGAGTGGATTTCATACAAGCCTAATTTCCTCTTTCTAGAGTGGCCAAGATTAGCCTAGTTTGTAGTCCACATTTAGCTATCTATGCCACATTTTCAGATTATATAGCATTCATGGGATTTAGGAGCCATCTCATATGATACACATTAATACTAGTATCAATTTATAGCTTCACTTAGTGGGCAATGATGGAGCCAAAGGTCTAGCTAGCCTTTATATTTTTGAGCCACCTATTTAGTGGGATTGGACACATAGTATAAACATTGATTAACACACATAGATTACATAACTTTTTTTAGTGGGTAACGATGGAGCCAAAGGGTTAGCCTTTGTATTCTTAAGCCACTCTCAAGGAATTGAGCACTCAAATTTATTTGCAATATTTCTCTTGGTATAACATCATTCATCGCACATTTAGCATCACTCAGAATCACAACATATTTTATATTGGTTCACATAATCGATGAGGTGTATTCATTCCTTTATCTTCATCTCTCTCCTACCTAGCTTTATACATTTTTATTTTAGATATAGTGTATCTAGTAATAACTAATCTAATCTTTTTTTCTCTTACAGATTTGCACTTCATAATGTGCTCTCTCTATGCACACTCAGCATCACATAGCTTCAATGGATTTACCCTTGTAGGTAAGTTCATGTACACTTTATACTTTACTTTATCCTAGTATTTCACTTTTATTCATCACTAGAATAAATGGGGGGAAATATAGTCATGTAAAATGTCCAAATTGATAGCTTGAGTGTGACTTGTGATACCTAATCCATAGGACCCTCTTGCATGCTCTCATAACCCTTCTAGACACCTTTTTTTATAACTATTCATCTATAGACTTTTGAGACCTAATTCCATCTCAACTAGGCTATATTTCCCATGCTAATTCCATCCCCCTAGTTCTTGAGCCTACAGGACAAGAGTGCTAGGGTTGGACTATAACACTAGAACCTAGGGTGATCAATTTTTAGTTCTCCTATCCAATCACATTTTGATCCCAAATGACCATTTCCTTCTGATTCCTATTCTTCATTATGTTAGCCTAGTGTGAATGCATTTAACCTATGACCAATAGATCTCTATAAAATCCCATTCACATTTCATTTATAAGGGGTTGGAAAAATATTGGAAAAAGATAGAAAGAATACAAGCAAGACCACTAAGGCAACTTTAACTATTCTCTACATACAACCATCCAATACAACTACTAGCATATTCAAACCCTCACACCAATCCATAACCACCTTAATCACTCTTGGTTTGGAATTTTTTCATTCAAATAACACTATTTTAAAAATCACATCAAGTGGTAGAACTACATATGGTTTGATCCCTCTTCAAAGTATTGGTGTGTAGGCAACATGCCCACACAAGGGGTGTGGATACACCTTTAGTGCATCTTACACATAGTAACCCCCCCCTCTCTCTTAATTATTATTCAAGAATAATGAAGGTCTAGAGTTCAATATTAAATAACCTCTACAAATAGCTCTGTCAACATTCAAGATTCAAAATTTCACAAACAAGCTCACAAAAGGATAGAAAATAAAACCCAAAAAATTTAGATATATGTGACTAGTTTGGAAAATAGTGGTAGGACTTGGATTATAACATCAGACCCCAAAGTGTCCTATTTTTGGCTCTCTTATCATTTCAATAAACAAAATCTAGATCCAAATTCATGATACTATCCTAGTCTTGCATAGCTAGTTTCAGCCTCTATCTCAGTCATCTTAGTCCAGTTTTAAGCTAAGTTCTATTTCTCCTTATTGCTATTTTTAGAAAGGTTTAAAAGACATAGTAAATTATAAAAATAATTACTATAATTATTTCAATATTATTTACTAATTTATTTATTCTAGACCCTTAGTTAAATTAGGAATAAGACTCCAATATTCTTAAAACAGTTAAATCACAAACTAGCTGGCTATGTCACCCTATCTTTCATTTTTGGAGACTAGATCTTTATAATAAACCCATAGAGGAATTTATAGGATTTTTTTGGATCATATGATGGCTTTAGGAGATATAATAAGTGTTAAATCTTCTCTTCCAATGATTGGCATCTCTTAGAACAACTATGTACCTCTCTTTCTACCCTTTTTCTTGGAAAACTATAGTATTCTAACCCTTTCGTATAGATTCTATACAATTAGGTACCATTACCAGGTCGTCCTTTGAGTTTAAATAATTTTAAAAGTTTTTTTTAGACCATTATAGGGTTATAGGATGCCAAAATGCCAAGTTTTTCAAAATTGGGTTTGTTTATGGTTTTAGAGAGGTTTTGGGGTTCCAAGAAAAAAATATTATCATTTATTTTATTTATTTACCCCCCCCCCCCAAAATTATTTTAAAATATTTCTTTTCCATGCAAAATAATCATGAAGATAGGAACGTAGAGAAGTGGTCTTGTATTCTTTTGCAAGTAGTTTGAACAGGTTAATAGTCTTCAACTTTGTTCATAAAGTTGGGCCCCTAAAAAACCTCAATCATACATTAATTTTAATTTTATTTTGATCCTAAATACCCACTAAGATCATTTGACCTGGACTCTTTTGTGGTGAGATATCTAAGTTCTTGAACATGTAGTTTGAATTGACTATCTAGGATTATAAACTCAAATTAGTCTTCTAGGACCAAATTGACCCTTTTATGCATTGCCTTTCTTGTAAATACCTTTTTTAGGACCTTTTACATCCCCTTATACATTATCATATTGTCCAAATTATTCATATATGGTATAAATGTACCCCAAGGTGATGTTGAGGTTTCTAGGCCTAAGATAGACTTTAGCCCTAAGAGACTTGATATTAAGTTTTGGAGGTCTGAGTGACCTTTATCTATTTTGAATTACTATAATATAATATTATCACATAATTATCCTTTATTTTAACCTTTTAAACTTATCCCAATCACTAAGACTCTACTATGTTCCTCTTCCTCAAGTGACTAGCTGCAAGTCACTATTTAGACTTGCTAAGTCTAAATATGTTTAATAGTAGCATGGAATCTAAGTGGTTTTCACTCCTTATCCACTATATTATATATGTATTTATAATTTTTATATTACATTTTCAAATTTTTAAACCTTTTATGGCCAATAATTCATTCAAACCTACCCTTACATGCCATACACAGTCATGTTTAAGGTTTCTAAGAAACTATGTTCATGTAACCCTAGGGGCCTGATTGTATTCCCTTATGCCACCTTGGAAAATTATAACATTATCTAAAACTAATTCTTTATTAATATTCAAATATAAAACTTCCATTAAATTATCTAACCTACCTGAGTTTATCAAAAGGGTCTCTATCTTAGATGCATAGGCTTGTTTATTTATGTCTTTAGCCCTAATAGACCTAGTAGGTTTCACAACTCCTTTCTCATATTAGATGGATAACAACATCCTTTTATAATTAATAAATTTGATATAAAAAATCACACTCTTGAATACAAGTCTCTTTTCTCCACTATGTAGGCATCTAAACATTTGGGTCTGACTGTTGGTATGCCTAGGCCTAACTAAGCCTGATTAGGCCATATAGGTCTTTCCCTTTCTACAAGAACCAAGCCATTAGACATAGAAATTAAGGGTATTTAGTAAAAGGTTGTGAAATCCCTCCCCATCTTCATATACATAAAATAACTATTTATATCTCTCATCTTTCCTTTAGGTGATAGATTGGCTTTTGAAAGTATGTGGTAAGGTAGACCATGCTTGTGTGTTAAGACTAGGTCTTTCTGAGCTAATGATGGAAACAACCCATCCTAGGTACATTGAACCACTATGTTGATTGAAATATATCAAAATAATTTTATTCCATTGATAAGGACACCTTGGAAACTACTTTTTCAACCCATCTCTTAATCAGTCATTCTAAATTTTCATGATTGTTTGCATAGGCTTATGTGCATCAATTTTAGGCTCTTTCACCCTAGCTAGGCAATTAGGTTCTCCCATTAACATAATAGTTTCCTTCCTTACAACATTTATCCACTGCATGGCCTTTATTTTTCATATTCTTCTAATCTTAGATAAACTCTGTATTATGCATAAGTCTTTTCTTGACCTATAGGTATGTGTGTGCTAGATTAGGCGTGTTTGTACTCAAATATTGTGTATGATGTTATTTTGATTTCTTGGATGTGATGATCATCATATTTTTCCTTTTTATCATCTTTAACCTTACCTAACTTGGAATGAATTCCACTTTTTACCCTAATCAAGATATGGTTTTTCAGTATGTACCAACAAGGCTATATGCATTCATTTGCCTATGTTGATTGTATATAGGGGTCTATGAGATGAATTTCTGAGTGAGTAGAGTGTTTATAGATATTATAAACCTCTATTGATATTATCATATATTATCTTTCATATCTTCTAGGTATTTAAGCTCTATATCATACCACCTTGAATTCCCATGAATGGTTCACACATAATATTCTTGGAAACTCTATTGAAGTAGGTAAAATGACTATTTGTAAGTGGTTATTTGCTTCTTCAATCAGATATATGACCCATATAGTTTTATCCTCCATTATATCATTATTATTGAGGGTTAAAATATTATATCTATTTTTATTTACATGGTTTAAACTTGGAAGGGAGGGTGGATGAGTGAATGAGGATGATTGTGGGGGTTGAAGCATGAAAATAGGGTTGAGACACAATGAAAAGGTAATGAAAACAAGATGAAATTATATAGGTATGGATATGGCAAGAACTAAAACATGGAAACCATCCCAAGGCAACCAACATGAAATTTGAGGACCCCAACACATATACCTATGCAAACATACCACCTTGGAGGCAGAAAAAGGGCATACAGAGTAAAAAACTACAACCTAGGAACCTCTGAGAAACCTTAACATTGGCAATAAACCTTAACTTTTGCTAAAACTAACTATGTGATATTTGGAGGTAAGGAGGGTGGTTTTTGGGCTTATAAGGCTATCATGTAAGTTAAGAGTCTTTTTCAAAAGGAAATGATGATTACATATTATGACTCCAACAACTCATTTCATGTTCTTACCTATATTTTAAGGCTTTGAAGGTACCATTAGACAATACATAATCATACTAGATAGTGAACCTTAGATGCATATGTATACTTATTTCTTGAAGACCCCCTGAGATGATAAAAATATGATGTAAACACCAACCTTGAGCAAAGATTTATGGGGAAGCTTTAATAACTCAACCAGTCTTTCAACATTGTCAACTCCTTCTAGAGAAATCACTCAACACTCTATTTGTTTTCCAAATCTACCTGTAGACTGTATATTGTGCTATTTTGGAGATTTGATGGTTTCATAAGCTCACACATGTGATTTAAACACTAAAAATTCAATGAGAGGTTCATTCAAGACCTGAGGAAACATGATCAATCATTAATTTGACCAAATAAGCCAGAAACTCATGAAGATCATTCTATTTTACTTGGCCTATGCAAATGAGGATGGTGTTAATATCCCTTAATTTATTAATGAATGTTCATATAGCTCAAGGGACCAATTCAAAAATAAATTCCCATGAATGAAAGCTAACCAAGTTTGCTTCCTTTGGCTAAGCGCTAGGGTCTTCAATCTCTCTCATCTTTATGGTCTGGGCACAAACCTAAAGGGTTGTCTTGGTTTGGAAAGAAGGTAGATGAAGGTAAGAGGACTAGTTTTGAGTTTGTACTACATCATTCTATCATGAAATTTTTTCGAGACACCAAATATGAGCCACCTTAAACTTCCTTAATTTCCTTTGTACAGATCAGTCCATACAGTTCTGTACAACTACAAAAAAACACTTGAATTTTTTTGTTTTCTACATTTTTTCCTTGTTTTCAATTGGGAACTACCATTTATGGTAAAATAAGATGGAACACAACTTAATATACCCTTTTAAAATCATACATATGGTAGGTGGAAGTGGAAGAGTCACCATTTGGCATGTGGGGCCCATTTGACTAGTGGAAAGGTGTGAATGGGTCTCAAAATGGGCTTTTAAGGCTATGAAACACATAGTGGTGGAAATGTAACATGAATAAGACCCTTTCAAGACTCTCTTTAATGTAATTTCCATTAAAACCCTTCCCCTTCCTCTAGGTCTTATAAATTATAAAGGCATACATGAGGTGATTGATGGCTTAAAGGGTGTTTATAGGTGTTAATTGAGTTTGAAAGAGTTTATGATGGGCAATGAACTTCAACACACCAACAAATAATCATATCATAACCTCAAATAATGTTCAAACACTTTTAATATACCTCCAAGACACCGTGACACTCTCTTTACTCACTCCAATACCATTATGAGGACTAAAACACTAAAAATGGACCTTTAAATAGTTATGACATATGATGATTCACAAGCAGACCCCATGACACATCATGATTCAACTAATAAGGCTCCAAGATTTTTAATAGGCATTTATGAGACCATGATAGTTGATGCTTTATAGGTAAGCTCAGAAGGGTTCTCCTCTAAGTTTTTTATGGTAGGTGTAGGCACCAAAAATCTACACACCTGCACTTTTAAATGTCAAAAATTCCCCTAAATCTAGTTGTAGACACCCAAATCTGGCCACCAATGACCTCCAATCAGGGTTTTGGCCAATTTCCAACCAAAATACATAATTTGGCCTAAAAACACTAAAACATGCTAAATGATGTGAAACTGACATACTCAAGTGATGATTTTGGCTAAAGTATCATTAAATGGGGAAATGCAATTTATGGGCTAGCTAACTTTGATCAAATCATTTTAAGTCAAAATGCCAATTTTACACTTGGGTATTCTGGATTGCTCTTTCCTATAAAATCTCTTGCACAAGACATGTGCATTTGTTATTTGGTGTTGGTAACATTCTAAATGGGATAACAGGTCCAATGCATTTGACATCACCTTCCAATTCTAATTCAATCAAATTTTGGACCAATAACAAGGCATTTTGATCAATTTGACTACTTTGTTCACAAAATTATTAAACATGCTTAAGATCCAATTAACCCAAATCAAGGCATAATTAATAATTCCATGAAAACTTGTTGAATAATTTGTTTTAGAAGTCAATATTAAATATCTGCTTCATCAAGTGACCTCATTTCTTAGGAAGACATCCCTAGACCATAAATGCCACAAATATTAGTATTCATGCCTCCCATGCCTCATTAAAGCCCTCCATGCCTCTTAATTGTTCTTCTATCCCAAATATTAATGAGCCTATTTATCAATTTTAATTACAAAATTAGATTAATCCTTAGCCACACATCTCAGTCTTGAGATGGATGATTTAGGTTGATTATGATCAATCTCAAAAATATATAAATAGGAGGCCTTACCACATTATTTCTAAGATATTTTGGTGTAAAGTTATAATGCACAAATATCTTCAAGAAACCATTGTAATTAGTGTTACCATGCCAAATTGATTCCAAGCCAAGCCAAGCCAAGGCCAAAGGTGCCAAGGAGAGATGGAGGTATCTAATATTCCATTGACAAGGACTTCATGAGCACAAAGTTGAGCAAGCCACTACTACAAAGGCATTTGGAGCATCCAAGGAAGCTGAAGGAATTTTTGTTGTTTTTCCTTTACTTTTTAGTTGTGTTTGTCATTTGTTTTTCTTACTAATCTCAACCTAGTAACTAGGCATGAAGATGTTATCTTAGTGTGTTTTTTATTTGGTTTTATTCACTAACACCATACTAATCTCCTCTTCTTAGTCAAATTCCTAGTTCACATAATGGCACACCTAATGGGACCAGATGCATCCTACACATAAATAAGATCATTATGCAACTTTAAAATCTTTATTTGAATCATTAAAACTCTTGCAATTTGATCTTATAACATTGTTTTTCCATTTTTCTTTGTCATAGGTTTACATAGTAACCATCATCATTTAGTAAAACGTCATCAGTTGGCATAGCCATCATCGGTCACTATTGTTATAACTATTGTCAATTAGATAATTAGCATCAGTTATTAAGTGTAATTGTCATTAGTTATAGAACCAAAATCAATCACTATGTTTTTATTAAAAAGCACAAAACTTGAGAGATAATAGGCCATTTTAAAATGCTTGGTTTGGGGTCATACAAACTCCATTTTGGATTTTTTTTTGAAAACCACATGTTTTCTCCAAATTTTCAAAATTTGACATTAATTTAGATTCAAGTTTCATATATTTTCACAAAATTTTGAAAATCTATTTAAAATGTTTCTAATCTAACATATTTGTTTTTTGTGTGGTGCCTTAAGGGTAGATAGGTAACCATCAAACTTGGAACTTGTTAAAACATGATATTAAGACATATTTTGAATGATTTTAAAATGAATTAGGAACCTTTTTTTTTTGCTTAATAAAAAATTTAGATTCTTAAATGAATGTTTTCAAAGTTCACAATCTTAAGACCAAGTGGTCAAATGAACACCACCAAATCTTTTATTTGGGCTTAAAATTGAATTAACTTATCATTTTTGTCTTTAATAGTTGTTTGATATAGTTTTTTTTTGGAAAAAAGAGGGGTGTTGTGTGTATGCTCTTCAATTTTTCCTCTTTAGAGAACCCTTGGAATCAAAATATCCATTCCTATTTCAAATTTCCTAGTCCAAGGCATAGAAATAATATCATCTAAAGCTCTCCCCAAAAACTCATCAAAGTTTAGGTGACCTTGAAAATGACCCTAAAGTCTTTCTATTTCATGCTTTCTTTATTTTATGCAAACTTGGATTGTGAGGGTGACTTAATCACCTCCCATAAGTTATTTATGAAATATTTGACCCAAGGTTTCATCTCCCGATATTGAATTCACTTACTACTTCTGAGTTGCACATGGGATGTATCTACATTTAGATATCACACTACACTGAGCGAACAACATGATGTAGTAGTTGTAAAAATGACTAGACCTTTTTGCAACTAACCAATGCCATGGTCACCCAATTTCCATGATTGTATTTTGCATCATTTGAAATGAAATTCATTATGCAATTGATTCCCCTAGAAACATTTGAAAGCTTGTTATTTTAGTCAACCCCACATTGCCATACCCTTGCTAAGATTTGGATAATTATACTTAGAGTATTTTGGTCATTTTTGCTTGGTATGTTTTGAGACTAATTTTTTTTTTAAATTCATAAAGCCATGTCAAAACCAATTTTCTATATGTCACTCTTTTGTCTAAAGAGGTGTTATGCTATCCATTTTACACCACACTTGTGCCTTGAAATTTTTGCTAAACTTGTTTGTGTGTGTGTCATTTGAGTTGAGGAGGGTAGTGTTATGCTATCCAAAATATGTTAAAACCATTTTTCCTTTGAGTCTTTTGAATCATCACATAAATCACATCATTCAATCATAATTATTCCATTAGAATACTCAATTTATTTCAAGACTTGTTTCACCTTGTGCCAAAAATCAATTTTTTCAAACCATGTCATGCATACCATTTAGACCTTTATCTTGTGTTGTCATGTTGTCCAATATTGTCTAGCTTGTTTGGTAAAATATTAGTTTTCACCATTGAGTTTTTAATTAGCATTGTCAAGTTTAGATTCAAACATTTATTGATTTCTATTTAGGCCTTAATTTGTGGGGTTGATACATAGATCTTTCTGTTTTATGTTCCATAACTTTGGTTAACCAATTACCCAAATCTGAAAACTATTGATGGTTTGTTTGTTTAATGCCTATCCTCGCCATTATTTGTGCCTTTATTTGTGAAAACATATTATTTCTTCAAAGAGCCTTTTGTCTTATGCCTTATGCCAACTGATCATGTTTATGTTTGATTTTGTATGTTGGTTTTATGTTAAAGTTGTTTCCAAACTTGTTAGATTAAATCAAATCACATAATACCTTTTTTTCAAGTCTAGTTTTTAATACCATTTGGCCAAAAGTCCTATTGTATGCCTATTTGTTTAAGATTAGCTTTTGACTCCACATTTGGATAAAATACCTAGCAACTCAACTTTTCCCTTTCCTAGTTTAGACCTTATTTGGAACAATTTGACCTAGACGTTTGACATGTCAAGTTTTATTTAGACACTTGACCTTTTGTGCATATGAAATTTGAAATTTGACATTAGACATTTGATGTTAGATTATTTTATGTCAAGTCTTATTACAAACTATTTTGGAGATACATATCCACTTTTAAACCATATTGGAGATACAACTCCACCCCTTTAACCAAGTTAGACTAAACTTGAACCATTTGTCCTTTAGACATAGTTTTTTAGAGTTTATAGAACTCTAAGCCTTTTTATTTTAGATCTTTTATCATTTACATAGATATATCTTGCTATACTTATGATGGATTCATGTACAATCTAGCTTATGATAGAATGGCCACATAAAATCCCACTAGGAACCCCTAAAGAGAAAGATGTTCTAAGAAGTTTTATTATTCTCCCTACAATACTCCATATGAGGAACATAGTCTAAATCCATAAAATGTAAATTGAAACTTGGATTTCTATGAAGAGGCTAATGAGGAGGATTTTGAAGACCCAACTATAGATAATGGTTTTTAGGATATGGATCCATGCCCTCTTTACAATAATCACTACATGGAACACAATCAAGAACCAACTTATGAGCCAACTCACAACTAGGATGATATGGTTTATGAGGAAGACTTGGATGCTTTGGCTTATGCAAGTATTCAACCTCTACCACATCATACCATTTCTATTCTAGGACCAAAATGTCTCACCATTCCCATATCAAGACCTCATCCTTTAGTTTGTGTAATAAATTAAGCTCCACAATGCCCTTTCATCATTCCAAGACCTAATCCTTTAGCTTGTGTGAGAAATCAAGCCCCACGATACCCTATCGTTACCATTTCAGGACTTCATCCTTTTGTTCATGTGATCAATCATGCTCCCTAATGCCCTATCGTTATCCAACCATAAGTCATTCCTCATCCAGTACTAATCCCATCCAAACCTCAATTGATCCAATCATTCAAAGAACAAGCTATGTTCAAAACTAGTATTTTCCAACTCATTGGAAACCAAAGCTAAGAAAACCAACCAATCCAAGATGTTTTTTGTTAAACCAACCACTTGTGATAAGTTAGCATGTGATGAATCACCTATTGATCCTATACCAGTTATCAAGGAGTCTCACACTGATGAGCCAATCTTTATTGAGTCACTTCTTAATGATTATAACCACCTTTGGAAAAATCATTACCTCAACCATGTGCCTATTTTTCAAGAGCCTCTTATTGATAAGCCAATCTCTAAGGAGTTGTCTCTTGACCTTTTTCCCATCCTAGATAAGTCCCACTATGACAAACTAGTTTTTGTGGAGATCATTATGCCATCATAGGCCATTACTTATCTAAAACCAAATATTTAACAAGACATCATTATAATAGAGTACCCATTAGATAAATAATTAGAGTTAGAGTTAGGTTTTATTCTTGAACCAACATTGGATTTACCACCAAAATTTGAATCAACATCAATCTCAACATCATATTCAAAATCCCTTGAATTAGAATCATATTCAAAAGAAGAATATGTTCATGTATGTTACAACATTGGTTAAGCATACCTCATAAATCAATTTGAATACATTTTTGAAACTTTTACAATTTTTTAGGATGAGTAATTTAGCTTTGACATGAGTTATCCTAGTATCTTCTATGAGTATTATGCATCCTTTCCCCATTCTATTATCATTCCACAGGCCATTACCATCAACTAAGATAGCCATATTATTAACATTATATATCCCATAAGTGTTAATTTGGACCAATAAAATCACACTTTGTTGAACTGCATCTAGGTGACATAGCAGTTGAAGAAGAGCAAGGAGGCCAAGACCACATTCATATAGCAGAACACTATCCTAGTGAAACCTTTTCAGCGGCACTCGGGGCAATCAAAGTCAGAACTTAGCACCTTCTAGTGAAACTTTTCTGGAAGTACTAGAAGAAAATCAAAGTCAAAATCTAATTTTCATTATTGAAACCTTATCAAAGGCCCTATGGGAAAATTAAGATAAATTTATTGGTGAAAACCTCATTGAGGCACCAATAGCTGAGCACAAAAGTTTTTCATTTCTTGATGAAGACAAAACCAAAGATCAAATCAAAATAGTTTCCAATCTATAGCCTAATTATATGATAGCTACTCTCAATCCCAAATGATATAAAAATCTGATGGTCTTATCAAGAGAATAAGTCTTTGGCCCCACCATAACAAAAATTATGTTGAATCTAACATCAACAACATTATGTGTTACTAAACATCCTAGTCTTCATTTGTTTCCCAACCATTCCACATTTCATTATCATCTACCATTCCATTTCACAGTCAAACCTACCATCTATTATTTGTCCTTTTTATCATTTATGGCTGCACTTTCCTTTACAGAGGCTACAAATATACCTTGTCTCAATGTTTGAAGGAATCTGAATCAATGACCAATGAAGATCACAAAAGCATTCTTGAAAACCAAATCTACAACCAGTTCTTGATAGAAAAAATATATAGATGAGGTATGGGGTAGCAATTAATATGATTGAATATTCTATTTGTATCATTTATTGTTTAGGAGTGCATATCCCCATCAACAGGAACAACAAAATTAAAAAGCACACCCAAGACAAAAACATGTACCTGCCATTGTTGTTGTTACATATCTTTTTTCCATTGTCACGTATCCTTCCATTCACCCCATTACTTGGGGGCAACCCTCTTACCATTTTATCCATCTTATCATTTTATCCTATCTATACCAAAGCCTATTTTTAATCATCCTACCCAATCCTATTTTGATCTTGGTTACTTTGGTTCTTCCTACACTTTTTGTGAGAAGATTCTGATCAAGTTTCAATAATAAATCCAATCTATGTTTATAATGGCAGTCTATGAAAGTATTGTGATAATTAATCTAGCAAGATATCTTTCATCTTATTGAGTTTATTTATGTGAGATTAATTATAACCACCTATGGGCAAACTAGTGTCTCACCAATCTTGCTACTAATTATAATTGCCTATGGGAAAATTAGTATCATTGACCTATGTCATTGTATCCTAGTTACAATTGCCTATGGGAAAACTAGGGGCAACACTTGTTTACCATGCATAGTTGCATCACCTTGCCATCACTATTTTTATTTGACTGGCCATTTGTCAGATTTGAGAACTTGTTGGGACCTAGTTGATTTTTCCATACCTTTTGTGTGGATGAAATTACTATGACTTGAGGTCTTATTAGGACTATGTGGGTCATGCTCAATTCATGTTGAGGTCACCTCAGTTCCCCTTTCCATATGCTCTCACCATTTTGTGAGCAACCTAGGTCAAACACTCTCACTATTTTGTGAGTAGGTATCTTATCATTCTTGATTGAGTTAAGATACCTCAAAAATTCCAAAAACATTCATAATATTTCAAAAGTCTAAAAATATTTGTCCTATCTAAGCCTAGTTAGTTATCCTCAATCTGCCTTATTGGGGCATTGTCATTGTTAGGATGTTTTCTTTTGCTTTTGTTTTTAGACTTTCTATTTATTTGTTTATTTCAAATTGTTTGTTTATTCACTTGCTTGTTTGTTTGCTTTCAGCACTGTTGCCTTGACTTAGTCTATATGTGTTCATTGGGTGATTCCTTGAGCACATTATTCTTGAGTCCATCCATATTCATCCATTAACATTTTCATCATGATTTTTATCATTGGTGCATTTTTTTTAGTGTTTATTAGATTTGGAATCATTCCTTATGCATATTTTGGCCAAGTCTTTGTGGTGTTCTATCATGAAGCCTACCATCACATGCTACAAAAAAATTAGCTTCAAAAAGGTCTAAAATCAATGGATCTATAGAAGTTTCTCTTTGGCACCTTGGCAAACTCTTCCATCCCACCCTTGATCAAATTAACCCATTGGCCATTCTATTTGTATCATTTCTAAATAGGATGAACATCTCCTCATTAGTAGGTACAACTAAATCCTTCTAATGATAAATCTTATTCCTCCATCCATCTCTTTCATCACTTTGCACCCACTCATCTTTAATCTGTATTCCAAGCTATATCCTTTAGTTATGCTTACTAATCATCCCTAACTAGGGCACCATTAGTTTTAATTAATCTAGGTCTACTTAATGATTATAACCACTTATGGGCAAATCATTATTTTGACTTTTATTCCTAATTATAATTGCCTTTGGGAAAATTAGCATCTTTTTTACATTAATGCATGCAAGCATGTTATTATTTGGATTAATCTCAACCACAAATTAATTCCACCTTTCTTCTTGTTTCTTTTCAAGGAACCATCCATCAACAAATGTGATACCCACTCCCTCAATGGGGCATCATCATAGGCTTCCCAAAAACCATTTAGAGCTTTTTTCTTCAACCATCATCTTATTTTTAGCATACTATCCATCTCTCATTATTTTATAATACATTTATTTGCCTATAGTTTGTAACATCTTCCCAAATAGGGGCAAACTATAGACACATAAATCTAGCCACCAATGACCTCCAATCAAGGTTTTGGCCAATTTCTACCCAAAATACACAATTTGGCCTCAAAACACTAAAACATGCTAAATTATTTGAAACTAACATATTCAAGTGCTGATTTTGGCTAAATTATCATTAAATGAGGCAATTTAATTTATGAGCTAGCTAACTTTGATCAGATCATTATGAGTCAAAATGCCAATTTTGCATCTGGGTGCTCTAGATTGCTCTTTCCTATCAAATCTCTTGTAGAATACATGTGCCTTCATTATTTGGTGTTGGTAACATCCTAAATGAGATAACATATCCAATACATCTGACATCTCCTTCCAGTTCTAATCTAATCAAATTTTGGACCAATAACAAGGCATTCTTATCAATTTGAGTAATTTGTGCATAAATTGCTTAAACATGATTAAGATCTAATTAACCCAAATCAAGGCATAATTAATAATTCCATGGAAACTTGTTGAATAATATGTTTTGGAAATGAATATTGAATGTCTGGACCATCAAGTGACCTCATTTCTTGGGAAGACATCCCTAGGCCATAAATGCCACAAATATTAGGATTCATGCCTGCCATGCCTCATCAAAGCCCTCCATGCCTCCTCATAGCTCCTCTATCTCAAATTTTCATGAACCTGTTTATCAATTTTAATCATAAAATTGGATTAATATTTAGCCACACATCTTAATCCTAAGATGGATGGTTTAGGTTGATTCTAATCAATCTCAAAAATATATAAATAGGAGGCCTTACCACATCATTTCTAAGCTATTTTGGTGAAAAGTTATAATGAATAAATATCTTCAAGATTCCATTGAAATTAGTGTTACCATGCTAACTTGATTCTAAGCTAAGCCAAGCCAAAGCTAAAGGTGCAAAGGAGAGATGGAAGTATCCAAGCTCCCATTGTTAAGGACTTCATGAGCACAAAGTTGAACAAGCCGCTACTACAAATGCATTTGGAGCCTCCAAGGAAGGTGAAAGAATTCTTCTTGTTTTTCCTTACTTTTTAGTTGTGTTTGTCATTTGTTTTTGTTAGTAAGCTCACCCTAGTAACTAGGCATGAAGATGTTAGATTAGTGTGTTTTTGATTTGGTTTTATTCACTAACACCATAATAATCTCCTCTTCTTAGTCAAACTCCTAATTCACACTAGCTAGGACCCTCTTGGGACCAACCTACACTAATTAGGCCTAACCAAGCCCATCTACAACTAGTTTCACAAACTAACTCAACCTAGCCCTTAGGATCTCTTTCCTCTAAAACCTGATCATCAATGGTTAGGTTCATCTTCGATGATCACCCTTGAGAACCCATGACCATCAATGGCTAGGATGTACCTCTTAACCAAAAACATGCAAGTTTCATCGACCTCTTCTAAATATAACTAATCTAATTTTGGTTGTGAGCCTTTGTATAGATGTATTATATTTAGATGGCCTAGTTACACCTTCACGTCCACCTCTTACTTGTGCCTATAAGAGAGAGAATTTATCTATAATAATTATTAGGAGCTCAGGGATTCAATATTTTTCTTTTGCATGTCAATCAATGTCATTAACATTATCAAACATCATCTGCAATCTCATTAAGAGCTTACTTGTCATCACCTCTCAACCAAGTTTTTGAGTACCATTACTCTACTATTAATCCAAATTCTAGTAACAAGATAATTACTTTAACCACTCACCTAATCAAGCTATGGTAAGATAAGTACTTGTTTGTCACTATTCATGTACTTTATTTTCATTTTACAATTAATCCAGCCCTTACCCATCTCTTAAAATCCATCATTAAAATCCCATTATTTATCTATTTACCAACCCATAATTTACACAGTAACCATTAATGGTTCACTCAACCACTGATGGTCTGTCCAACCATTGATGGTCAACTTGACCAATGATGATCACCTTAACTATTGATAGTTACCCTAACTACTATCGATCATTATGGTAGTTAAAACTAGAAATCTATTTTCACCTACTTAACCTCAACCAAACCTATTTTTTTGTGTTTTTAATCACTCACATACCTCTTTCATATTTTATAAAGCATACTTCAACCCATTAGCACTAGTATTAATTAGTTTATCACTAATTTGATCATTTCTAGTCTATTTTCTTATGCAAGTATTCTTGTGTTCAATTTTAGTACCTTTTGATTATTGATGCAAGTACCTTATTTTTAGTTTTTTCAACTTAATTATTTAAAATGTGTTTATTGACAACCCCTAAGGAATCTCTCACTTCTGAGATCTAGCTATCACTAGGCAATCCACCAAACTATCTATCTAAAAAATAAGTTTGCTTTAGTACTTTTTTATCTATAGGTCTTCCTCCCAAGATTAAGAGGAGCTCTTCATAATATTTTGATTCAATTAGTGAACAAATAAACATGTTTTTAAACCACACTCCTATCAAATTTATTTTCTCTCTTCTTTAGAACTTAAGGTAAAAATTTACATGAAACATTCTAGCATGCCCGGTGGGACCTAAAATCTTTACTCACATTTTTCTCTACATTGGTATGATCTTCTCTCTATCGATGCTCATAATTGCAATTGAAATTTATTTTGAGATTAAAATCAACTACATCCATTTCTTACTTTTAACATTAGTTCAATTTGAATTAAGGCACAGTAATCTTATCATAGCACCATTTTTGTTGCACATACTAGCCAAACCACTTTCATCAATCAAACATAAAAACAACTTGATACAAGGCCTGATTGGGTTTTCATCACCTAGAGGTTACCGTACCCTTTCTCAAAATCCTATTTGGAGGTCATTACCAAAGGGAGAACTAACTCAACTCTCTGGTTGAGTATAAACTCTAGATATCAATATATATTGGCTAAGCACTTGACACCCTTATCGTTATGATGTGTGAAGTGAGGGGGTAGGCCCTAATACCAAGCCATGTATTGATTATAATACATATTATTTTGAGAACCTAAACAACCCAAAACCAACCATAGATTACTTCTATAGTACCTGATCTATAAGCTAGCTTCTATCACACATTCTCATAAACTAAGGCATAAGCCAAAAGTGAGATTAAAACTAACCTCTATGCTTAATATACTTTATAGTGTGTGGCTTTATTTCCTTGATAATTTCCTTATCTTCTTATTGTTTGAGTGGTGATTTTATTCTTTTTTTCTCTCCCCTTTTATTATATGGTTCTCACTTGCCAATAATGAAGAGACCTAGTAGAGCATAACCCATCACTGAAATCAACCTCTTCTAGCTCTTCATATATGGAGTACATCTTTGCAAAAGAAAACTCATCTCATCCATTGATAATCTCTATTTCCCCTCACATATTTTCCTAAGGAGACATGGACTTCGACACTTATTTAGACAATAATCTAGTTTCCCTCCAGAACTACCTTAACACCTCCCCTCACCATGCCTCAATTCCAACTCCACCTTAGGATCCTCCTTATGGCATGCCATCCCATCTTATAAGATGTATCCCTATTTCCATTGTCACCACCCAAAATTTAACTACCCAAGCATCTTCATCTACTAACCCCTTTGATTCCATAGTTAAAAACTACCCTATCCAACCAACCACTACCCTTACACCTTTTGCTCCTACCAATGACTCTTTCACCTTAGGAACAACCCTACTATTAACCCATCACACTCCACTTATTACTAGAGCACCTAACACCATCACTAACAATTGTCCCTCTATCAACCCTCACTTATTACTAGAGCACCTAACACCATCACTTATTACTTGGTAAAGAGGTACCTAATACCTCTTTACCAAGCTTAGGGGTATCTATCCCTTCTATTTCACTACCTATTAATATGAAGGTCACTACATCTCCTTTAGTTACCAACCCAACCACTATTCATGCCCAATCCATAGGGACTCCTTAATAAGTACCCATTGCACCCAATATAGGATACATCCCTAACCCATAAGGGTATGTACCCACTACTCTACCACCATCATCCGCCTATCCTTTCATACCACCTACCTAATGTTTAGAATCCACATTCCAAAATGTGACAGCCTCGCAACTACTAAAAATTTACCAATAAGTTACCCAATCTTAACCAAATTATCCACCTTATATCCCTCTTGGTCCACCACCTCAAACTCACCTAATGAATATGCTCATGGAAAAGATGAAAAACCTTGAGTCATCCATTTCAAAGGGCTCATAACATCCTATCCTATAATCATATTTGTAATGAACCTATTCATCCCTCTGTCCCTATCAAACCTTACCCTCCTTAACGGGAGTTTTTGAAATTTACAAAATTTTATAGTAAGGAGGACCCCCAAAAACACCTAAGGGATTTTAGTCACACATGTTACATGGTTTCTTATGATGATTACCTTCTCTTTTGAACCTTCCCCTTGTCTTTATCCAGCTTGGCACTTGATTGGTATAGTACCATTACTAGGCATTCAATCTTTTCTTTAACCCAACTAGCTCAGATCTTCTTAGATCACTTTTCCATTAACATTTCCAAGAAGGTATTTATCACCAAACTCTATTCTATTAGGCAATTTTAAAATGAGTCCTTTGTTAATTTCATCACCCATTGGAGAAGCTTGATTAACCATATTTCATTTTCCTTGCCTCAACTTGAACTTATAGAACTTTTTGCTCGATCTTGCACCAAACATATATCTTTTACACTGCATGTCTAAAGCTTCAAAACTTTTGATGAAGCTTTTACCATGGTACGTAAGCTAGAAAACCAAGACATAGATGAGGAAAAATTAAATTTATAAAATAAGAACACTACCTTCAAGACCAATGAAACCTCTTCCTCTAAACTAGGCAGCCAAGCAAATACCAGAACCAAAATCAAAAGAACTATGAATGTCATTATCCTTAAAACCACCCCTCCACCCAATGTCAATCAAAAAAGTTCTCCCGTTACCTTCAACCAAAACACAAAGACCCAAAATGAAGAAACCAAAAATATTTCACTCCGCTTGGAGAATTTATGCCTCGGTTCTAGAGAAACTACTAAAAGATAACCTCATATAGCTTCGCCCCATCAAACCTCCTCAATATTTTGATTCTTCTCATCCAACACCTACTTGGTACAATGAAAATGACCTTTATGCTTTTCATTGGGTAATTGGACATAACATCAATCAATGTAATACTTTAAAGAATGTTATTCAAAGCCTTAAGGATAAGGGGGAACTCGTGATGGATAATCCTAATGCCCCTCAAAGCCAAGCTCTTGATATCTTTAGGAAGCCTTTTCCCAACCATGCCCTTGTTAAAACTAAGGACACACAAGATGAATGTTCCAGTGATTCCCACATGGTCAATATGGTCCTTGATACACTTATCAATGGGGAACCTACTTGCTTCTCCCCCATTTCACCCACTGAGGTGGTGGAGTCACTTTCCCTTCCTTCAGAATCCCAAACTTAGGAGGTTCATTTTTCATTAACTTAACTCATAGAGGATTTGGAATCATCAAACACCCTTTTGAATAACCTATCTGAACAAACAACCATTCCTAACCCACCATCTCCCTTAATCATAGGACAAACCACAACTATGGACATCATGCCCAGGGGGACAAATTTTTCATAAACACCCCTCAGAGTAGCTACCTAGTCCAAACTTATATCCCTTAGTTGACAAAATATACAAGACTACCAATCCTCCTCCTCAACCCATAGGTGTATCCTTGACACCCACTACTCAAAAGGCTAGACTAGTATACAAACCTTTTTCTAAACTCATTCAAAAATTAGGTATGGTCATAAATTCAAACATGTAGCAATCCACTTTCTTGCAATAGTTAGGACTTCCTTACATCAACAAACTTGAACCTTCTTGCATGACCTTAACCATCAACCCATCATTTCTCTACCACCTCTTAAACCAATAAAAACTTCTACCAACCCTCACTTTGTCAATCAACCAAAACAACTACTTCTCCAATGACTGTACCACTAAAAAAATCTTCCAAAACTCTTGGTGCCTTCCCTACAAGAAGCTTGGTTCACCCATCCTTGAAAGTGGAATTAACCTCATCTAAGCCTATACCCAAACCTCAACCTAAACCAACCAATGGGGCAAAAATATTGAAGAGCGACATGGTTAGGATTATACCTCCTTCTACCTTGCCTTCTATCTTGGGGCCCCATCCCTCAACTTTTCTAAAAGAGTAAGCTCCATTTAACATATGTCTCATACCACCATTGGTTACACCAGCCCACCTAATATCTAATGCATTGGTCCTTCTTTAATTACCAATAGCTAGACTATCAACCTTGAACACCCCCAATAACTAATATACCCAAACCAAAACCATTTACCAATAACACCACCTTACCTTAACCCTCTCTCACCAAACCCATTGCTACCAACACGCCCATCTACCCAACCAACACCACAACCTTTAGACCTTCCCCACCTCTAGCTAAATCTTATACAACTATTTTCCAAAGGCTACTTCAAGCCTCTTACCTCACTTTACCCCTTATTAGGCCCTTCAATCCTCTTGGTTTGAAATTGACTTGGTATAATGATCATCAAATCTATTCCTATCACAAGGCACCTGAGCATAACATGAAAAATTAAAAAGCTCTCCAAGCCATTATCCATCAACTCTATGATGATTATGATCTTTTATTATATGAACTTCCCTTGATTCCTCTACAAATGCACCTAACATCCATTTGTCAATACATCCCTAATCCCCCATTCTCACCTCAGAATGATGGAGAATCTACCCAACCTCATATCACACCTTTCCCCTCTATCTATACAGTTAATGTGGTCACATGATTACAAAAAAATATAAATGGAAGGCCAAAGTGTCTATTCCATGGACATACCCACCATCTCATCCTAAACCAAACTAGATCCAAACCTTTACATCTTTAGCTAAGCCCAAAGTTACCATTTTAGGCGCCTCTAAGGCTAACCCTTCTAAATCCATTAGGAGGGTCATTATTAAGCAACTTCACCAAAATCTAGATAATATGAGCCTCTATGATCTCATTTCGACCTCACATCACCATCATCATGCCATGATAGAGGTTATATAGGCTACTGAGGTCAGACTAGATGAATCCCAACCTATAGAGGCCTTTGTAGGTGCTCTCCAACTCTCCACCCTTGTTACTTTCAAGGAATCAAAGATACCCTCTATCCAAATTGAGTATATATATCCTCCTCTCTTCATTACTAACCACATCAACCAAACCCACATCAAATGGGTTATGATCAATGGTGGGGCTAGCATCAACATCATCTCTTCCTATGTGTATGACCAACTCAAATTATTGAATAATGTCATGTACCAAACTTCAGTTTTATTTAGATATTTTAACAACACCATGACCACTACCTTGGGAACCATTATCGTCCACATTCATATCAAACCACACACACTCCCCAAACTCTTTTATGTGGTCAAAGTTTAATTCTTATACAACGTTCTGCTAGGGAGACCTTGGATCTATATTATGGGTTGCATACCTTTTACCCTTCACTATTGTGTCAAATTTGAGCATGAGGGTTAGGTTATTACCATACAAAATAACCTAAGCCCTTTCATAGCATGTAACATGACCTACCAACCTAATGACATCTTCCTACCTCAAACACTAGCACCCCAAGCATCCATCACCAAGCCTTCAACCACAAAAAATGAATCCATTGCTTCTCCTTCCATAGAGGCATCTACTAGTTCATCTATTCCCATAGACCAAATACCCACCACTGATCCCTTGGAATCTACCTTCCACCACCTTATCCTTGGAGAATATTGATTCCTTACCCTTGATGTTTTCCGTACTCCCCAAGAGTATAGGAAACTCAACCACCACCCAAGTTATGACCCCAACATTGGGGCTATTACTCCCTTGGGTCCTTTGAGCTATCAAACCCATTTTATCTATGGGGGAATTGACAATCCACTTGATGTTGATGTCACCCCCTCTTTCCCACAACTATATACCTCTACATTATCTTACTTGGACAACCTAGACTTTGCTAAAATATACCTTCACAGGTGTACCTAGAAAGGATTTGGCTTAAGATGATACGAGCATGGACCACACACATTGATCTCAATTAAGAACCAAAAACCTCATGAGAATAATAATATTGGATATATTCTATCCAATAAGAAGAAAGCCACGTAACCTACTGCTACAATCATCCAATAAGGGACCCCTTCCTCACCAGAACCCCTTGTACCTAAGTATGAGGATGAGGACATTATCCTTCCTAAAAAAAAAAATTGTCAACATGATTACCCTCTACCCCCTGACTTATTATAAAAAATGGGAAACCATAACCATCCCTTTGATCCATCCTAAACTGGTAGAAAAAGAATTTTCTACCATTAACACTATCCAATGCTATGATGATGATTCTATTCTCACCTACCTTGGTACACTTGATTCTTCTATCTAAAAATCCTTACCTCTAGAGACCTCAACCATGTTAAATGAATCCACTATAGATATTGAAATGGGAACTTCATAAAACCCTCATATTATAAAATTGGGCCAATCTCTTTCCCCTGAGGAACTTCAAGACTTATCTACCTTCCTCCAAAACCACAACATTATATTCACCTAGTCATATGCCAAAAAGCCTAGTATTCACCTAGCCATTTCCACCCACAACATTGTAACTAATCATGATGCCAATCCTATCAAATAGAAACTTTGATAAATGCATCCTTGTATAGCCCTTCTTGTTAAAGAAGAGCTTCAATGCTTTCCCTCTATCGACTCCATTCAACCCATTGATTATCCCCAATGGGTTTCAAACACCATGCCTATCACTAAAGCCATGGGGTGACTATGTATCTATGTGGACTTTCATGACTTCAACCTTACCTACCTAAAGGATGACTTTGCTCTACCTAGTATTGACCAACTTTTTGATCTTACAATAGGCCATGAGATGTTATCTCTCATGGATGGATTTTTAGGTTATAATCAAACTTTGATTGCCCCTAAAGATCAACACAAAAGTACCTTTACCACCCCATGGGGGACTTTCTATTATAGGTTCATACCCTTCAATCTTAAGAACACTAGTGTAACCTATCAATGTGTAATGACCTACATCTTCCATGACCTTATCCACACAATTTTCAAGTACTACATGGATGACCTCCTCAATAAATCCAAACTTTTTAAGGACCATTTATCCAGTCTCAAGATTATCTTTAAGAGGCTTATCTGTTACCATGTCCACCTCAATCCTAAGAAAAGTATTTTTGGGGTCTTATTAGGAAAACTCCTTAGCTTCATCATTTCCCTTTGGGGAATCAAGGTTGATCTAACCAAGATCAAAGACATCCTCAAGATGCTACCTCTGACCAATATTAATCAACTCTATAGTTTGCAAGGGAAGCTCATATATATTTTCCACTTCATTTCTTAGCTCTCAGATTGATGTCAACCCTTCCATCATCTCTTTAAAAATGTCATCTCTTTCAAGTGGAATGGTGATTGTCAAAATACCTTTGATGCACTCAAAGAGTACCTTCTATCTCCACATATTATCACACCTCCTAATGATGACCAACCTTTCTACCTTTATATCTTTGCCACTAACCATTCCTTAGGGGAAATTCTTACCCATTGGGATAAAAAACATAAATAATAATTCATCTATTACATAAGTTACACACTTGTTGAGTATGAGACTCAATATTCACACACCAATAAACTTTACTTGGATTTAATATTTGTATCCACCAAACTTCACCACTACCTTCTTAACCATAAAACTTTTGTCATAACCAATACTAACCCACTCAAGTACATGCACTCCAATTCATACCAAAACTAGTGTATGGCCAAGTGGCTCATGTTCTTAACTGAGTTTGACCTTGAATTCCTCTAGCAAAAGTCCATTAAGGGGTAAGTCATTATTGACCAGCTAGCCAACACACCCTTACCAAGCAACCAACCTCCTCCTCTTAAATTTATAGATGAGTCCATTGCAAGCCTATCCCAAGCATATTTCACCAATCACATAACCATGTTCTTTAATGGTTCCAAATGTCAACATGGTGGGGGAATCAATATCATCCTTATCCCCCTTATTGGTGAACCACTTCCTTTATCTTTTAAACTTGACTTTGAATGTACCAACAATGTGGCTAAATATGAAGCCCTAGTAATAAGTCTCTAAATCGCATTAGCCTTGGGAGTCAGAATAATCAACATCTTTTATGACTCCCAACATGTGCTCAATTAAGTCAACGACATCTACTCGTGTAAGAATGAGATTTTTCATCTATATAAATAGTTAGTCATAGAACTCTTGACATCATTTGAATACTACCATATTAAAACCACCCCATGATCTACCAACAAGTTTGCCAACACCATGGCTTCTCTTGCTTCCTAAATCCCATCAACACCATCAGACTCTAAGCTATTAGTCATTTTCCATTGCCTCACTGAACCTTCCTACATCAAGTTAGACACTCCAACCATCTTTAATGTGAAGGAGATCTAGCCTGACCTTTTGTATCAATGCACCTTAGACTACCTAAACCTTGGCATAGTTCTATCTGGCCTCTCTGGGAATACCCATCAAGCATTTATTTAAAGCACCTCTAGTTATACCATTATGGGAGGCATCCTCTATAAACATGGTTTTGATGGCCTCCTATTCTCTTACCCCTATGGTTCATAATCCTCTCATGCTATCAAGGAAATGCATGATGGTATCTATGGGGGTCACTTTAGTGGACTCATTCTGGCTCAATACATCCTCTACCTAGGCTATTACTAGCTTACCCTTAACCAAGACTATTGTTATTATGTGAAAAAGTGTGTCAAGTGTCAACAACATGCTAATTTGCATCACACACCCAGCCATAGCCTTCAACTTTCCACTAACTTTTGGCCTTTTTCACAATGGGATCTAGACCTTATTGGTGAAATTAACACCCACTCTTCATAGTGGCATCACTCTATCATCACTATGATCTAATATTTCACCAAAAGGGTGGAGGTTATTCCTCTTATCTCAATAAAAGCTAAAAATATTATCAAATTTATCACCCATCATATCATCTACCACTTTGGTGTTCCCCATAATATCATCACCAACAATGGTAAATCCTTGAAAAATAAACAAGTTAAAGGCCTTTTTGATGTATTTGGTATAGAAATTAGTTTTTCCTCACCTTATCATCGATAAGAAAATAGACAAGTAGAGACCTCTAACAAAACCCTTCACAACATGCTTACCAAAATGGTCAATGCCTCGGGTTAGGATTGGCACCTACACATCCCTTTTACCTTATGGGCATATCATATGAGCATTAAAACCTATACATGTGCTACACATTTTTCCCCCATGTTTGGAGCTGAAGCTATGTTGCCTCTCATGGCCCAAATACCCTCTCTTCACATTTCTTTACATGACCTTATTTTGAAAGATGATTATCATCAAGAATGTTTATCCCAACTTGATCTACTTGATGAGAATCATTTGGAGGCTATTTCCCATCTCTATTTCTATCAATAATTAATCAAGCATGTTTATAAAAAACACCTGAAAGTGCAAGAATTAAATATTGGAGATCTCATCCTCAAGGAAAATCAACATGCAACTAATATGGAGAAAATTAAAAGGGGAAATTTTGCTTTCAATTGGCTTGGACCCTACATCATAACCCATAATTATGGATTAGGAGCTTATCATTTATCCTCTCTTGAAGGCAAACTAGAACTTGAGCCTCTTAATGCTTCGCATCTACATCATTTCTATTATTAAAAAAAGATCATAATCACCATGGGTCTAGTTTAAGCTCATATCCTTGCAACCACATGCATTTCACTCATTTTAGGGGCAATATACTACAATTGAATCATGTGATTATATATCATAGTCATAGCCTAATCTTGAACTATGGGTACCATAGCTCTACCCATGACATGATTCTCATGGTACCTTCTATCCCTCTTTGAGATATATTCCCATGGTCTTTGTCACCTAAACTTCTTTTCACCTATTGAAGCTTCTTATGCCCTTAGTTTTGCCTTCATATAGGTAACCCCTTAATCATGTATAATCAAGTCTATGTCAAGAAAAATCAAACAAAATCAAAAGCAATATCAAAGATAAAACCAAATCATGGGTCATTTTTAGCATTCATAGACTACTCCCTTGAAGGCAAGTTGTTGAAACCTTATTCAAAATTTCAAAACATAAGGTGGACTCCTCCCTAGAAGGACAACTATCAAAAGAATTTGAACTAAGCATATGAACTTACACTACTACATTACAAGATGGTTGAGTAAAGTATTTGTCAAATCTAGAAATTTCTTGGAAGCTTCCCGCTTCGATTAGATTCCCTAACACTAAGCAAGATCAAAATAGAAAACAGCCCATAAGCAAAAAAAATAAATGAGAAACATCATAATTAGCTCTCATAAAAGCAAAATCAATGAGAAATAATGAAATCATCTCTCATAAAAGTAATAATCTTGGAAAGCCATAATCAGATCTCCTTAGTAAACTTCTTGCATCTATTAGTCTACACTTTATATATGAGCATAGGCTTGTTTATACTATCCTTTTGGAAGCCTCTGAAATAGGGGTGCTTTTCTCATAAAAGGTTCTAGTTTCACCCATCCTCCCTTCATATATCATATTCATGGGAATATGAGCTTACTTGGCATAATGTGATCAAGATACTTGTTTATCAACCTAAGCATGCTAATTCAAACCATTTGAAAGGCATATTTTCACTAAGCCAATCCAACTTTGAGTTTCATTTTGGTCCTTACCAATGGAAAGGCATCACGTTTATTTTATTATTCTTTATTGGTTCATGCAGAGATATTTCTCATGATTCTTATCAATTTCCTAAACATTTAGTTTGTTATCTACTTACTTTATGTATTCTCATTAAATCCTTAACCATATTCACATCTTATCTCCATGATCATAAACAACACATATCAAATCAAAAGCATAACATTATGAACTATGTCCACAAACAACATCATCTATCTATCTATGATCAAAACATAATGAAAGCATAGCAGATCGTAAGCATCATCTTATCCAATCTACCATCAAAACATCATGTGCACACATACCATATCATAAGCAACCTTAATCAAACCATTCATCATCAGGAGCATAAATAAAATCAATGAGAAAAACATCATAAACCATATCATATACCATATACCAATCTAATCATTTACCACCACCTTACCATAATTCATCTTATAATGTTAATTCATGAAAAACACATCAACATAACCATGAACCAAACCATTACATTATCATATGACATGCATCCATCAATAACACATCCATGAACAAAATCAAAGCATCATAAATATCTTTCTAGCATCACATGCCTAAGCTCCTAAGTCAAACATCTCATAAAGCATATGCAAAGAGTCATAGACCATAAACCATAAACATGAGCATCATGAACCATAATAATACATCATATATAACACCATAATCATACATCATAATCCATACATCATATATATCAAGTCATCATAAATAATACATGTCACAATGTATAAACTCTCCAAAAAAAATTACATCTTGTTGCATCAGCATGCAGGTCAATATAAAAATAGTATACATATATCACTACCAATATATAAAAACATTTCTAAACATGGTCATGGGGCACCACTACCACTATCCCCACCTATATCGGTGCCACTATTGATGGCCCCACCTATACCTATACCTAGTGGGGGTACCCCTAAGACCCCTACCTAATCGACTATGGTAGCCCACTATCCTAGAGTAGCTATAGATGGCCTATGAAACAAACTATCTCTATACTCCCTGTCAGGATCCCTGCTCACTAAGAGAGCACAATTGATTACCTTTGTATAATAAACTAAACACGAAATTTAACCAAAATGATAAGTAACTAGAATTCAGAAATAACACAAAATATGAGAGACAATACACACTTGTATTCAACTCATCCAGAAGGAAATACAATAAAGAGATCACACTCTTCCCACACCTCTTGGGTATACCAGTAATCTTCCCTCAAGATTTCTCTCTCTCAATTACAAACAAAACTAAATCAATAACCGAGTTGGTGTTTCAACTAGTCAGTATCAATACTGCCAGTACCACCGAGTATACACACATACTCCAAGTCTGAGTACACCACATACTCCAAGTAGATATCCCTTGATCTTGAACACCTGTAGATCAACCTAGTTTTACACACCTACAAACCTAGATCTTACTTACCATGTAGATCTCACCTGATCTTGCTATACCATAGATCAACTTGGCCTTGCACACCTACTGACCTAGATCTTACACACCCAGAAGAACCCTTTTCCTTGCCACACAAAGTCCTTATGATTCTCCCTTGTATAGAACCCTTCTGATTCTACAAATTACAATACAGCCCCATAAGTCTATTATATAGATCCCATGCAAACAATAATTAGACTTCTAATTACAATAATTAGAACACAGACTCAAGACTAAAATTAGTCTTTTACATGCAAACAAATTGTCTGTCTAAAATAAGACTAGTTCTGGAAGCACATGCAAATGCATGCACACACAGGCTGCCGACATCGGTGCCTGTTTGACCGATGTCATCTTCAGTCTCTCATATTCTGTGTTATTTTTGAATTCTAGTTACTTATCATTATGGTTAAATTCTGTGTTTAGTTGCTTATATAAAGGTAATCAATTGTGCTCTCTTAGTGAGAAAGGATCCTTATAGTTGGTATCAGAGCTTTGTGAGCCCAGGTCCTAACACTCCCCATATTACATTGCTTGTGGCAACTGATCCAACACTATTACCTCATAATACCTGAACTCCTCCATAGTGGCTAAATAACATGCACATGGCATTATGTATGGTGGTCTTCTTGTTACTATCATGGTTGATCCTTCCTTATGCCTTAGTAAGTCTCTCTCATATGTGATGGCCCTAAGGGATGCCTATGCATGATCCCTCTCACCTATAATATCAAAAAACTAACCCTATAATATGCTAGGTTGACCTTATAACATGGCCACCTACCCTTATAAAACATATACCTATGTTTGGGCTATAGTCAATGTTGCCCCTGCCTGTCCATCATAGCCAATTAGATCTATAACCATTGGCCTCATCCTTCCATTATCCCCATTAATATCTTTAGATGTATATATGGGATGATACCAAGCCATGTATCTATCTACATATCTAACATCATCTATAGGAACCCTAATGAGAAGCTCCTTATAACCACCATCTAAAACTATTAGAGTAGGCTAGGGTACTAGCAATAAAACCTCTAAATCCTCCCTCTTATATTAGGGAAATAGACCTAAGACACCCTATACCAAGCCAAACTACCAATGCACCATATCAAATAGGATTAGAAACTAGATATAGGTCCTCCAAGTGATGTCTCCCACCATTAGTGTACTTAGTGCACCCCTAAACCACTCAACATCATTAGCACTACCTCTTGCACCTGATGCATCCAAATCATCCCTCCATCACATAAACCCAATAGAGAAATCAAACTACATATAGGCTAGTCAAGGAAATCCTAATGGTCTCAGCACCCAAATATGCTCATAGACCCAGTAAAGAAGAACTAGGTTGACACTGATACCATATCTCTTGTGGTGCCTAAACCCCCATATCTTCCTATAGATCTACATGAAAAAAATAAGTACCCAACCAAATACCATATTATTAAGTAGTAATTATACCAAAACCCCCAGTATCAAATAAGGAAACCTCCCATTACTTGAATCTGAGAGCCTAAAGCATGTCACCAAAATCATGAGCATTATCATGAGCCTCTTCTTAGCTAGGGCTCTCTAATACAACACTGAGTATCAAAATCCCCCAACATGCCATTAGACCTGATCAATCACATCCCCATATAAGTACTCAATAAAATCCTCCTGCTCCTCTTATTTGATATGATATATCACCTCATCATGCAATGGGAGTCTGGTAATCTTATTTACATCCTCAAGGAGAATAGTCATCTCCCTAGGTAGAAGCAAGAAAGTGTTCATAGCAGGATCCCATCTCTTAATGAGTGTTATGACCATGGATGTGTCTTTGGGCACATGTTTGTAGTGCCTCATAGCCCCCATCCCCACCTCTTTCATATAGGCCTAGTCTTATGGAGTTATACCTTGATGAACCTTGGGAAATATGCATGACACATGGTTACGCATCTAAATCTATTCCCTGTCCTGTATCATATCAAACACTTCACTTTAGTCTACACTATTTTATTCTACCTTAGCTTTATGACACCTAAATTATTCCTCTATTTCTCTTACCTATCAATCCCATGTTGGTTATATTTCCCCCTACCCTAACCTTACCATAAAACCTAGCCTATCACAATCAACCATTGGCAGTCATGGTGATCACCACTAGTCAAACACCCCTACTTCATAAGGTGTTGACCATCAATGGTCAGACCTGACCATCGATGGTCACTATGGGAATTTCATGGATAAGATGCCCAAACCCTATCTACCCAAAAATAAAGAATAAAAACATACAAACAACAATCTTAATCACCTACCCTATTACCTAAACCACCCACATCCCCCCTTATCAATTTTTATAATTTCCCACAAAAACCTAAAACCCTACCTAGGGCATACCATCCCAAACAGACCATTCCCAACATAAATCCTAACCCTCCAACCAAATTCAATTACATAAATCACACCTATTTACTAACTTAAAGGCACCACCTACCTCATTCCTTGACCTCTACCATGGTCAGAGCCTATGAATATCTACCCAGCCATGTCCATGCACTCCCTACATCTCAGGACCATGAGTATCAAACCCATATGCCTCCAACCAAGGATCAGTCACCAACTCAGCAATCACCCTCACCAATAAGCACTAAAATTGCCAAAGACAAATCAACCATGCATGAAATTTACAATAAGTGAAAGTAATTTTTTTTACTTTTAACTTGATGGATTTTTAGGTTTTCCCCTAACTGTTGAATGTCAAGGTGGCCATCAATGCTCACCTTTTTAGGGCCTTGACTATTGATAGTCAAGAAACCCCAATTTGACACTTCCACCTAAACATACCAATTTTTAGCACAACTAAACCAAGTTTTTCCCACTTTTGAAGATTACCTTCTCCAATCAACCTGACCACCTTGTCACCTCACCATTGGCCCATCTACCATGAAATTTAGTGACACTTTTTTCCTAGTCCTTTGACTATATCAATAACATTGCCATGTTTACCTTTTACATCTTATGCCACCTCATGCACATCAACCCACTTGTGTCTCACTAGGAGCATTTCCTACCTCAAATACCTATGACACTTGACCTATTTGTGTTTTCCTTGGGATTACTTCCTACCTTGGATACCCATCACAAACATAATAATCACTTAGGAGACTTGTATTTACGAGTGTTCCCAACCACCATTCCTATAGGCGATCATGTAGTTTACTTGTCACTTACCCTTCTTAGTAAACACCATTATTTTTACCAATTATGGCAACCTAGTTTATGCATGATCTTGGCTATCACAATTTTTTGTCATACTTTATGTGCAAGTTTGCATTTCAAATGCCCAACCTCATGTCACCACTTCATGTCTCACAAACTACCATTTATCAAACTTGTACCACTTCCATTTCACCTCGTTGACTACCAAATTTGAGGCAAAACACCTCCTCTTACTCTCACGGCAATCAAGCCTTTGACCTATACTTCATTTTTATTTTATATCTCATTCACATAAGCCACACAATAAAAAGGGGAAAAATATAAACACCAAAAATATACACATCTACACTTCCAAATGTCAAAAATCCCTTTGGACCCAGCTAGGACCCTCTTGGCACCAAGCTACACTAATTTGTCCTAACCAAGCCCATCCATAGCTAGTTTCATAAAGTAACTCAACTTGGCCTTCAGGATCTCTTTCATTTGGAACCTAACCACTGATGAATAGGGTGATCATCAATGGTCACCCTTAGGAACCCCTAACTATCAATGATTAGGATCCACCTCTTAACCAAAAACATGCAAGTTTCATTGACCTCTTCTAGATATAACTCATATAATTCTAGTTGTGAGTATTTCCATGGATGTATTATATTTAGAAGGCCTAGTTATACCTTCACTTCTACCTCTTGTTTGTGCCTATAAGAGAGAGAGGCTTGGGAGGTCAAATCCATCTATAATAATTATCAAGATCTCAAGGATTTAGGAGTTTTATTTTATAGGTCAATCAACATCATCAATGTTATCAAGCATCATTAACAATCTCATTGAGACCCAACTTAATGTTATCTCTCAACTAAGTTCTTGAGTACCATTACTCTGCTAAAATCAAACTAGATTCCACCAATAGGCTAACTACTTCAACCACTCATGCAATCAACTTATGATAAGACAAGTACTTGTTTTTCAATATTCATGTACTTTATTTCCATTTCATAATTAGTCTAGCCCATGTCCATATCTAAGAATCCATCTTTTAGATCCTATTATTTATCAATTTATCAACCCAGATCTTGCACAGTAACAAATGATGGTTGACTCAATCATCGATGATCTACCCAACCACTGATGTTCATCCTAATTACCGATAGTCACCTTATCACTGATGGTCACCCTAACCATTGATGGTCACTGTGGTAGTGGAAACCATCAAGATATTTTCACTCACTTACCTTTAAATAACCTTAATTATTTATGTTTTGGATCACTCATAGACATATTTGAAATTTTCTAAAGCATACCCTAACCCCTTAGCACTAGTATTAATTAGTTTCTCACTAATTTGATTATTTCTTGTCTATTTTCTTAAGCAAGCAGTCTTGTATTCAATTTTATTACCTTTTTATTATTGATGCAAGTACCTTATTTTGAATTTTGTGAACTTAATTATTCAAAATGTGTGGATTGACAACCCTTAAGTAAGCTCTCACTTTTGGGATCTAGCTATCACTAGGCAATCCACCCAACTATCTATCTAACAAACAAGTTTGCTTTAGTGCTTTCTTATCTATAGGTCTTCCTCCCAAGCCAAAGAGGAGCTATTCATAATATTTTGATTCAACGTACACAAATAAATAAGTTTTTCAACCACACCTATATTGAGTTTCTTTTCTCTCTTCTTTAGAACTTAAGGAAAAAAATTACATGAAATAGTAGGAGTTTACATTTGCCCTTGTGAGGCCAAAATGTCAACATTTTTGGTGACTTTGAGGGGTGACCAGCCTACTGGTCAAGAGAACCCAAAATTTTTTAGGACAATAGTGATTTCAATCATGGAAACATGGATTTGAAATACCCTTCTTATATTACCAATAAATTATTACTTTATTATACTCTTTGTTGTTCCCAAAATCAGTGGTGCTTATTTTTGGAACTCCCATGCAAAACTTGTCCGTTTCATCTTTTCGTCCCCCTCAGTTCGTTCTTCAAAATGTTTTTCGAATTCGCTCTCATCTTGGCCTCGAAACGAGAAGTGGTTACCACCTTGTCCCTGCCAATTTTTCCTCTCCTGAACTCCTGGAGTTAGTCTTTCCTCCCTTTTCTCCTATGCAAGGGTGGCAAAATTCGCCGCCCCTGCATTTTCCTTCAATTTTTATGCAAGGGCAGCAAAAATCGCCGCCCCTGCACTTTTTATGCAAGGGCAGCAAAAATCGCCGCCCCTGCACTTTTTATGCAAGGGCGGCAAGTTTTACTGCCCATGTATTTCCCCACGGGCTGTTTAAGCCAATTTTTCACCGTCATCGGCCGATAGTCTACCGTCGTCAGTCTGTTTACCGACATCGGTGGTTTTATTCTGCCATCGTCGGCAGTTTTGCCGACGTTGGTGGTTTTTTCTGCTGGCATCGGTCATTTTTGCCATCTCCTTTCTCTCGCCCGTGTAAGGGCGGCAATTTTTGCCGCCCTTACATTTGAACGATGCAGAGGCGGAAATTTTTGCCGCCCTTGCATCTGGCACTCATTTTTTTCTTTGACTCTGAGGAAACCTTCATTCTTTCTGTGCCCGCTCCCCTTCTTCTTCCACTTTTTGACCTACTCGCGTCTCATCCCTTTCCAGCACATTTCCCTGATCATGACCAGTAAACGTGCAGATCTCCCTGATCACTCCCTTCTTCCTCTAATTGCACAATCAAGGTTCCTGCTATAGTTTCTGTGAAGGGCCCCTCTTCATCACCGTCTTTTCAAATAGAAGTTCTTCTAGGTCACTGAAGTTTCCCTGAAGCAGTCCAAGACCATGAAGAAGATTGAAAATAGAGATGGATAGTTTGGAGAAAGATCCCGACAGAGGGAAATAAATAAAAAATCTTGAGAAGAGCACTCTGATGTCTGTTGGTGCCATCTCCAGTAAGGACTCCTATGTCGAGATCAAGAAGTCATTGATCTTCAGAATCTGGAGGAAATGATTCCAAACCCAGAAGAGATGATCTCAAAAAATTTTGTTGAAACATCATTCTCAATGTCCTCAGTGGATAGCATTCTAGATGCTCAATTAACTTTGGAGAGTCTAAAATCTAGGTTAACTGACCACGCTAAAGCCATCACAGCATTGGAGAATGTGCTGATCAGGGTAAGAATCATCTCCAAAAATGCAGTTGCGCCAGACAACATAGGAATTCAGGCATCGATCACCATGTGCGATGCTCATCTGAAGAAGTCTGGCAGCAAGAATTGACACTCTCTCTTTCTCTTTCTCTCTTCTTCTATCCTTATGCATTTCTGTTTTATACAGAATGCATGCAATTTTGAAATTTGTAATTACGAATAAAATATTTTGGAAAATATCTAAAAGTCAAAGATGAGTCATCTTTGACCAAGATATTTTATATATTTTATTATTTTTTGTTTTTGAGGATTTTCTCCCTATATATAGTGGAGACCTTATTTTTAAAGGATCTTGGAAAAATTGAGAGCAAACACTCTGCTGAAATTGAAGCAACTTTTGAGACTTTGTGCTCAAATTTGTAAATCATATTCTGTTGAATGAATAAGAAGCAGGTTATTTCAGATTTTGTGTTGAGATTGTCTGTGTTACTTAGGAAATAGTTCTTATGCCTTTTTTCTAGTAACATCTTGTTCATCTGATTTGATAAGCAAATTGGGCGTGTTATTATTATCTGAGGGCACTTCTTGAGGGTAGAAGATAGACTTTGTGTTGCTTTTACCTTTGAGATTCTTTTATCTTTTGTAGTTTTAGGTGAAGACTTTGTGCTTCACTTTACTCTATGGTTGTACTCGATCCGGATCTGTGGAGAAGCTACGAAAGACTTTGCGCTTGTGTGAGCATTCTTGTGCCTTGGTTACTTCAGGTAATCTCTTACTCTCATTTGATACCATTCTTGAAAGAAGAGGAGTGTTATTAGCTTTAGACCAGGGATTTTTCCTCTTTTGTTCTTTATTCATCACTTCTGAAAAAAGAGAAGTGGATGTTGTTCTACCCCCCATGTGTTATTTTCTGCTTAATTATATATATGCTTATAGCATGTAAATATTGATAGGGAACCTCCCCTTGATGAGAGGAGAGATTTACCTCATCTAGATATGGTAAAGCTACACTCTTCGTAGTGTAAATCTCTCTTATGTTGTGGCTGATATCCCCATTTTGCCATCAGTTAGTTGATGACAAAATATTCACCCAACAATTTTTGGTGACTCCGCTGGGGAATCGAATGTGCAGTCTAAAACCTCAAGTTTCAGATTGAAGTAGTCCCTACCCTTCTCCATTACGTAATCTGGCGACTCCATTTCATGTCTTACCCATTATCATTCTAGCCTTACCAGCTGCCTCCATTATATTATCTGGTCTGCAAAACCAGAGCTGCTGGGAAGAACGCACATCTTGGAGCCTCAAGCTTCAACTTGAAGTAGTTTCGGTCCCATTTTTGTTTTAAAAATCTGGCAACCCCACGCTATACCAGAAGTCAGAGATCTAAGGGTGTTGTTGACCCTGTGTTTGAGTTGGCGCAACAGAGTAATTTTGATCTGTTTCCTCCATCAACTTCTCTTCGACGGTCTAGGAGTGTTCCTTTTAGCCTTGTCAGGTCACCAATACAAGGTAGAACTCATTTTCCCGCTGTCAATCGCCGCCTACCTATAAACACTCCACCAAGGTTTGTTATCCCACCTTTTCATCCCCTTATCATAATGGCTCAAGGCCCGTGGGGTAATTCTTTTGGTCCTCTTAATTTAACCCCACCTCTGCATGAACTACCTCGTAGTTCTAGGAAAAAATTTCCTAAGTTTTTTGGTGATGGAAAGGTTCATCCCGACGAGCATATTGCCACTTTCTCCATAGCATGTGGCGTAATTGGTGTTGAATTTGAAGATGTGGCGGTGAGACTTTTTGTGGAGACTTTGCAAGGTGCTGCTGCAGATTGGTTCTATCACTTGCAAGTTGGGTCAGTGACTGACTGGAATACATTGAAGTCCATTTTTGAAGATAGATTCAAACCCGCTAAAGATGCACATGCTTTGTTAGCTTAGCTGACACAGATGAAAAAAGAATCCCAGGAACCCATGAGGGATTTCATAGCCAAATTCAACAAGTTGAGAAATCGAATTCCAACCGTGGCTCAGCCCACGCTGGAAAACCTCAAGTGCTTTTTCATCAACTCGCAGATTCCTGAAGTAAGTTTCCTATTAAGGCGAGCTGGCCCTATGGATTTAGCATTAGCTCAAAATTTGGCTACTGAGATTGAGGATGATCTTATCCTGGCAGGTAAGATTAGAAAAGACCCAAGTAAAAATAAATTCTCTTTATCTGCTGAAAGTTCTTCTACAGCTACTATAGATCCTATGGTACAAAAGTTAGCAGATGAAATGCTAGCTCTTAGAAGACAGATGGCCCAAGTCATGTCTGCTTCTCCTAATCAGGATATACCAAGGAGGACATTTCAGAATCAAGCATACCAAGGCAATGCTGCTAGGAATCAAGGGCAGCCAAATCATCTCCCTCCTCCACAGAGGAACCTCGCCCTTGAAGCCCCTCCAACCAACTCAGCGGTTGGATATCTGGAAATAGAACGGGCTCCCCCTTTCCAACCTGAGTTGGACCAACAATATGATGTTAATCTCTTTGGAGAGCAAGAAGAAGAATTAGCTAGTGACTCTGTCATTGGCTACCTGAATTATCGAGATGAACCCAAGAGTGAGGGGAATGCGACTGAAGGATCATATGCCGTATTCACCTGGTCCCAAAAACAGTCAGCCCGACAAGCTGATAAAGAGAAGATAGAGGAGCAACCTCGGCCAGCAATTTCAATTGCCAAGCGGGGAACCCCTCTGCCCTTCCAACCAAAGGACCCGTTGACTATTGAAAAGGTACCTACCCCAAGCATCCCTGCACCCTTTACTTCCACTTGGCAAACCAGCCCTTCCCATCCCAAAAACCAAAAGAGTGAACTCCCATCCTCTGTGCCTAGTCTAATACCGACATTTGATATAATTGAGCATGTCAAAAAGACTAAAATTCAAATGTCTGAACTTGAATTTCTACAAGCCCATCCTGAACAGTTGGATAGATTAATGAAATGTGTGAAAGGTATAGCCGTCCCTGCAGGACAAGAAATTCTGAGGGTAACTCATGATCCCCCAAAGGATATATCCACCCAGAACCATCTTGTCGTGACTCCTCCAGTTGCTCCTGAGAAAATAGAGAAAATAGAACCTTTCTATGTTTCTTTGTTAATAAACGGTCGCAAGCTAAGCAACTGCATCATCGATTCTGGTGCATCTGACAATGTTATGCCTGCTAGAGTGGCAAAATCTCTTGGTCTCACATTGACTAAAACTTTTGGGAGATGTTTCTCCATGGAGAACAAATAAGTACCACTATTGGGGCAAATCAAAGATGCCCAATTTGCATTTGCGGCATTCCCTGACAAGAGAATTAAGATGACAGTGATGGTAGCTGACGTCCCAGCCTCATATGGCATTCTGCTTGGACAAAAATTTTGCAAAGATGTCGGAGGAGAATTGAGCATGGACTTATCCCAGGCCAGGATCCCTGTGAAAGGTGTGATGAAAAGGTTGCTCCCTGAGAGAGAGGCAAAGTATGTGGTCACCCAAACGTCATCTCCTGCGGCTTAGATTTTTTTTGAGTCCTATGGCAGGGGTAATTACCTTCTGACCACAGGAGATGTTCATGAAGAACCTGTTAAAGCTCTTGAGAATGCCAACCAAAAAATTGGTTCAACTGAAATAATGACAAGTGGACCTGATAGTGCCAATCAGTGGCAGGTGTCAAATGAGGACAATCAAATCAGGTGCTGGATGGAGCCAGAAGAGCAACTAATTATGGTATCTGACCATACTACTGTGCATCATGATCAGAAAAAAGAACTCTTCACCAAGAAAACGAAGATTCATGGTTTTCAGGTAAAAAGACAAATCTTGCTGTGGGGCAAGAGGAGAAAACTAAAGGGATGGCACAGGAAGTTGGTTTTCTGGTGGAAGTTTCCTTTTACACATCATCAATTCTGGGGAAAAAATGGCCTCTTGCTGGTGTATCAAGACAGAGCGTCATCACCATTACCTCTAAAGGGGCAGCATCTGAGGTGCTTTGTTTCTTAAAGTACCAAATAAATTCACCTGTATATTTGTATAGTCTTTAGCTTTGTTTTATTCGTTCTTTTTTCATTTTTTGAGCCTTTCCTTTTGAGTAGCTTGACTCCGTGGCCCAATGGCACGCTTCTAAGGCACTGGAGATTCTGGATTCTACTCCCTTCCATTACTTTTTGCAATAGAAGGCAATTCCCCAACAGGAGCCAGCTGTTGTTCCCAAAATTAGCAGTGCTTATTTTTGGAACTCCCATGCGAAACTTGTCTGTTTCATCTTTTCGTCCCCCTCAGTTCATTCTTCAAAATGTTTTTCGAATTCGCTCTCATCTTGGCCTCAGAACGAGAAGTGGTTACCACCTCATCCCTGCCAATTTTTCCTCTCCTGGACTCCTGGAGTTAGTCTTTCCTCCCTTTTCTCCTATGCAAGGGCGGCAAAATTCACCGCCCCTGCATTTTCCTTCGCTTTTTATGCAAGGGCGGCAAAAATCATCGCCCCTGTACTTTATATGCAAGGGCAGCAAAAATCACCGCCCCTACACTTTTTATGCAAGGGCGGCAAGTTTTGCCGCCCATGTATTTTCCCCGCAGGCTGTTTAAGCCAATTTTTTGCCATCGTCGGCCGATACTCTGCCGTCGTCAGTCTGTTTACCGACGTCGGTGGTTTTATTCTGCCATCATCGACAGTTTTGCTGATGTCGGTAGTTTTTTCTGCCGGCATCGGTCGTTTTTGCCGTCTCCTTTCTCCCGCCCGTGCAGGGGCGGAAATTTTTGCCGCCCTTACATTTGAACGATGTAGAGGTGGCAATTTTTGCCGCCCTTGCATCTAGCACTCATTTTTTTCTCTGACTCTAAGGAAACCTTCATTCTTTCCATGCCCACTCCCCTTCTTCTTTCGCTTTTCGACCTGCTCGCGTCTCATCCCTTTCCAGCGCATTTCCCTGATCATGACCAGTAAACGTGCAGATCTCCCTGATCACTCCCTTCTTCCTCTAATTGCACAATCAAGGTTCTTACTGCAGTTTCTATGAAGGGCCCCTCTTCATCAGCGTCTTTTCAAACAAAAGTTCTTCCAGGTCACTGAAGTTTCCTTGAAGCAGTCCAAGACCATGAAGAAGATTGAAAATAGAGATGGATAGTTTGGAGAAAGATCTCGACAGAGGGAAATAAATGAAAAATATTGAGAAGAGCACTCTGATGTCTGTTGGTGCCATCTCCAATAAGGACTCCTATGTCAAGATCAAGAAGTCATTGATCTTCAGAATCTGGAGGAAATGATTCCAAACCCAGAAGAGATGATCCAGAAAATTTTTGTTGAAACATCCTTCTCAATGTCCTCGGTGGATAGCATTCTAGATGCTCAGTTAACTTTGGAGAGTCTAAAATCTAGGTTAACTGACCACGCTAAAGCCATCACAGCATTGAAAAATGTGCTGATCAGGGTAAGAATCATCTCCAAAAATGCAGTTACACCAGACAGCATAGGAATTCAGGCATCGATCACCATGTGCGATGCTCATCTGAAGAAGTCCAGCAGCAAGAATTGACACTCTCTCTTTCTCTTTCTCTCTTCTTCTATCCTTATGCATTTCTGTTTTATGCAGAATGCATGCAATTTTGTAATTTGTAATTACAAATAAAATATTTTAGAAAATATCTAAAAGTCAAAGATGAGTCATCTTTGACCAAGATATTTTATATATTTTATTATTTTTTGTTTTTGAGGATTTTCTCCCTATATATAGTGGAGACCTCATTTTTAAAGGATCTTGGAAAAATTGAGAGCAAACACTCTGCTAAAATTGAAGCAACTTTTGAGACTTTGTGCTCAAATTTGTAAATCATATTCTGTTGAATGAATGAGAAGCAGGTTATTTCAGATTTTGTGTTGAGATTGTCTGTGTTACTTAGGAAATAGTTCTTATGCCTTTTTCCTGGTAACATCTTGTTCATCTGATTTGATAAGCAAAGTGGGCATGTTATTATTATCTGAGGGTACTTCTTGAGGGTAGCAGATAGACTTTGTGCTGCTTTTACCTTTGAGATTCTTTTATCTTTTGTAGTTTCAGGTGAAGACTTTGTGCTTCACTTTACTCTACGGTTGTACTCGATCCGGATCTGTGGAGAAGCTACAGAAGACTTTGCGCTTGTGTGAGCGTTCTTGTGCCTTGGTTACTTCAGGTAATCTCTTGCTCTCGTTTGATACCATTCCTGAAAGAAGAGGAGTGTTATTAGCTTTAGACCAGGGATTTTTCCTCTTTTGTTCTTTATTCATCACTTCTGAAAAAAGAGAAGTGGATGTTGTTCTACCCCCCATGTGTTATTTTCTGCTTAATTATATATATGCTTATAGCACGTAAATATTGATAGGGAACCTCCCCTTGATGAGAGGAGAGATTTACCTCGTCTAGATCTGGTAAAGCTACACTCTTCGTAGTGTAAATCTCCCTTATGCTGTGGCCGATATCCCCATTTTGCCATCAGTTAGTTGATGACAAAATATTCACCCAACACTCTTAATACTGTAGTTACAACAATAAGACACAACAAAGACAACATTCTAAACCTAATAAAAATCTAACATCTAGTGATAAACAAGATAAGACACTAAAGCAACAAGATAACTATCTAAAACTTTTGTATAACACACTTATTAAACCATGACAACAACTACTAAAAATAACTAACTAAATCACACCTCATTTATCATCTAGGATCAAAAGGGAAATTTCTTTAATCAAGTGGTTGCATGAGGTCAAATGATTATTTGTTGATTAGGACCCCAACTTTCAATTGGAGGCATTGTCATGATCATGGTAACTTAGGAGAGTGAATGTAAATTATGGCTCCATTCACATATGCATGGGTTAATTATATGAGTCAATTACCCAATCATATGCTTCCCATATCCATTTATATTACATAATAAATGCGATTTCTACTTCAGTCATGAGCTACACATAATTTTTCCCATTAGACTTAGAGTAATCAGTTGCCATAGTGCTCTTTTAAAGGTATTCCCAAAGCTCCTTATGGGGTATATATGGAGTGTCTAAACTAAATAAAAATTCTTCCAAATCTTCTCAAAAAGACATCTCATCATGATCAATGGAAAAACATGGGGTTTACTTTAATTCTTACCACCTGCTTGTAAAACACCATGTTGATCAATATTATGTTCTACTACAACTTGATCATCTTCATGTTCAATGGATAAATGAATCTCTTTAACCCCTTGAAGTTATAATTCATCTTTCTTTGGTACCTCTAGGCTTGTATTGCCTTCTTCACTTGAAACATCAACCTATTGTCCAAAATCTGCCATCCAAATTTGTCATACTAAGTTATTCAGTTTCACCTAAGAACTCAAGATATAATTGATATCAATGATATTTTAATTCACTTGAGCTACTCTTGGCCTCAACAATGGACTCATATGAGTTTTCTCCATGACTATGTTCCATGAGAGAGGTTACCTAGGTTATGTTTTTATTGACCTCGTCATCATGCCACTGTGATTGTTCCATGTCATCTAACTTTCCTTCATGATCTAAATTTGATCTACAAGGATTAATTAGGGTTATAATCAACATTTAATCATCATAAATTCTTTAGGTGTCCTCTTCAAGTTTTTTTCAAGATTCATTATTAACTCTAATATGGTCCAACTCTTGGAGGAATATCACTTTACTAAATAACTATGACATATTATCTTCCACAATTAGATGTTCAAGATCTATAGTTAGTGAATTTGGTTATTATTCAAGAATGGAATGGGTAGGTGGGTAATGTACCTTATTAACCTTCTTGAAAACTACCAAGGTGTTTTTCTAGCTTAGGACCTTAGGAGTGTCAAGCGTGGAAACCACACTCTTATTCTTGAAATCTTGAATTGCCTTGTCAAATTCTGATATGGTTTGATACTAATAAGTGATTGTATCATGGATAACTAATGGTACACTTGGAGACCTTAAAACACTTCCTGTAAAAGACTTCATACCTCTCTTATCATCTTGACATTGTCTTTTAAAGGAAATCATCACATAGTTAGGTGTTATAGCCTATGAAGGCTTCCAAACTAGGGTTACTCCTAGCTCTTGAGAAGGTATGGTATCTTGAAGGGGATATTGAAAAAAATTATGTTGATTTTGAGTAGGATGATGAATATAATCATCATTTAAGGTGGTTGGTGTGTACGAATGGATATGAAATATTGAGAGTGATCTAGACCTGATTTTGAACCCTGCATCATACCCAAGTTTGTAGACCATATAATATAAGTCAATAGACAAGGCCCCTAATCTTAGTCATAAAATCACTAGACAAACATAGGTAGAATGAGGTAATAGGTCTATGATAATGATGTCTTGTGTAGTTGAAATATTGGGGTAAGCATGAAGGGTGAGTTAAAGGTTTTTAACAATGCCAAATGTCCTCATAGGAGATCCATTCCAATGCAATTTAAGGTTAGGGGTAAATTCATACACCAAATTTAGATTATTTTACACTAACTTAGGGATAACTAAAATTTTAGCCTTGTCATCAAACAAGCATTTGTGAACTAAGACATCTCCAATGACGATAGAACTGAAAAAAGGAGATGGAGTGCTTTTCCTATCACATTGTTCTCAATTTGTAGGGGGTACTTTGCTAATGGACAAGGTCTTGGAATTCAATATTCTTTTGTTGTCTAAGATATTCCTAAAACTTTTATCTCTCCTCCCTTAGCTTCTCAATCTCTAAGTTTAGGTTAGCATTATTGGTGCAGTCTAATTTTAAGAAAAAACATATTAGTACCATGATTGGTCATGAAAATAAGAGGGTTGTCAAGGAGGTGGAGGAGGTTCACAATAAGGTGGATAGTCTTATCAATAATAAGGTCCATTATATGGATAATAATGGTTAGCATAAGGCTCATAAGGGTTATGGTAGGGCTGATAGGGATGTGAATTATGGAAATTTGTCCCATAGGCTACCATAACTCCTCACATAACATATGCCCAACAACATGAATATGACCAAGAACTCATCTTACCTCTATAATGATAATTTTATGGTGTCCATGAGCTTGAAAATTTATTATAAATTCTTTCCAAAGATGTTTAAATATGCTTAATATGAATGCAAGGTTTCAAGTGAATGGCTTTAGCTTCCATGTTTTCCAAGGCTATAAAGGCATGCTTCAAGGCACTTGAAATCTAGTCCCACTAAGCATGCCATAAATTTTAGCTACCCAAGTTTTAACCTTATTAAAGTATATTTTTCACATCCACCTCACACTTGGACTAACATTGGATTGACTTATATGTTGTGGGTTACCTTTTGTCTAGGCCAAACCTCTATTTTTATGGGGCTAGTTCCCCTAATTTGTTAATTGAATTCTCTCTCTAAGACCTATCTCTATTGGGATGAAAATGGGGAAAAAAATGCATAAAGGAAACCTACTCTAATGGGTAGCCATGCATATAAATTATCTTTCATCCACTCAATTTTAGACTCTTCACCACACTAGTTGATAATGAATAGAGCTAAAACACTGCCTTTAATGGCTTCTAAGAAACAATGTTTCACCTAAATGTTAGTTTGAATGACTAAAGCAAGAGGGTAATAAGAAGAGAGGCCTATTTTAAGGAAATTACAACTAGACATCCACTTCAAACTTGAGCCATCAACCTCACAACACACTAGATAAACTACTAAGAAAGCTTGTTAATATTTAGGTGAAACTTAGACCTACAAGGGGAATATTACACCACTATGAATATAAAGATAAGCATGAACACACTAAGTAATAATCATGAAGAATCTTCCATGTTCTATTTATTAGTCTCATAGGTCTACAAGTACAAAACTTGATAAAGTTTCCTCATACCAGCCTAAAGGATATAAATCAAGGCCATAATGCCTAAATATATAGAAAATGAGGAGAGAAAGGGAGGTAAATATATAATGTATAATAGGATAAGATCTCATCAATGACCATTATACATTCATTACAATAGTTACATCAGTTATAATAGTCATGCCATACACTCTTTCCATGTGTTGGTCTTATATGGTTGAATAGGTGCCTTGAATGAGCTCATTAGAGTGTTGGTGCCTATTCTTCTTAAATTTTGACTCATTAAGAGTCCATGTACACCATATTTTTACCACTTATTCTCCTTCCATAATTTATCAACATTGAAATAGGTCTAGTTAAATCATTCTCCATGAGGCATTTAGTGATGTAACTCCCCCTCATAAGCCAATGAGGCTTAATAACTACCCCATTCTCCCTAATTACCATGAAGTATGAATTTTACCCATTAAAATCATTATTTACTAGGCTTAATACCTATGTATTAACTCATTCCATCAATCTTCAACTCCAATATTCAAGTTTTTTGTAGATCAAGTAGGACAAATAGGCTAATTAGGCCTAATAGCCTAAATGTTGGTGTTTGTCAGTCTGAAATACATAAAATAAACCACAATAAAATTATAAATAAATGAAATTTAAGTCTAAAAAAATATCTTACATCATGACATAGGCCTTATTGAGTAAGAAACATTTGTAATTGTGTTAAACTAGCTGTCCATGTCACCCTATATTTCATTTCTATATAATAGCTCTTAAAATAAACCCATAGAGGCATTTACAGGCATGTTTTTTAGCATATTATTTCTTGAGTTATATCATAATTTTTAAACCTTCTCTTCCAATGATTGGCATCTCTCAGAACAACTTTTTACCTATCTTTCTACCTTTTTTCTTGAAAAAGTATAGTATTATCACCCTTTCATATAGATTACATACAATAAGGTACCCTAACTAGGTCTTAATCCAAGTTTAATTTATGTTCCATGTATTTTTAAAACCATTATATGGTGATAGGATGCCAAAATTCTCAGCTTTCCAAAATTGTGTCTACCTAGTGTTTTAGATAGGTTTTGGGGTTCTAAGACTCTTAACAATGATTCATTGAGTACAGACCCATAAATAAAAAAATATTATCATTTATATTAGGTACATTGACCCCTCCAACTTATTTTATAATATTGAGTTCCCATACAAAATAAACATCAAGATAGGTATGTAGAGAAGTGGGCTTGTATTCTTCTGCAAGTTATTTGAATAGGTTAATATTCTTAATATTTGTTTATAAAGGTGGGCCCCTTAAATAACCTCAATACTTTATTAATTTAAATTTTATTAGGGTCCTCAATCCCCACTAAGATCATTTAACATAGACTCTTCTGTGGTGAAAGATCTAAGCTCTTGAACAAGCAGTTTGAATTGACTGTCTAGGATTGTGAACTCAAATAAGTCTTTTTGGATAAAATTAACCCTTTATGCACTTCCTTACTTGTAAATACCTTTTATAAGACTTTACTATCCCCTTATACCTTTTACAAGTGTCCAACTTACTTATGTAGTGTCTAAATGTACCCCAAGGTGATGCTAGGGTTTCTAGGCCTAAGATAGGCTTTAGCTCTAAAAGGATTGATAGTAAGTTTTGGAGGTATAATTGACCTATAGTTGTTTGTAGTGACTATAATATAATCATATAACCCCCTTCTCATCTATTTAAACCTATGAAACTTCTCATAGTCACCAATACTCTACGTTGTTTATCTTCCTCAAGTGATTGACTATAAGTCACTGTTTAGACTGGCTCAGTTTGAATGTGTTTAATAGTATCATGAAATCTAAGTAGTTTTCACTCCTTATCCACTATATGATAGATAGATTTATAATTTATAGTACATTTTCAAGGTTTTAAACCCCTTAAGTCTAATTATTCATTCAAACCTACCCCTATATTCCCTACATAGTTAGGTTCAAGGTTCTAAGAAACTATGATCATGTAACCCTAAGGGCTTGATTGTATGCCCTTATGCCACCTTGGGAAATTTTAACACATTATAAAAATACTTCATTATTCATCTACATATCTCAAACTTACATTCAATTATCTAACCTACCTAAGTTGAGCAAAAAGGTTTATGTCTTAGATGCACAGCCCTATTTATTTTTGTCTTTAGGCCTAATAAACCTAGTAGGTTTCAAAGCTCCTTATTTGTCATCTTAGATGGATAAAAAAATCCTTTCAACATTAATAACTTTTAGAGAAAAAAATCACACTCTTGAATATAAGTCTCTTTTCTCCATTATGTAGGCATCTACACATTTGGGTTTGACTATTGGTATGCCTAGACCTAACTAAACCTGATTAGGCCATCTAGGTCTTTCCCTTTCTCCAAGAACCAAGCCACTGGACATATACATTGAGGGTATTTATTCAAATCGAATGAAATCCATCCCCATCATAATTTTCATAGAATAACTAGTTATATCTCCCATCTTACATGTAAGTGACAGATTGGCTTTTGAAAGTATGTGATTAAGAGGGTAAACCTTGCCTATGCATTAAGACTAGGTCTGTCTGAGCTATTTATGGATACAACCCATCATAGGTACACTGAACCACTAGTTTTATTGAAATACATCTCAATAATGTTCTTCCATTCATAAGTACACCTTTAAAACTACTTGTTTAACCCATCTCTTACTCAGTCATTCTACTTTTTCATGACTATTTGCATAGGCATGTGTGCATCAATTTTAGGCTCTTTCACCCTATTTAGGTAGTTAGGTTTTCCCATTAACTTGAGATTTTCCTTCCTTAAAAAATTTATCCACATCATGACCTCTTTTTTTATATTCTTCTAATCTCAAATAGCCTCTATGATATGCATAAATCTTTTCTTGACCCACATGTATGTGTGTGTTAGATTAGGCCTATTTGTCTTCAAGTCTTATGTCTGATGTTATTTTTATTTATTGGATGTGATGATCATCATATTTATCCTTTTCCTCAGCTTTAACCTTACCTCACTTGCTATGAATATTTCCTTTTACTCTAAGTAAGATATGGTTCTTCAATATGTACCAACAAAGCTATATACATTCATTTTCTTATGTTGACTATATACAAGGGCCTTTGAGATGAGTTTATGTGTGAGTAGAGTGTTTAGATCTATTTGAAAACTCTATTTATCTCCTCTTATATTATATTTCATCTCTTAGAGTTATTCATTCCCTATATCATACCACCTTGTATGCCCATGAATGGTTCACACATAATGTTCTTGAAAACTCTATTATAGTAGGCCAAATGACTGGTTCTAGGTGGTAATTTGCTTATTAAATTAGATATATGACCCATATAGGTCTATCCTCCATGATCTCATTTTTATTAAGGGTTATAAGAGGGTATCTAGGTTTATTTACATGGTTTAGACTTGGGAGGGAGGGTAGATGAGTGAGTGAGGATGATTATGGAGTGATCTAGGGGTTGAAGTATGAAAACATGGTTGAGACATAATAAAAGGGTAGTGAAAATAAGATGAAATGATATAGGTATGGATATGGAAAGAATTGAAGCATGGAAACCATCCCAAGGAAACCAAAATGAAACTTGAGTACCCTAACACATATACCTATGCAAAAATAATACATTGGAGGTAGAAAAAGGGCATTCATAGTATAAAAATACAACCTAAGAATCTCCAAGAAACCTTAAGACTGGCAAAAAATCTTAAATTTTGCTAAAACTGATTGTGTGAGATTTGTCGGCAAGGAAAGTAGTTTTTAAGCCTATAAGGCTATCATCAAGGTTAAGATACTTATTCACAAGGACATTATGATGACATATTATGACTCTAATACCTCATTTCATGTTCTTAGATATATTTGAAGGCTCTAACGATACCATTGGATAATACACAATCCTACTAGACAATGAACCTTAGATGCAAATGTATACTTATTTATTGAAGACCACCTAAGATGATAAGAGGCTGATGTGAACACCAACCTTGAGAAAAATGGTATGTGGAAGCTTGGATCACTCAACTATTCTTTCAACACTATTAACTCCTTATAGAGAAATCATTAAACACTCTATTTGTTATTCAAATATGCCTGTAGACTACATATTATGCCAGTTTGGAGATTTTTTGGTTACATAAGTTCACACGTGTGATTTAAATACTAAAATTTCCATGAGATGTTCCTTCAAGACTTGAGTAAATAGTATCAATCATTGATTTTACCAAATAAGATAGAAACTCATGAAAACCATTTTGTTCTACTTGGCCTGTGTAAACAAGGATGGTGTTTATATCCCTTAAGTTCTTAAAAAATGTTCATAGAGCTCAAGGGAAGAATATAGAAACAAATGCCCATGAATTAAATCTAACCAAGTCTACTTCCTCTGGATAAGATTTGGGGTCTTCATTCTCTCTCCTCCATATGATCTGAGCATAAACTTGAAGGGTTATCTTGGTCTGCAAAGAAGGTAGATGAAGCTAAGAGGACTAGTTTTAAGTTTATATTTCATCCTTCTATCATGAAACTTGTTTGAGACACCATATATGATCCATCATGAAATTCTCTGAATTCCTCTATATGGATTAGTCCATAGAATTATGTACAACTGCAAAAAACACTTGAAAATCTCTATTTTTTGCATTTTCTCATTATTTCCAATTGATAACTGCCATTTTAGGTTAAAATTAGAGGGATAAATAGTTAATAGACCCTTTTCAAACCATACATATGGAAGGGGGAAGTGAAAGAGTCACTATTTATCACTTAAGGCCCATTTGACTAGTGGAAAGGTGTGAATGGGTCTCCAAATGGGCTTTTAAGGTTATAAAATGCATGGTGGTGGAAATATAATGTGAATAAGACCCTTTCAAGACTTTCTTTAATTTAATTTACATTAAAATCCTTCCCTTCCTCTAGGTCTTATACAATATAAAGGCATAAATGAGGTGATTGATGGCTTAAGGGGTGTTTAAAGGAACTAATTGAGTTTGAAAGAGTATATGATGGACAATGAACTTCAACACACCAACAAATCTTAATATCATAACCTAAAACAATTTTCAAACACTTTTAATAGATCTCCAAGACACTTTGACACTCTTTTTACTCACTATAATACCATCATGAGGACTAAAACACTAATAATAGACCTTCAAACAGTTGTGACATATGATGATTTACAAGCAAACCCCATGATACATCATGATTCAAATAACAAGGCTCCAAGATTTTAAATAGACATTTTTGAGATCATGATAGTTGATGATTTATAGTTAAGCTTATAAGGATTCTCCTATAAGTTTTTATGGCAGCAGTTGCCATTTGGCCTTGTGAGGCCAAAATGTCAAAAGGTACATCCATGAAGTATTGCTTCAAAAACTATCCATTTATTGTATATGTTAACTTATTTCTTTGGAGGTCCCTCAAATGGAAAACATTGTTACCCAAGATCTTTGAAATCTAAAAAGATCTAATCCATAGTGGGGTAAACTTGTCATGATGTCCTTTATTTTCATGGGATTTATCCCATAGAAGTACCAGGTCAGATATTTTGAATGATGTGAATTTTGATCTTATGTCAAACCACATTTTGACTATGTCTTAATGTTTACTAAATTTATATAAAGCTTTAGTCTTTGAATCTTCCATCTTTATTTTGTCTAATAATTGACACTTCACTTTTTCACTAGGTTTCATGTATTCTTGCATAAATTGATATGTTGAAAATATAAGCATGATTGAGAAAAATAGTTGTCATCCATATACCATCAAGTAAGGTTAAGCCTTGAGGGCCTGCTTATATCTTTTTTTATCATCCCATAGTGCATATTTTAGTAGATTATGCCACTCTCTAGGTTTATTTGTTACTGACTTTTTAATGGCATCAATCAATTTTTTTTGTTGATTTAACCAATCCATTTCCTTTTAGGTATGGTTGAAATATCATATGATGGTTATTTTATTATCATGGGCCCATTTGGTGAGTTAGAGCATTGGTCCATTTTCACAAACTAAAGGAATGGGGTACCAAATCTAGTTGTGATGTTTTCTTCCAAAATTTTGATTACATCTCATGCTTTGGAATGACTTATAGACATTACTTTCGTACATCATGTGCAATAACCTATGGAAATGAGTAAAAATTTATGGCCAATGAAATAATTAGGGTTAATGAAACTAATCAAGTCCAAACCCCATTGGGTGAATGGTCTTCCTTCAATAGTAGGCTACAATGGTATTGTTATGTGTACCTATATTTTTGCCAAGACTTGGCATTCATGACATGTTCTTATATAAACATATGCATCCTTAAATATTTTTGGTTAGTAATAACCCATTATGAAGATTTTTTGGGTTGTTGTGTTTCTAGAGGGATGGCCACTACCTATCTTTTGGTGTAAGTTTTCTAAAATTTATTGAGATTCTCATGATATGCATCTCAAGTATATGCCTTTGTAATTTATTCTATAGAGAATACCCTTTATGATAATATAATGACTAGATTTTATCCTTAAATATCTCCTTTGTTCTTTATTGAGTTCTAGGGAATAAGTACCTATGAGTGAATATTGAATAATATCAATATATAAATATCCTCTAGATACTTGGGTTTCATAAACCTCCTCAATGGTAATGCACGGTTCATGCTCAGTCATGAGCTGAATGATGCCTTGTCCCCTAAAAATCTTGGTAGGATTGATTTCTATGTCAAAATCCTAAAAAAATTCCATCCATTGTCCTCTGCATTCTCTCAGTTCATTTTTCCCCAAAGTTAGATTGATGGTAGGGTCCAACACAATGGCGATGGTCTTATTCCTCAAGATGTAGTGTCAATATGTATTTACCTCTTTGACAAGGGTAAATATTTCCTTAAATATCATGGAATACCTAAGCTCTACTTCTTTCAAGTTTGTGCTTATGAATGCAATAGGATGTTCACTTTAATATTTTTTTTTGGTTAAACATGATGTCAATGGTATGCTCTAAAGCGAATGAATACAAGAAGAAATCCTTAGTGAAATCTAGACTTATCAATAGAGAGACTTGAGATATTGTATCTTTGATGTCTTGAAAATACTTTCTAGCCTCTATTATCCATTTAGCTTTATAATCTTTCTTGATCATATTCATAGGTCTAATAATTTCTATAAATCATGAGATAAACTTCCTCACAAAATTTATCTTCCCAAAGAATATTTGAGCTCTTTCTTATTGTTTAAGAATGAAATATTTGATATCCTTTGAATTATGTATGGTTCAATTGTAATTCCTTATTTGGTGATGCTGTGACCCAAGAAATTACCTTAAAAAATGCCAAATATGCTCATCTTGGGGTTTAGTGAGATGCCAAACCTTCTACATCTTTCAAGGATTGATTGTAGGTGGCCCATGTGATCAGTTCTGGTCTTTGAGAAAATAGTGAGGTTGTCCATGTAAATTATTATGTATTCACATATTATCCCTTATAATGCATGGTCTATTGCTTGTTGAAAGGTATTTCCTATGTTAATTAACCTAAATAACATCCTCTTGTATGCATAAGTACCCCACTTTGTAGTAAATGTAGTCATCATTATCTTATGATTCAACCAACACCTAGTTATATCCTAAAAATCAATCCAAGAAGGACATCATTCCTAAACCACTTAATATCTAGATCACCTCATCTAAATAAATTAAAGGATAGTTATCTTTCTCAAGATCCTTATTCAGGTTTATGAAATCAACACATAGTCTAATTTCCCTATTATTCTTTCTCACCAATACTAATTTGGCCACCTAGGTAGAATGTTTGATAGAGAACACTATTTTTTTGTTCATCAACTTTTCCACTTCTCTCTAAATAAAATGATCCATGATAGGATTCACTGGCCTCTATTTTTTCCTAAATAGTTTATGATCTAGCTTCAGTGGAATTGTATGGGTGATGAACCTTGGGTTAAAAAATCTTCTAGTCTTCACATGTCTATGCAATCACATCTTTATACTGGGTGAGTAAATCCTTCACCCTTTATCTTTCTTCAAAAGTGTAGTTGAGCCTGTGTTGATGTAACATAGATCATATTCATCTCCTAAAATATTTTTCTTTAACTTAGATTCATTTATGTTAGTATATCTTTGCTACTATGAGCTGGGATCTAAATAAAATTTCCTTTCCAAAGAAACCATTCCTAAGGGAAGGTGGTTTTATTTTAATTGGATGACTCCTTCTCCCAATTCCTCCTAGCATAGATAATTGATTGCCTTGTCATCAATGATTTAAGACTCAAATTGTCCCAAATTAGTCAAGAATTAGATGATCTATTATTCATCATCAAATACTTGAAAATTTTCCATGTTATCAATAATAAATGGACAAGGTACTAGCTCAATGGAAAATCTATGTACCTTGGAATCTTGTAGTGGTGCTAAATTGGCAAGTGAAGCAGCTAGTGAATGAATAATTAAATTTATTCTCTTATAATAGCTATTATATTCAAATATTAAAAGGACTAAATTAAATACTAAGCTTTATGTTTTTACCTCTTCATGTATGATAGATTGCATTGGTATTTTTTCTTAACCTGATTGATTACCAATTCTAAATCCCCATATATTAACAGTTGCTTGCCATTATTTTTTAGAGCAAACTACAATCCCAAAATTAATGCCTCATACTATGCTATGTTTTTTGTGTAAGGAAACTATAATGTTGTAACCTATTTTTCTCTACTTATCCTTATTATGGGGATGTTCATTCCCTTTTGGGGGAGGTTGATTATTGCCAGCCCTTGGATTTAGTGGAATAGTGGTATTATTTGAAGGAGTAGATGTTATGAAGGGTTACTTATTCCTCATATTATAATTTCCTTTTGGTACTAATAGAAAGCATGTATCTCATTAGAGTTATGTTCCAGTTCATTATCAACGTCACTTGTGAAAAGAGATTCATGGGTCTAAAAAACCATGGTGGTCTTTGAGGGACCAGATTCAGGGTGGAACTCTAGTGGGTTGTTTATTAAATCATGCCTTACCATATCCCTTTGGAAGATCTAAAATGTTGAACATAATTTTACACATTCAAGTTTACCATGTTGTGATATATTATGAACTCTACACTAATTGGGTAGAGTTTTTTCCACTATATTGATTTGTGGCAAGTTATTGGACTGTTATTGTTCTCCATTATTTGTAAACTAATTGTGAGGTATGTTTTGTCTTTAAAACCCATAATTTTGGTTATTATTCTATCCAGTATCATTACCCATCTTCCTCTGCATGATCAAGAAGTCATTTATCAACTATTAGACCATTCTTTATATAGAATCCAGTTCTACATTGGTTGAATCAACACCTTGGGAAACTATAGTATTGGATGGAATTTAATGCTAATTCTCTTGATGACCATTCATCTGTACATGATTTTTCATATATCCATAATTTTAATTTCGTGTTTGTTGCATCAAAGGAGGTAGTTCATACAACTAAACTTGGTTGAATGCATGATTATTTTGATCCACATGAGGCACTTAATTTTGAGATGGGAAACTAACATTAATATTGGGCATGCCTAGTACATGAGGATTTAGTTTTATATAAATATTGATAGATTATTCATATGTTAATACTAGAGTGTTGGTAGTAGTGGCTCTTCGTAAGAACACTATAGTTATTGGATCAATGGAATTATTGTATATCTCCAACACTAAAATTTCATCTAGTTTGTATGATATACTTAGCAAGGTATACATCTTTTAAAATTTTAAGTTCAAATCCAAAATTGGCTCATTAGTATCCCTCTTCATAGTGGTGAAATGTTGATATACCAAACTAGGGTTGTTAACTTGTCTAAATTGGGCAAGAAAAGTGCTTTGACATGCATTCCAGGAATTAATTGAGTTTTTTTCAATATTTAGGTACCAATCATTGGTTGCATCCTAAAATGTGAATGGTAAAATCCTACATGTAACATCTTCATTTGTGACATTCATTAACCTCAAATAAACCTTGAAAGACTTGATATGTTCTTCTACAGTTCTTCCTCTTGATGAGGAGAAAGAAGGTAGATATTTCTATGGATTCTTTGGTAAATTATGCACATCTCTTGGGATGAAAATAGTAGATCTAACTAACCAAGGTGGTTCATCCATGGGATGATTAATGGGATGGATATTTTGTAGTGGAGATGGTATCCTGGCTTGAGATATTACAAGAATAATCAATATAGATCTAGGCCTTTGTTATACTAAAAAAGGTGAAACCAAAAGACTAGTTTGGGCCCTAGACCTGGTAACTCTCTTGGGTGTCTCTAGTACAACTCCAACATAAGGGATAACCTCTCACTAAGAAAGGCACACAAGTGGCCCTCTTTCTAGCACCAATTTTTTCCTATTAATGTGGGTTTTGTACACACCCTTAGATTTAATGAGGTAGCCTCTAACATTTTATGATCTCAAAGGAGGTAAACTCTACTCTAGGTCATGATTTGAAGGTATGGATTAAACAACCTAGTGGTAGAATAGTAGGTTGAGCATCTATATTATTAACTTGGTGTGCTTATTATAAAATGAATCCTAGTACAAAAATTAGAACCTAGTTGGGTTGGATGGATGGGTGGACACTATTCTAAAGTGGGTAGATCTCAATCAAATAAAGTTCAAAAGGAGGAAAGGGTAGAGTTTAAAAGAAGGATATATGGTCTCAAAGGACTAATTTTAGGGTTGGCCTCTTTTTTGACAAGTATTTCTATAACTAATGCTTATTACTGGTAGTTGTTGCACACTCATAGTTAAACATAGTTATGCAGTCTGGGAAGAAGTGATATAGGAAACTTAAGGATCTCAACTAAAGGTTGTTCCTTTTAAATTACATATTGCACACCCTTACTCAGGAGATTATAGTTTGGACTAGAAAGGTATCTATGGTAGTTATGGATCACACCTAGAAGACTATATCAAAAGGAAACACTCCTACATACTTATAAAGTTTAAAAGAGTCAATCAACTGCTTGAAATCAATAACACTTGCTAAGTATTTAATAGTTATTGCACATCTAGAATCAATAGATATCAATGATAATAAAAGGAATCATCTATAACTATTCCACCCTTTAAATTATAGAATTAAAACAACCAAAGGAAATAAAACCTTAATTACATATAAATGTAAGGAAAATAAATCCACATAGTTGCTTGACATTCCAAAATTTCTTCCTGTATTGATAATCCTCTAACATTTTGAAATGATGGATTTACATGTATAAATAGACTTGGGGAGGGGTCACTTGATCTTCCAAGTTCATGAAAAACTAAAAGTTACATTTAGTAATTAGAGACTCGATTCTAATTTTAATGGCAAAACTACATGTACAATTATAGTTAATCACAATTGTGTCAAAAACAAGTTTGTCTGCATGATGTCATGAAACATGTGCATGCTTACAAATTGCCTAGGTTAACTAGTACATTCATATTCCAAGTATGAGTGAAATATAATTAGATTGATTAATCATATATTTAATATCGCATACAAAATTAGCCTTTAATAACAAAGACTTATTTACACTCTGTGATTGCATGGCTATATTTATCATCATGGGAAGCACTGAAGTGGTTGGTAGCACTAAACTGGTAGTTGGAGTTGAGCTGGTAGCCGTAGCCTTAGCCTTTTTCTCAGCCTCCAATTATTGATAATAATTAAATCCAATATCATTGTGATATCTTATGATGTCAATGTTAAAAAGTGGGGGCCTATGTACCCTACTTATCTACTCCATTAGGCATGCATGTTTGGATTTAGTGCTCCTAAAATCTATCCAAAAGATCTCAACTTCTATGACCTTCTTTCTTGAAAAAATCAATTCAACCTCTATCTCCTTTAATACCAATCCTTGAAGATTCTATTTGAATTTGGTTGAGGCTTGTTGTAGAATTTGATTAACATCATCCCTACTTATTAGTTTTCTTTTAGAGTTCTTAGCCTATGAGAGCTTCAACTCATCCATAATTTGTAAAATAAGGTTCTTGTGTTCTAAAAATTTGGGCTTTATTTATTATATAGCTACTACTCATTCCCTAACTTTTAGTATTCAAATGATAAATAGGTTGTTGGCATTATAGCCTCCAATGGTGTCATTAAATTTAGGTGGTTGTATGACTTATTCATTATGTATAGAACAAGGAATTTTAATTTATTCTCATCTTCTTTTAAATAACTGAATAATTATGTTGCTTGTATAGAACAAGGAATTTTAATTTATTCTCATCTTCTTTTAAATAACTAAATAATTATGTTGCTTCAATGATTTAAGGGGAACATTTATCCCTCATTGAAGTAATAACATCCAAAACGTTGTATAGCCTCTATGCTTCACTTTGTACATTTTTTTCAATTTTCATTAAAACATGAATAGTTTGTTGTTATTCCCTGACTTGCTCTAATTCTTGCTCAAGCTCTCTTATTGCTTGTTCTATCCCTTCATAGAGATCAAGAAAATCATCCATTTGTGTATCAAAATAGGATGTGAAATCCTTATTATAAGGAGACTACCCCAGTCTCATGTTCTTTCTATTTGAAAGAGAGAAATCATCTTGTCTTTCCTCTATAATCATCCCCCATCCAACATTATCTTTAAACATACTCTTTTTCACCCTCTGGATACTCCTTGTGAATTTGTCAAAAATTGAGATTACTATGGGCATCTCAATAATTATGATGTTTATCCTTTGAGAAGCTTGAGGTTTGAAAGTTGCTACCTACTATGGAATTACTAGTTGAGTTGAATCAGTTACTTGAGGGTCTTAGGATATAGTCTCAACCAATAAGTCCCCTAAAGACTATTTTAAGGCCTTTGTATGTAATGGTTCTAGAAGATAAGGCCAAATAATATTGGACCAATCCACACCACCATATTGGGATAAAGGGTGGATTTTATATACCTGCTTCTTATTCCTAGCCTTCTTTGATGATACTACAATGGTAGTCTGGGAAGAAGTGGAAGAAGGCATTGGTAAACCTAATTGAATGGATGACACATGTAATTGTGAACTTGCCAATGCTCCCCTAGCTTACTTAGATGATACTTTTTTAGTTTTGTGGCTAGATAAGGTAATGGTGGAGGTAACCATAGTATAAGTGGGAATAATGGATGCTAAAGACACAACTTTAATAGTATAAACTATTGATAATATGGAGACAACATGACTAGAGGAAACATCTTCCATTTTTGGAACAACCAGGAATGGTTAGACACTAGGATTAGAAGAAATAACTTATAGTTTGGGTAAAACTAGGGAAGTTGAAACATTGAGACTAAGATAAATAGGATCAAAAGAATAAATAGACATAGGATAGATAATTGATACAACTATTATTGTATAAATATAAAGAATTATAAATATAGTTAGGATTACACCCTCACTTGATGTGTCTGCTTCAAGTGGTGCCTTCCATTTAGTTTCTTAGAGGATTAATATTTTATCTCTCTACAAATATTTCACTTCATTAGTGGAATCACCTCCCATATATTTCTACTTATACCTTGATGGTCCTTCTATAGATGATGCTCCAATAGTTGGATTTATAGGGGGTCCCTAGGCTCTTAGTTTTATCTTATAGTAAATATTCACTTTTTCTTCTGTGGGGGAAGCCACCTAAGTAGGGGAAGTTGAGACTTATATGCTTTTAATCACTTGATTTGAGGTAGCAGTAAGATGAAAATGATTTTTTGAGTTTGATGAGTCAATATGAATTGGTTCATATTCAACTCTCCCAAGGGAATTTGCAGTGTTGCTTTAATGATTTTCAAAAGTTGTTTGCCCAATATAGTTGTATGTTCCTTTTTTAGGACCTAGGCATCACTCTTGGCATTAATAAAAAGGAAGTCATGGTTTTAAGGCTCATATTGGTATGGAATATCAAGGCCTTGAATATTCTTTTGAATTTAACCATGAGGGTCTCAGTATTTAAGTGATAATTTTGTTAATGAGTATCATTATATAAACCTACCAACCTCTCTAAAGTGCTTATAGTTGATATAACACATCCTACCAATCATTAGATGGGAGCCATGGAATTCACTCTTATTTTTCTCTTACAACAATTTGTCAATTTCCTACCATAGCTAGTAGGAGATCTCTTTCTCAGCTAATTTTTCTAGTACATGCTTATAGAGACATAGTGGAGTAACCTTATGGCCAACAACCATGATCATGGTATAATCAAGGTATATTTATTAGTCCCCTCTAGGCATCAATGTGTTATCTATATTTTTAGATACTTTGGGTAGTGTCAACTCAAGAATATCCCTCTAAACCTGAGGGTATACATCCTCTACAATTTGAACTATATTTCTTTTGTAAGCATGTATATGCATAAAGGAATAAGAGTCACATATGTTGTTCTTGATGAAATATGGAGTTGGAATCTAAAGTGACTCATTGTGCATGTATATTGTGCCCACTATAGCATACAAGAGGTATGACATCATTAAAAATGGCCCCACATATACCTTTTATATTTGTGTAGAACTTGATCTTGTAGCTTAGTGTTGATTACCTCTCCCATAGAAATTTTTATCTCTGAGGTCATTAGTAAATCTAATATTGGAACCCATTCAAGGTGAAGGAGTAAAATGCTAAGGTGGCCATATAACTAGTTCAAGAGGGAAATCCCAATGCATACTCCCATATAGAACATGGTTATAGGTAATGATTGTTTCTCCTTGAGGATGATAGTCTCTCCAATAATAATCTATTAGAAGTGCAATAATTGAGAGGGGGTGAATCAGTGATGAAAGATAATCCAATTTCATTCCCAAATCTTAAACACTTAGAACATACAATCATGATGCATACAAATTAACCATTAAAATGAATAAGGAAGTATAACAAGATCAAACACATAACACATGATATATGTGGTAAACCCTCTTGGGTGATAAAACCCACTGAATCCTACAAGATGGATTATAGTTGTATAAAACAAGATCCAACATTTACACTAGTACCAACTGATTAAGGAACACCCATCCCTTAGTTTAGTGAGAGACCCATCCCACAAGGAGGAACCAACCCCCTAAGCAACCAAGAACCAACCTAGTTACCTTGATATAATCTCCACCTTTTATATAATGTCTTCTACACCTAATGATGGACTTATCTTACTTTCTGTCTTTCCCCTTTACACTCTCACAAACTTTCACACATAAGCAATGTATTCAAAACACCCTTGTAGATCACTCTTCACTTATTAACATATACAAAATAAAAAAAACCTATAATATATCTATCATAACATCAATAACATGACCTATAGTTCATGCACACAATCCTCAACCTACTCTTTTCTTCAATCCATCCACTAAACACACTCACTTAATCAACCTCTAGAGCTTACTCACTCAATCTACCTCTTCTAGGCTCATTAGGTCCAATGACCTATGTGCTCACCTTGATCACACAATCATGATTGATCCTCTTCAGTATTTTTTGGTCCTTAATTACTTGTACCTTATCTTTAAAAGGTTCTCTCTTTTTCTTGGCTACACACTTTCACTACAAGCCTAATTAGCCCAATTAGACCTTGTACTTATAACACTCTCTTCTTTAAACTGATCTTGGTTGGCCAAGATGATTTACATATTTAAATCACACTTAACATAGTTTCATACACACATTACATGTTCTAACCACACTATTTATAGGTCTATCATTACCTTATTATTCCCAAACCACCATTAGGTCTTGGTGAGACCTAAAACAATTAGGCCTTCATACTCACATGTTACATGTGAGACTACTTGGACCACCTTCATCCTTTACCAATGATTTTAACACATAAAACCTATCTCCAATGGACCCTTGGTCACTCTCATAAGGTTCCATGCCACTTGGAACACCAATTCAACACTTGAACCTACCAATTAGGTATCCTCACTCTTTAGGCCTTCATACACAAATAACACAGTCTCAAAATTAAAAATCAAACACTCAAGTATTTCACATATACATATGATTATATCATATGGTTTAACCATTTAGTACCTTTTACAACATCTCCATGTGCTTTATAAACTTCAACACAAGTTCTAGGCACTAAAAACAACTCTCTCAAAATGACCACTCAAGTTGGTTACACACAGTCAAAATAAAGTTATACTATTTTGACTCTTTGTATTCCCCTATGAGAATATAATGGCATATAATACTTTATAATAATATTTAGAGACATATAAAACATTTCCATACTCATTTTCTTCTTTAATTTTACTCAGAACATCTTCAACTCACTCCTACAACATGGTCACTCAATATGCTAGTATAATCAACAAATAGTCAACTTCTAAATAATTTTTCACATTGAATATGGATTCATAAAAACTATAAAAAATACATAAATATTCTTAATGGAATATAAAACATCTCCAATAGTTAGTTTATCTTGAAACATCAAAATACTATCAAGAACAACTCAAATATCCTTCTCAGGTCAGTTTTAGAATATGGTCAAACACATAGTCAAATTTGAATCTAAATATATTTCATTGTAAAAACATTAAAATATTTTAATCAAATTATCTAAATTTTCCTTGAAGTCCTCTTCAAATTTTCCTTTTACACCATCAACAAATTCTTCATATATCAAAAGTTATATCTCAAAAACCAATCACTGGTTTTCCTTCACAAATTTGAATATTCAAATTCCAATGGTTACTTTGTAAATACTAAACATAAGACACTTTGTCATCATCTAATTCTCCCTAGTTACTTTAAAAAAATTTAAACCATTTATCTCCTTATAAGTCTCCTAAATTTAAGCTATAAGTGTTCACCATTGATCTTATATCCTCACTTCTACAATCATGCCACTTGGAAGCTCTGCATGCCTTCTATGCACATTGACTATTTAACTCAATGCACTCTATCAATATCCATCTGCATGAACACCCATGAGCCATTTATCTTCTACTCAAACTCTATGATTGATACACTTGTCACTAACACATGCAATCTTAAGAACCATTGACATTTTAACTTCATGTACACTATTGGATCACTAATGATAAGATCATGTGCTTCATTAGATCCTTATATAGTTGGATAAAATTCTCATCATTATATCTATGATTCAATTAAATTCTCACTATATATCTTTGATAATTTAAATTTAGCTATGGGAGGTTAGTGAACTCTACTTGAGAATCCAACTTTTCACCTTAATAACTTTTACTACGCTCAACCTCATGACCTAAAATTTGAACCACAAGATCATATTTCATAGGGGAATCCATCCATGTATCAAAATAATCATTAAACTTTCACACTTTTGAAATATGACATCAACAAACTACTTACTCAGTCTTGTATGTTAAGATGACTACTTGAACCTAGACACTCATATGACTACTCTGATGAATTTTGTTCACTTACATAAGAACTCCAAGCACTCATAACACCCCATAGGGTCTCTTTAACATGTCCATATCATAAATATCATCCATCAATTACCTATCCAATTCAATCAATGAAAAACTATGTAAGAACATTGAATTATATTGAAGCACACTTTGTCATTATCATTTTAGCACACATGACACCTCATCAACATCCTTGGTCACCTTGGAGACATTATTGACAAACCTCAAACAATATCCTCCTTTATCATTGATTTCTAACACCAATACAAAGCTTATGTTTAGATTTTGTCTCTCTCTTCACTTACTTTCTCCTCCTTTGACATAATGATAAAGTGGGCTTAACTCCTAATCCTGTAGACTTAAAAATGCTTTAAGGACCAATAATAAGAAAAGGACCACCTCTGAGATATCATACAGACTCCCCCTAACATTATTCATACCTCTTCTTACCTTGAGCTTCTCAAACATGGTCCATGACTACACTCATATTTTATCATGCATCTATTCTATGAAGACAAAACATACATGAACATCATAAACTACATGAAATTACCTTGAAAACATTAAGAGGGACTCCCCCTAAGTCACCTGAGCTTAGGCACCCTTTGATCACCTTTATACCATCTTTAACCATGAATAAATAGAACAAATTCCTCTATACCTTCTCTCTCATATTCTACTACATAGTCCTCTGATCCTAGGACCTGACCATTTACAAATCTCCCCCTATATGTATGCATGACTATTAAATATATTAATAAAGCACCTACCTTGGTTTGATCAGTTCATCAAATCAGCATACTTGAGTTCACATCTATAGAAAACTTCTTCATATCTCCATTATGACTATAACATCTGACATATGCTCACCCTCACATCATGCACAGCGCTTCAAGCCTTTAAAACTATCTAAGTTAGCCCCCCTAAATCCATGCTCTATTTTAAAAGCATATTCAACAAGACTTCTCAATGAACTATGTTTTCAAGTAACTCTTCAACACTATCCACACTCAATCAATATCCTTATGAAACCACCAATAAATCTCATATCTTCATTAGATAAACATAAACAACTAAAGTAGACATGAATAACTATCATATGAATCTTAAAATAAATGCCCTTAATCCTCTACAAGCCATCATGGTTTATAACCTTTTCAAATCACTCTCATAGAACTATCTCATCTTTAGATCACTAAAAACTTCATGACATAAACTTTTCATATACAAAACTCTATGACCTTCTTCATGATACCAATAATATGACAACATATTCTCTTCATACTCTATACCAACCTTGTCTTCAGTCTTCATCATTTTGACCAATCAATTTAAGCAACAAAAATTGACAATGTTTTATCTTCAAGACCAAAAACCCTGAACACATCTTGAGCACACTATAACAAGATCAACATACATTTCTATGCAATAGAATATTTTGACAAATCGCCAACCTTGATTAGACACTTGGTTATGTTCATTTCCTACCTACATATCTTGAATACATAACTTCATTATTTACCACTTTGACCAACTAGACCATCCATCACAACACTTTGGAAAAGTTACATGAAAAATCATTGCTCTCCCTTAACCAAACATATCTTCTCATAACCTTTCTTATCCTGAACAAGTCTTGTTTGAAGACACTTTCACCCTTACACCAACTTCATACCAACCTCCAAAATTCTTTGACCCAAGAGACCATGAATTTCATTGTCATACAACATAGCTAAAACCCAACAAGCATCCACCATGTTTCCTCTTTCTATAAATTTTCTCTTTGAAGCTTAGAGAGAGACACCCCTTTGACATAGTAAGACTAAAAATACCAAACTTAGGAGAATCTCATTTCTCCACACTTTCATTTGAATTACAATCCTACTTCATCAATAAATTGACTTTGAATGGATCATTGACTACATTCTTTGCTTTAGACTTGTCAACAAATGTAGACAATAGAAACTCTAGACTTTCCTTCATCTCTATCATGGCAAACAAACCATCTTTGGTCTCAGTATTATCTCTTTTAACAGACTTAGGTCTCCATAACCATGTGTGACCTCTTCCTTGCACACTAAGAGCTCCATACACCTTATTTTGCTTTGAAAACTCATTTAACGTATTCTTGTAATATCTAGTAATGTGACCAACTCTATGATATATAAAACAAACAAGATCCTTCATACCTTTTGCTTGATGATGATTGTGATCTTCCTTTGAGTGATTATTTCTCTTCTTACATTATCTAGCAATATGGCCAAACTCATTTCATGCATAAAAATAACTCTGGGATGAATATCTCATTACATTGTAATGTCTAGCTTCTCTTTTTTCTTGTACTCTAGGAGCCTAATTGAAATTATCTTGACTTGATGGTCTTTTCTTGTAGAACCTAGCAATGTGACCAACTCTTTGATAACTATAGCAGACAATGTATTCCATACCTTTTGTTTAAATATGGCAGTGATCTCCATTTGACTGATTGCTTCTTCTTACATATTCCTTTGCCTTATGACTAATAATATGACAAACAAAATAATGGCCCATAAAATATTTTTCATAATTTGAAGCATTTGGTTGTCTGATTAGTTTCTTCATTTTTCTCTTGACCTAATCTAACTTGTTGGCTTCCATGATACCATCTTCTTTGTCTTGTTTAGATTTCTTTTGTTCTTCTTCAAGCTTGCCTATATTTATTATGACCTTTTCATGCTCATACTTCATAGAAACAAGATTAGTCTTTTATTAAGGACATTCATCTTTTTTACTTGCATACTTGAAATTGTATACTCTAATTAAATTTTGAGATCTTTTATGGTGTCCTTATCCTCCTTAGCCCTTTTGGACATGTCATATTTCAATCTACATTCTTGTTCTTCCATAGAATTGATCAGTTCTTGATTCTCATTTTCCTCTCATGGATTTGCCTAACAAACTCCTCTCAAGAGATCTGACTTTCACTTCAAGACCTTTGATCATATTCCTCATTTTATGACTCCTCTTCTTTTGCTCCTTCATTTCACCCAATGCACTCATGAGCTCAGCTTCTAGGTCAACTTATTCTTCCTTGCTATCATAGAACTCTTATTCCTTTCTACTGTTATGGTAAACTTCTTCATCAAATATGATGATATTTTCACCCATGTTGTACCTTGGATCACCTTCAAGTGTTTAAAGTTACAATAAAGGTCTATCTCTAATACCAATTTTTATAGGTACAATCACTAATAGGGGGTGAATCAATGATGCAAGATAATCTAATTTAATTCCCAACTTTTGAATATTCAGCACATATAATCATGATGCATATAAATTAACCATTGCACTAAACAAAAAATAAATAACAAGATCAAGCACATAACACATGATATATGTGGGAAACCCTCTTGTGGGGATAAACCCCACTAAACCTTTCAATATGGACAACATTACTATAAAAGAAGATCTGACATTTAGACCATCACCAACTGATCAATGAACACCCATCCCTTAGTTTAGTGAGACACCCATCCCACAAGGAGAAATCAACCCCCTTAGCAACCAAGAATCAACCTAAATACCTTGATCTGATCTACACCTCTAATCTAATGTCTTATACACCTAATGATGGACTTCTCTTACTTGCTCTATTTCCCCTTTACACTTTCATAAACTTGCACACACAATAAATTTATCAAAAACACCCTTTTGGATCACTCTTCACTTATTAGGACATAAAAAATTATAAAACCTAAAAAATATTTATCAAAACATCAACAACATGACCTATATTTCATGCACACAATTCTCAACCTGCTCTACTCTTGAATCCATCCACTAAGCACACTCACTCAATTAGCCTCTAGGACTTACTCACTCAATCTACCTCTTCTAGGATCATTAGGTCCAATAACCTATGTGTTCACCTTGATAAAACAAGCATGATTGATCCTCTTCACTCTCTATTGGTCCTTAATGACTTGTGCCTTCTCTTTCAATGGTTCTCTCTTTTGTTTGGCTACACACTTTCACTACAAGCCCAATTAGTCCAATTAGATCTTATATTTATACCACTCTCTTCCTTTAACTCATCTTGGTTATCCAAGATGATTTACATATTTAAACCAAACTTAACATAAGTCCATACACATATTAAATTTGTGAACCATACTCTTCATAGGTTGGTCATTACCTCATTATCCCCAAACCACCATTAGGTCTTGCTGAGACCTAAAATAATTAGGCCTTCATACTCACACGTTACATGTGAGACTATTTGGACCATGTTAAACCTTTAAAAATTATTTGAACACATAAAATCTCTATCCAATATACCCTTTCTCACTCTCATATGGCTCCATGCCACTTGGAACACCAACTCAACACTTGAACCTGCCAATTAGGTATCCTCACTCTTTAGGCCTTCATACACAAATAACAAAGTCTCAAAATTCTAAATCAAACACTAAATTATTTCACATATCCATAGGATTAGATCACATGTGTTAACCCTTTAGGACCTTTGTAACATCTCCATGTTTTTTATACACTTCAACACAATCTCTAAGCACTAAAAACAACTCTCTAATAATGACCACTAAGGTTGGTCACACATAATCAAAATACAGTTATATTATTTTGACTCTCCATATCTGATAATGGGAATATAATGACATCAAATACTATATCATAATCCCTATATACTTATAAAACATCTCCATACTCATTATCTTCTTCAATTCTTCTTAGAACACCTTCAACTCACTCCTACAACATGGTCACTCAATCTACCAATGCATTCAACAAACAGTCAACTTCTAAGAAATTATTCACATTTAAGATGGATTTTTAAAACCTCCAAAAACCATAAATAAATTTTTAATATAGTTTAAAACACTCTCTAATAGTTATTTCATCTTTAAACATCAAAATACTATCAATAACAAATCAAATATCCTTCTCTGGTCACTTGCAAAATATGGTCAAATACACAGTCAACTTTTAATCTCAATATATTTGACTATACAAACATTAAAATATTATAATAAAATTATCTATATTTTCCTTGAAGTCCTCTTCAACTTTTTATTTTACACCATCATCAAATTATTCATATATCAAAAGTTATAGCTCAAAAACCCATCACTGGTTTTCCTTCACAAATTTAAATATTCAAATTCCAATGGTCACTATGTAAATACTAAACATCGGACACTTAGTCATCATATAATGATCCCTATAAACTTTTAACAAATGTGCACCATAAATTTTCTTACAAGTCTCCAAAATTTAACCTATAATTCCTCACTGTTGATATTAGATCCTCGCTTCTATGATCGTGCCACTTGACAACTCTACATGCCTTTTGCACACATTGACTATTTGACTCAATGCACTCTATCAATGTCCATGTACATGAACACCTATGATCCATTGATCTTGTACTCAAAATCTACGTTTGAGACACTTGTCACTAGCATGTGCAATCTCAAGAACCATTAACATTTTGACTTCATGCACACTATTAGATCACTAATGATAAGATCATGTGCTTCATTAGATCCTTATCTAGTTAGATAAAATGTTCATCATTATATCTATTATTTGATTAAATTCTCATTGTATATCTTTGATAATGTAAATTTGGCTAAGTATGGGAACTTAGTGAACTACACTTGAGAATCCAACTTTTCACCTTAATAACTTTCACTATGCTCAACCTCATGACCTAAATTTGAACCACAAGATCACCTTTCATATGGGAATCCATCCATGTATCAAACTACTCCTAAAAATTTCACACATGTGAAATATGATGTCATCAAACTACTTACTCAATTTTTGTCTATCAAGATGACTACTTGAACCTAGACACTCATATGACTACTCTAATGGATTTCATTCACTTCCATAAGCACTCCAAGCACTCATAACACCCCATAGGATCTCTACAACATGTCCATATCATCCATCAATTAACTATCCAAGTCAATCAATAAATAAATATGCAATAACATTGAATTTGAATCACACTTTGTCATTATCATTCTAGCACACATGACACCTAATCAACATCCTTGGTCACCTTGGAGACATTATTAACAAACCTCCAACATAATCCATTTTCTCAATGTTTTGTAAATTAAATTTGTCTTTTTCCATGTCACCACCTTGTACAAATCAAATGTTGTATCTATAATAGACATGGATAAGTACCTTTATAATTCATCTCCTAAGATATATGCAATGATAGTTTTATGCTCCACATGATGTAATAAATCTCCCCTAGTCACCTTGCCTACAAAGAATAGGTTTTATAGTAGGTCTATGTATGGAATATTCTCTAACTTGGCCATTGTAAAATGTAATCCTTATCACTTGATAAGGAATAAATCCACAACAAATTTCCTCTATGTTGGTGTCAAGTTTTCCTCACAAGTATGTGTGTATACATGGTGAATTATGTCCCGTAATACTAAGAAATTGGGATACTCATAATTGAATATTATTGAATAAAAAATGGTGTCTTTATGTTTAATTGAGTCCTTAATCAAAAATATAAATGATGGTAGGGCTCCTCTAAATTTCTTAGATGAAGAAGCCATAGTTAGTTTGTTAAGCTAACAAAGTCATGTTTCTTTGATTTAGTGGCTTGGCTCTTCTATATGCACTTCACAATTTGAACACAAGTAGTTAGGGCTTGTTCTCAAGGAGGCAAGTGATTTCAAAGTCATTTGTGATAAATGAGAATTTTTTTTGCTTTCAATTAATTGATATAATTTTGTTATTCAATTCTAGTTCATGCACCATTAATTTCCCATGTCTCTAAATTCATTTAACTCCTTTAATTCAAACTTTGCCACTTTATTTTAGTGGGTGTGCCATGTAGACATTATATACATTTATAGGAATGCCACATTATTTCCTTTTAAAAGTGTAATTTTATCAATATTTTCAAATTAATTTAGCTATACCATGGAGGCTTTCAATAATTAGAAGTCCAATGTTATGGTTAAACCGAGTTAGCCTGAATTATTGTGAAGCGAACACATATTATGAACAAAAGTTTTGAAGACCCATGGTAGGAATTTTTAGTGAAGGTTTTGAGGGTTGCCTTATTTTAAGGCCAATTCTTAAACCAAAAGTTATGAAAAATTTCATTGAACTTTTTTATCTAGGACTTTTATCAAACACTTTCACCAAAGTGCAAAAGTTACAAAAATTAAATGATAAAGACTAAATGTTTGTTGAGACCTTCCAAACCAAAGGTTTTGAATACCATATTTAAAAATATTTATTTTATTAGTTTTACCACACATTTTTTTCAAATATGTAAATGATGAACACTTTCACCAAAGTGTGAAAGTTCCAAAGACCATAATTCTAAAGAGCAAACTTATGATTAACATAAATGTAAAAGACTTGCATACATGGAGGATAAAGTTATAGAGACCCAACTTATGAATAAAAGTTATGAATAAAACTTGTGAACTAAACCCACAAACAAAAATTCTAAAGAACATTTTTCATAAAGGTTGATATAGGTACTAAGGATCGAATAATGTTGAAGATCGACTTCCAAATAAAAGTTCTGAAGAACAATTTCTATGAATCCCAAGACTTTACAAAATGCATATGTTTTGAAACTTCTAAAGAGTATTAATAGGTTAGTCTAAATAAGTAAAACATGTCCATTTATATTTACTGAATGATGAAGTTAGGTGCAACATATAAATCTCTTATGAAATAAGATTTCCAAGATAGGCTTAGATATTTTTATAAGATAGTGGGTCCTTATTATAAAAAAATAATGGGGGTATGTTGAGTATAATAGGTCTTACAAAGGATTGCTAAATATCTTCTAATTTTGAAGATCACTAGGTTGTGAACCTGATTCTTTTGGAAGATCATCTAATGTAATTTTTTTGTCATCAATAAGGTTTTAGATATTATGCTTCAAGGTAAAACACCCATTCATAAAATTCAATGGGCCTTGGTGATAGTCACAATAAGCATTTGAATAATATCCTTTGGGTAGATTTCAACTCATATTAACTTTTATAGGATGAGGGAGATATATGAGGTGGCATTCCACAATATTCAAAAGTAGCAAAGTTAGAGACTTAGGTAAGCATGTAAATTTTATTCTTGGTGCATTGAATAATACAATACAATTAGGTTTTTGTAATAGTGTATTAACCGATGTGTTAGATTTCATTACAAACTTTGCATATATTTTTGAACAAATAGGTATGTGCAAAAATGTAGGAAAATTAATTTCATTACTATGTGGGTATGTTAAAACCTTATTTTTAGTATAAATATTATGTATGGTAACACAAAATCCATATACAATGGTTTTACATTGTTTGGAAAGGATTTTGTATGTAATGTTTGCACAAAAATACCCTTATATGGTAGTGAATTGTGTAATAAATCTAAGAGTGGAAATTTATCAATAACATCATGTATGTCATTGAGGTATTTTGTGTATTCTCATTTTGGTTTTCTTGATTGGGAAGTGTAAGTTTCATTGATAAAGGTGATTCTTAATCAGGTATATCCTTTGAGGGTAAGTCATTACAACAAAAATTAATAACATTTTCATTTTGGATTAGATCTTGCATAATATCTATAAAATAAGTCAATCTTATATCACTTGGCACTTGGACATCATGTAATGCTTCTTATAGGATATATTTGTAAATAGTAGATTGCTTTAGAAGTTTAAGGATTGAGATATTAGCAATTGTGCTACTCAATTGGTCAATAAGGTCATCTCCCATAAATTTAGGTTTAAGAGGCATTTCTTCTATTGTATTACAAATATAACTAGAAATAGAGATTAAATGTTGCTTTTGTTTTAAAACCCTCTCATTATATTGATGGAATTTCTTATTTCATTGAATGATGGTTCTGATTAAGCAATTAAAATAACAAACTACAATTATAATCATAAATTAGATCTAAAATGGGTTATAGATGCATCCATATTACATATATTTGTAACAAATTAAACTATGATTTTAAACTTCTGAAACTTGTTAAATCGAAAATCAAAAATTAGAAATTAGACAAAGAAATATAAAACCCTAGGTCAAAATATAGGGTTTTGGGGACCAAAAGTCAGGTTCACCAAATGTTAACCCTAAATTTAGATGGGTTAATATAGTGTAGGGTTAAAAGTATAGAAATGAATAAGCACAAGGGTGATAAATAGATCTATATTAAAATAATTAATTTGTAAACTCAGATAAATAATATTAAGAATTTAAATGTTGAGTTATGTTAAAAATAAAAAGTATAACTATAGACTAATATTGAAATAAATTTGAAACAAGAATACTTATTTAATTTAATGTGCACATTTAGATATGATATGGAACATGATAGAATCATAATAAATCTATATTTTAGATCAATCATCATATTATGTAAATTTACCTTTTATAGCCTTGGGTGCTTGTGTCAAACCTAGATAATTATGTTGATGCTAGTGTCTAAGTTAGATGTAGGTATCCAATATGGAATATTATTTGGATTTGGGTGCGACCACCTATAGACTTCTAGGTTTTATGTCACCTTTTCCTTTGTGTGTTAATATCTCATGTATGTTGGGTAAATATTTTGTCATCAAGCAACTAATGGAAAAATGGGTATATCGACCACAACACAAGGAGATTTATATGGCAATAAGTGTAGGTTTACCACATCATAGTGAGATAAATCTCTCCTCTCATCAAGGGGAGGTTCCCTATAAACTACTTATATATTGATATGAACTAAAAATAGACTCAGGGGTGAGATCACACCATCCATCTCTCTTTTTTTAGACATGATGTTTACAAGGCAAAAGAGAAATCTTGGTTAATGACTGAAAGCATTTCTCTTCTTTTAGAAATGATATTCAGCAAATAGCAGAAAATCTTCTCGGGTAGTAACTAGATCCACGAGAAACCCATGAAAGCAAAAAGTCTTTCATTGCTCCCCTTACTAATTTAGAACATACATAATATTAAAGTGAAGTGTAGCTCAAAGTCTCCACCAAAAAATACAACAGAGCATAAGATCACAAAAGATAAAAGCAGTTCAAAGCCTTTCTAATATCCTTCTCACTAGAAAATGAAAAACATGAACTAAAGGTAATTATAGCAGCATAAAGTCTTCATAATTAACGTCAAAACATCTCTAGATAATTTCCACACACTTTGATTGTTTAATTAAATATATGAGAGACTATTATGAAAATAACATAAGAACGATCTCCTAAATAACACAAGTTATTCCAACACAAAGTCCGAAAGTAACTTGCTTTCTCATTCATTCAAGAAAATATGATTTACAATCTGAACTCAAAGTCTCAAGAAGCATCTCAATTTTGGTAGAATTTTTGCTCTCAATTATCAAAGATCTATCCATTACAAAAGAGGCTCCCTCTATATATAGGGAGAAGCCTTGAGAATTGAGAAAAAACTTAAATATTATAACCTAGTCAAAGATGAGAGTCTTTGTTGACTTTGGGACTTTCTAGAATTTTACATGTAATTACACATTATAAAAGTACATGTGTAAATGTCCCAAGTCAATTACAAAGTGAATTTTGAACAAATCATCTTTATTGCTAGTCTTCTTCATTTCATGGATGGGATTGCTTGATTTGGTTCTTTCTATGAACTCGACCATATCCATGTGCCTGATCTCTGTATCCCTAATGGCATTGACATTAGAAGCAATTGAGGTGACTGTAAGTATACCTTGGTACTTGTACTTCATTGTCTTTGACTTCTTTGGAGAAACCTCAGTCATCTGGATGAACCTTTGTCTAAAGTATGTTGATGAAGAAGGATCCTGGATAGAAACTGCAATAGGAATCATGATCATGCAATTAGGAGAAATATTAATAATCTAAGAAAATTGCATGTAGATGATCACGACTCTGGTAATGTGCTTGAAAGGGCTAAAGTGTGAGTAGGCCAAAAAAATAAAGGAAAGTGGGCTCAAAAAAGCAAACTTGAAAATACCCCAAAGTTAGGAAATGTAAGAGCGGCAAAAACTGTCACCTTTGCATAAAAGCTAAAAAACATGCAAGAGCAACAAAAAATGTTGCCTTTGCATAAAATCTAAAAAACATGCAAGAGCATCAAAAAATTTTGCCTTTGCATAAAATATGAAAAACATGCAAGAGCGGCAAAAACTTCCGCCATTGCATAAAAGCTAAAAAAAATGCAAGAGCGGCAAAAAATACCACCTTTGCATAAAAGTTGAAAAACATGCAAGAGCGAAAAAAAATGCCACCTTTGCATAAAAGCTAAAAAACATGTAAGAGTGGCAAAAAATGATACCTTTACATAAAAGCTAAAAAATATACAAGAGCAGCAAAAACTATCACCTTTGCATAAAAGTTGAAAAACATGCGAGAGTGGCAAAAACTGTTGCCTTTGCATAAAAGCTAAAAAACATGCAAGAACAGCAAAAACTACCACCTTTGCATAAAAGCTAAACAACATGTAAGAGAGGTAAAAACTAACACATTTGCATAAAAGCTAAAAAATATGCAAGAGTGGCAAAAACTACTGCATTTACATAAAAGCTGAAAAACATGCAAGAGCAACAAAAACTGCCACCTTTGCATGTAAAAGCAAAAACAACACTAACTCTTTGAAATTTATCAACATTTTGACATTTTGATCGCATCAAAATCACAATGATTTTCACATTTGTTGAGAAAGTCATAATGAATTAAGGTCACAAAATTTTCAAAGACATCAGTCGATGAAACATGAGATCAAGAGAAACTTGCCTCGAAAGATGAACTTAGAGTGAAAAATATGAAATGGACAAGTTTCATATGGTCATTCCAAAAATGGGTATAGCTAATTTTGAGAACAATAGCTAGCTCCTATTGGGGAACATCCATTGATCAAAACTTAAAATGATCAACGGGAGTAGAAACTAGTCTCTAAGTGCCTTCATCTAGGCCATTGGGCCATGAAGTCAAGCTAAGAAAGAAAAATACACAAAAAACCAAAAAAAATAAATAAATACAAAACTATAAAAATGTACAAGTGAACTCATGTAATACTTCAAGGATTGAAGTGTTTCAAATGTTGCCCACTATGAGGCAGTAAGAATGGCATTCCATCTTGATACTCCAGCAAGAAGCTATTTTCACCATAGACCTGACGAATGGTAAATGGACCTCTCCACAAAGAATCAAATTTGTAGTGCATTCCTTTTAGTTCTCTCTTCTTGTCCCACAACAAGACTTGATCTCCAATTTGAAAATCATGAATCCTTACTCTCTTGTCAAAGAGTCTCTTCACCTAATTTTGATGTGCAGTAATCTGGTTCACCACCATGGTTCGTTTCTCATCTAGTTCAGTTAGGCACATGATCCTTTTATCAATAGAATTTTTGAAGGTTGAATCTTTGATCGCCTTCACCAACTTTAATGCTAGTAGTTCTAGGGTGATTGGTATCTCTGCATTTAAATCATATAGAATTTGAAATGGTGACATGCCTATTATCTTCTTGGGTGTAATTTTATATGTCCACAAAGCGTCGAACAATGCTTTATACCAAGTTCTCTGATTATCATCCACTAATTTCTTGATAATAGTAACCAGATTCTTGTTGCTTGATTCTGCTTGGCCATTTTCTTATAGAAAATAGTCAAAAGAGTGGGAGAGGGTAATCCCATAATAAAAGTATAACTAGGTAATCTCATGAGAAAAGAAATAGGTTGCATTGTTTGTTACAATCTTAATTAGAACCCCAAAGTAGGAAATGATATTTTCCTTGAGAAAATTACATACCACTTCTAAAGTCACATGATATTTTCCTTGAGAAAATTACATACTTGGTAAAATAGTCAGTCACAGTGACAATATAGTCATGCCCAGCACTTGAAAATATCAGAGTTATTGCCAGAATCTAGATAATATGAGTGCAATGGAGACGTGATCACACAAGTTGAAGCAAGTGCACACCACATAGATGCTAAAGCAATTTAAAAATAACACAATAAGAGCAATTGCATAAGAAAAAATAGAGAAAACCAAAATTTGATTAGCATGAGATGGCCAAAGTGAGGAATACAAATAGGAGAGTACGTAAGTAACTCCTCCACAAAAGGTGGACAAGGCACCCCAAGAATAGAATGTAACTCCTCCATGAAAGGTTGTGACAAGGTGCTAAGAATAGAGAAGTAAATCCCATCAAGGGAGTTACTTATGACATTTTTATGATATTTATGACACATCTATGACACACACCTCCACATAAGCTAGCTTATCCCACAAATATAGGAAAATTCCATGTATGCATAAAAAATACAATTTTCCTAATTAATAAATAGGAAAAAATAAAAACTTACACTAATACCCCCCCATAAGCACAACTTAGGTGGGTAGTGTGGAAATATAAAATGCATCCCATCAACTAGGCCTAATGAGGTACCCATGTACAAATGTAATCTCCCATAAGATAGAGAAAAGGAGAAAATCCGTAGGAAAAAACTCTGCCCCAAAAGAGAGACATAAAAGAAAAGAAGAGGGTAGAAGGCCCCCTGAAGATGATGCTACTGCAGATGTGGACCATACCCCAAGAAGAGCTCGTAGATGAATGAAATTGCTCTCAGTGAAGGTTTGGTGAAGATGTCTGTAACTTACTTTGAAGACTGGCAAAATATCAAGTCAATGACCTGACTATGAATAAGCTCTCGAATGAAATGCATGTGAATCTCTATGTGCTTGGTCTACTGGTGCTGAACTAGATTACTACAAATCTAAATGGTACTTTGGTTGTCACAATAAATGATGGTGGGTTGCCTGATAGGAATGCCAAAATAAAAAAGAATCCCTTAAAGCCAAATAGCTTTAGTAGCTGCATTAATAGCTCCCCTGTACTCTACCTCTATGGATGATATAACAATAGCATTTTGCTTCTTGCTAGACCAATTGATAGGACTAGAACCTAGAGAGAAACTGTAACTAGAAGTGGACTTGCGAGTTTATGAATCACCAACCTAGTCTAAATTTGTATATCTAACCAAGTCAACCTCTATGCCAAATCTGTAAAGAATCTCGTATCTATGTGAACCCTGTATGTAATGCAAGATCCTCTTAGCTACTTTCCAATGCATCTCATGAGGTTCCTGCATAAATCTAGAGACAAGTCCCACTGTATATGATATGTCAGGCCTAGTGTGAGTCAATTAGATGAGACTACCAACAAGTTGTCGATACTTAGTGGCATCAACCAATGGTGAAGAACAGTCAGCCTCAAGCTTGACTCTTGATAGAAAGAGAGTCAGAGATGGCTTGTAATTAGCCATGTGAAACTGAGCCAATAAATCAAGAGCATACTTAGGCTGTGCAAGAGAAATCCCTGAATCTGACTGTGAGATCTTGATGCCAAGGAAGTAGTGCAACAAACCCAAGTCTGTCATGTCAAATCTATCTTGGAGAGATTCCTTCATTGCTGTAATAGCCGATGAAGAACTCCTGGTGATCAAAAGGTCATCAACATATAGAACCAAAATTAAGAGCAAATCATCCTACCACTAGAAGTAGACATTGGGATCAAAATGGCACCTAGTGAAACCCACTGTGAGAAGGAAGGAATCCATCTTAGCATACCAAGCCTGAAGGGCTTATTTGAGGCCATAAATAGATTTCCTAAGTCTACATACTAAGGAAGAATTTTGAATAAATCCTAGAAGTTGCTCTATGTAGATCTCCTCCTCAAGGTCTTCACAAACAAAAGGCACTCTTCACATCCATCTGATGCACATCCCAACCATGTGTTGTGGCAATAGCCAAGGTGAGTTAGATAGAAGTCATCTTTGCAATGGGTGCAAAGGTCTCTGAGTAGTCAATGCCTACCACTTGTGAGAAACCCTTGGTGACCAGTCGTGCCTTGTACTTATCAATCGGCCCATCTACTACAAACTTGGTCCAATATATCCACCTACATCAAACCATCTTTCTTCCCTGAGGAAGTGAAGTCAAATCCCAAGTGTGATTTTTGATTAAGGAAGAATATTCTTCCTCCATAGCATTATCCCACTCAAGTACCTCTGATGCCTCTCAAAAAGTCTATGGATCTAAAACTGAAACAAAGAAGGCATGTGGATCTCTCTAAAAATCCCTCCTAGTACATTTGTCATTTGCGGGATCTCCTACCCAAGTGTCAGCACTCTCAAGTGTCTATCTGGCCCAAAGTGGCCTAGAAGTGGGTGAGTCAGGTGCTAACTCCTCATCCTCTGACTGACTAGAGGTGGATGACTTTACATCACTGTCATCACTGTCTGAACTCGAAGAAGAAGATGTCTCTAGCTCAAGAACTTATTGTGGCTGATCTGAATCTGATGAGGAATCATCATGAAGAAGTAGATCCGATGAGGGAGAAGAAGTGTCAAGTGTTGACTCTCTAGGACTCTCCTAAAAATGGACACTTCTCTTGATGAACAACTCATGAGTGACTAGATCTAGAAGGTGATATCCCTTAATACCATCTAGATATCCTACAAAGATGCAAGGCTTGGACTGATGTTCCATAGCTTTGTGTTTCTTCTTTGGAATGCAGGCCATGGTTGGGGATCTAAAAACTCTAAGGTGCTCAACATCAAGTTTCCTTTTATGTGAAGCTTCAAAGGGTGTTATCCCTTTCAAAGCTTTGTGAGGAACCCTATTTTGAATGTATCAAACATAATCGATGGCTTCAACCCAGTACTATGGTGCTAAGGATTTGGAGTGAATCATACAGCTACCCATCTCTTTCAAGAATCTATTCTTGCATTCTACAACCCCATTCTATGAAGGACTGTAAGTGACTATGTGCTGCAAATCAATCCCCTCTATGGTGCAAAACTACTCAAACTTGATGCTGACATACTCCCCTCCATTATCAGTTTGAAGAACCTTGATGTATTTCTCACTCTGTTTCTCAACAAGAGCCTTTGAAGTCTATAAAGATTTCAAACACTTCAGACTTTTGTTTGAGAAAATATATCCAAGTGTACCTAGAGAAATCATCAATGAAAGTGAGGATGTACTTGGCCCTTGTAAAAGATGGTTTGGGAAAGGGTCCCGATACATCACTATGGACTAACTCCAAAGATTGTGAAGCCCTCCAAGCTTTGCCTTTGTCAAATTTTGATTTGGGATGCTTCCCAAGGGAGCACCCCTCACAAAGTCTTTTTGAGAATTGGACACGAAGCAAGCCAATGACCATGTCATGTTTACAAAGTTGCTCAAGGTAGCGGTAGTTAAGGTGGCCAAACCGCTCATGCCACAATTTGCTAACTCCATCTGAATGAGTCAGCAATGCTGTTGGAGAAGAATCTAATGCAAAATGTGAGAAGATCTATAACCTAGCTTAGTGATCTACCCTACCCACTGCCACTGTAGTGTCACTATGCAACTCCCTGATAGCCACTGAATCTGGTGAAAACTCAACTCTCATGCCTCGACCAATGTGAGTGATTTGGTAAACTGATAGGAGATTGGTTGAAAGAGAAAGAACACTTAGAACATTATTGAATGTTCTTCCTTTCATTTCAACTGACCCTCTCCCTATAATAAAAATTGATGTGTTATCACCCAAACTAATTAAAGTCATGCTACAAGGCTCTAAAGATGAAAACTCAACTAGTGAAGAGCCCATGTGGTGAGAAGCACTTGAGTCTATGACCCATGAAGATGTCAAATCTGTAGTTGCTACAAGGGCCTTGCCCTTTTCTTTCTCCTTACCCTTGCCTTTTGCCTTAGTAGAATCTTGGGTAGATGAATTCTGCTTGATGGACTCAGGAACACCTATGTTGTTCTTCTCTAGAATATGAGTTAGGTGATCTATTTGTTTCTTCATGCATTTTTGTTCATCATGCCCTGTCTTTTTACAATAGGCACACTTAACCTTTTCCTTTTTAGGTTTAGCATTGGAGGATGAAGACTCAGTGTTGTTTTTGGTAGGATTGTTGTTTTCTTTCTTCTTTTCCTAGTCCTTGTTCTTTTTCTTCTTCTCCTTTGTTGAAGTCTTGTCTTTACCATTTCCAGCTATCAAAGCTTGGGGTTGAGTGGACTTCACTATGCCCATTTGGATTAGCTTATCTTTCTCCCTAGTCAAGTCAACAATGAATGAATCCAAAGAAGACATTTTCCATGTAGTGCCAAGGGCACTTTTGGTGGCATGAAAAGTGGAGACAAAGACTGAATAGCTTGGACCTAGCTGTGTGAGCATAGAAAGTATGAGTTGATCATCTTTCTTCTCTATCCCACATTCTTTAAATTGAAATCTAAGGGCCTTAAAATTAGTGAAGAAGTCCTGTAGGGTGTCAAAGTTGCTAGGACTTAGACTTATGAGTTTGTTTTCGAGTTCATGACCTCTCATCTCATCAAGCTTCCCAAATAACTTTTCTAAGGTGTCCCTTATGTCATTAGGATTCTAAGAGGATTCTAGATGGAAGAAAAGTTTTGGAGACATAGAAAAGCTCAGTAATCTAAAAGCTTCATCATTACGGTTGTACCACTTGACCTTTTCAGCATCAGTGTTGGGCTCTACTTTAGTACCCTGGTGATCTTATACAATCCTTTATTTCTAAGAATGATTGAAATTTTAACCTTCCATTCATGATAGTTGAAGGGTGTTAGGGGTTTAAGTTGATAAGAATCCATTTTTAGCTGAATTTAGGTGAAGTTGTGTTGATTGCAAGTTGTGAATTTATGCAAAAATGAGAATGAAAGCAAATATTAGCAAGTTGTGGAAAGCTATCACACCCCCCCAAAATATTGATCCCCCCCCCAAATATGAAAGTGCATGCTCAAAAGACATCAGACTCAGCCGAGAATGTGTCTTAGAGCAATCAGTGCAAGACTAAAGCAAACAGGACGTCAGACTCAGCGGAAAATGCGTCCCGAGAGACCTAAATTTTTGGCACTTTATAAACTAGTGCATTTTTGACAAATAACAAGCCTAAAATATGGATAATTGAATTACAAACACTTTTTCAAAAAATGGTACCCAAATCCGAGATACCATTTGCAAGATATTAAAGGTTTAATTTTTTCGTAAACTAGTGTTTTTACAAAAGAAAGCACTAAAACATTAAAATATTGCCTGTTATGGGAGAGAAAGTGGCCTTCCAACCACTTGTTGGATTTGGCACGGAATGAGGAATCCAAAGGAGGTTTGTGTGAGGGGGAATTGGTTTCCTACCAACCTGGGCCTCACCTTTCGTCTTCGTAGGTTGAAGATACAAGTTAAAATTCAAACCCCTAAAATTACCAAACTGTCTAAAAACCTTAATACTCAGTCAAATTGACTGATTTTTGTTTTTTTACAAGCCAATTTTCACTAAAAAATTTTAGTTAAGGATAGATTGGACAGAATGGCAAAGTGTTTAAAGGTCCACATGGGATGCCAAGTAGGAAGGGGCGCCAAAGAACAAAACACAGTCCAGATTTGCAGAAAAGACAAAATGGAAGTAGCAGACATGTGTTAGACCATATGCCCTATCTTAGGCGTGGTAGAAGACTTCACCAAAAAAGAGGTGTAGAAGTTGATTTCTAAACAGCAGGTGGCGTTCAAAAAAGGCACAGTTCTGAAAAAAAATTGCAAAAAAAAAAAAAAAAAAATAGCCCTGGGCCATACGGCTAGCTTCGCTGGTAGGAAAGGATGTCGTACAGCTGAAGGCTTGGCTGGAACTGCTGTTGGAGGGCGTAGACCAGAAGCTAGGTGTAGAAGTCAAAGATAACAGCAGAAGTTTGGCGCCTACCTCCTTGCTCTTTGCTCAACAATGGCGCCTGAGTGCATCAACCTGCAAATTTATCTGCAAACAGCGTGTCTACTAGTGGTATTCTGCCAAGACACCCAAATGCAAGGATCTCAAGGAAACTAACTAGAAATGATATAGATAGATTTTTTATTTATTTTAGACCAAATCTAGAATAAAAAAATAAAGAGAACTCCACTCTTTTTGATTTCAAAATAAGCTAAAATCATAATCACACACAAGATTACTGGGTTAGCTCTGATATCATATTGGATTTGTTGCCAGAATCTAGATAATACGAGTGCAATGGAGACGTGATCACACAAGTTGAAGCAAGTGCACACCACATAGATGCTAAAGCAATTTGAAAATAACACAATAAGAGAAATTACACAAGACAAAATGGAGAAAACCAAAATCTAATTAGCATGAGATGACCAAAGTGAGGAATACAAATAGGAGAGTACGTAAATAACTCCTCCACAAAAGGTGGACAAGGCACCCCAAGAATAGAATGTAACTCCTCCATGAAAGGTGGTGACAAACTTATAAGAATAGAGAAGTAACTCCCATCAAGGGAGTTACTTATGACATTCTTATGACACCTATGACACATCTATGACACACACCTCCACATAAGCTAGCCTATCCCACAAATATAGGAAAACTCCATGTATGCACAAGAAATACAATCTCCCTAATTAATAAATAGGGAAAAATAAAAACCTACAATAATAGAAGATGGGTTGACTGTGCCAATGAAATCAATACCCCATTATTGAAAAGGTTCTTCAATTACCACTAGCTTGAGGGGTAACGCGGCCAATTTAAGTTTCCTAATGAAATGCTAACACAATTCACACCTACACACCTATTTTTAAGCATCTTGAAATAGTGTAAGCCAATAGTATCTCACTCATAGAATTTTATGAGCCGTCACTGGTGCAGAAAAATATCCTCCACAACCCAGTTTATGGAAGGACTCCAAAAATTTACTTTGTTTCAACTTATCGACGCATGAAGAAATACCACATCAAGGCTTCTCTTATACAAACCATTGTCCCACAAGAAAATGTTAGCAACCTTTAACTTAACATTCTTTTTTTCTTTATAGGATAGATGGGTGGGACACTCACCATAGATAAGAAAATGAGTGATATCAGAATACCACTCATTAGTAGTAGCAACAAAGAGAATTGTAGGCACGTCTTCTACCCCTATTTCTTTATTTTCTATTTCCTCGGGTATGTTATCGGCAATCAATTAAGAGAGCTTTTTTCCCCACACAAGTTTGGTAGGTTTGATATCAAGATCAAACTCCTAAATTTTGGCAATCTAATTGCCCCTTTTAGTACCAAACTCCTGTTGAGTTAGACTGGACTTCACTATTGTGTCAGGCACCAAAACAACAGTATGTGAATTCAAAATATAGAACCTAAAATGCTTTACAGCCTTAACCACGACATAAACATGCTTCTCCATATTTAAATATTTTAATTCATGAGATTTGAGAGGGCAACTCATAAATGATATGGGAGATTCCACACCTTTGTTTTGCTAAACCAAAATAGCTGAAAGTGTATGCTCGGAAGCGTAGCTATATATTACGAAGTCTTTGGTATAATCTAGACAAACTAGAATTGGTGTATGGGAAATCACTTTTTTGATCTCTTCAAATGCTGACTTGCCTTCTGCAGTCTATCAGAAAGTGGCTTTGCCCTTCATCATGTCAACAATGTGGTGAATCTTTTATGGGAATGTCAAAATAAATCTTCATATAAAATTCACCTTTCTGAAGAAAGAATGAACTACAGTCTTACTAGAAGGAAGAGCAAGATTTTGGATAGATTTGACTCTTTTTGAGTCAATTTTTATACCTTCTCAGGATATAGTATGACTAAGAAGCTTACCTTCTATAACCCCAAAAACTAACTTCTTGGGATTAAGATAAATACCATTTTGTTGACAACATTCCAACACTTGTTGTAGATAATGCAGATGATCAAGACTATGTTTGGAAAAAATAGTCAAGACATCAAGATATACCATAATAAACTTTTCCATTTCATCTTTGAAGGCAAGATCCATTGCTCTTTGGAAGGTAGCACCAGCATTGATTAAACTGAAAGTCATTCTATGATATGTAAAAGTGCCCCAAAGTGTAGTGAAAGTAGTTTTATGTTGATCTGCTTATTGACTTCAACTTGATTGTACCCAAAAAAACCATCTAACATTAATAACATTTTTAAACTAGTCACTATTTACAACACTAGGTCCATGATGGGCAAGGGGTAGTTATCTTTTAAAGAAGATTGATTCAGGTTTCTAAAATCAACATAAATACAAATTTCTCCATTCTTCCTTACAAGAACTATGTTAGCAATCTAGGTGGAATGATGGATTGAAAAAATAATTCTTGCATTCAACATTTTCTAGATCTCCGAAAAGATAGTACCTGATATTTTAGGGTTGTATTGCCTTTGTTTCTGCTTGTAAGGCAATGACCCAACCTTAAGAGGAATTTCATGCTAAATTTCCTTAGCCCTGAGAGATTTCAAATCCTCATAAGAATATGCCAAAACATAAATGTAATGGTGAATAAGAGCAATGAATTTGAACTTTTTATTAGAAGTGCAACAATTCCCAATGTTGACCATTTTAAGATTTTCTTCCATACTCAAATTTATTTGATCGAACTCCTTAGAGGAACTTGAATCCACTTGTCATTGCTTAACATATCTGTCCTACTTATCAAATAATTTTTCAAGAGAAACCAAACCTTTTGGAATTTTATTTCCCTTGAGTTGAAGGAACTCTTCACCAATTTTGGAATTTACTTTAGGAACTGATTCCATGGTAGAGATTTGCTTCCTTCAAAATAAAGATCTTGAAAGCTATCCATATTTTCCAAAAAGGTAATGATTTGATTGTCACCATTAAACACTTGCTAATGGTTCTAATTATTTGGTACACTTGGTCAAAAGACTAGATTAATAGTATACTTGTCCCCTTCAAAGTCTTTATGGGGAACCATGAGGGTTGTAGAGATAGCTAATGAATCTGCATGATCATTGAATTCTCTCAGCATAGCAAAAATATTGAAATCATCAAAACTTTCAATACAATCCCATACAAGATTGTGATAATGTCATAATCTTTCATTTTTTTTTGGTATAGATTCTTTATCTAACAAACCACCAATTTAGCATCTCCCTCGGCATGAAAAACTTTAATACCTTGAGCGTGAGTAGCTTTCAATCCAAGCATCAAAGACTCATACTCAGCAGTGTTATTGGTGTTATTGAACTACAACTTATATGAATAAGAAAAAATTTCTCCTTGAGGGGAGATCAAAACAATTCTAGCTCTAGAACTAGTAGAAGAGCTACTGCCATCAAATTTTAAAATCCATACATCATCAAAATTTGATTTTAGTAAGGGAAGATTCTTTGTTGTCTGAATTTTGCTTTAACAATTCTTCTAATTTTTTATCTAAATTTTCTGGATTGCCACTTAAATAAATTTCATCTGATGAGCTAAAAACATCTTCAATGATCAAAAAATAGCTACCCATTCCTGATGATTCAAATAAAATTTGAGCTTTGGGATCTAATGTTTGGGTGACTATATATTTTAACTCTTTTTCAAGAAGTAATTTTGTCATGACACCTTTAATAGATATCCTTACTTCAGACTGGTCCATATTCAATTCTCCACCTACATCCTTGCCAAAATTGTGCCCTAGTAGAATGCCATAAGATGATGGAACATCAGCCACCAAGATCGTTATTTTGATCCTCTTCTCTGGAAAAGCCACAAATGCAAATTGGGTATCTTTGATTGACCCAAGAGTGGGACTTATTTATTTTCCATGAAGAAACATCTCCTAAAAGTTTTAGTCAAAGTAAGACCAAGAGAATCTACTACCTTAGTAGGCATAATGTTATCAGAGGCTCTAGAGTCTATTATGCAGTTGCTCAACTTATGTCTATTTATCAATAGAGAAACATATAAAGGTTCTATTTTATCAGGGGTAATAAGAGGGGTAGCGACAAGATTATTCTAGATAGATTTGTTTTTCAAGGAACCAAGAGTTACTTTCAAAATTTCTTGTCCTATAGGGATGGCTTTATTCTTTACATATTCAACTAACCTATCCAACTGCTCAGGGTTAGATTGCAAGAATTCAAACTTAGTCATTTGAATTTTGGTATTTTTAGCATGATCAACTTTATCAAATAATTGAAATGAACTAGAAACAGAGGGAGGAATCCCATCATCCTAATCTTTATTGGGTGTGGTACTGGTCTAAGAGATAGAAATAGAAGGTACGGGATGATTTGAGGTACTTACTTTCTTATTAGTCAATGAGTCCTTTGATTGAAAAGGTAGTGAAGTCCCCTATTTAGTGATCAAAAATACTGGCTGAGGTTCTTCTCCTAATTTTTCTTTATCAGCTTGTTGAGCTGACTAGTTCTAGGACCTGGTAAAAATAGCATACAATCCATCAAACACTTCTCCCTTACTTCTAACTTCATCTTGATAATCCAAGAAACTAATGTTGGAGTCACCAGCTAATTCTTCTTCTTCTTCTGAAAAGAGATTAGCATCATTTTCTTGGCCCAACTTAGGTTGGAACAAGAAATCATGTTCAATTTCAAGGTAACCAACTACTGAGTTAGCTAGTGTTGCTTCAATGGCAAGCTTCTCATGTGGAGGAGGCAAATTATTTGATTGTCCTTAATTTCTGGTAGCATTACCCTAATATGATTAGTTTGGAAATGTCCTCTTTGACATATCTTGATAAGGAGGAGCAGACATACCTTGGATCATTTGTCTTTTTAGGGCTAGTAATTTATTTGCTAATTTTTGCACCATAGGATCTGTGGTGCTTGTGGAAGAACTTTCAGTAGATGAAGAAAATTTACTTTTATTAGAATCTTTTCTAATCTTACCTACTAGGATAAGATCATCCTCAACCTCTGTAGCCAAATTTTGGGCTGAAAAAAGATCAATAGGGCTAGCCTATCTCAATATAAAACTTGAAGTTGAGAGTTGATGAAGTAACACTTAAGATTCTCTGGTGTCAGCTGAGCAATTATAAGAATTTGGCTCCTCAGATTTTTGAATTTAGTAATGAAGTCTGGCATGGGCTCATGAGGTTCCTTCTTCATTTGCGTAAGCTGAGCTAATAAGGCATGTGCATCTTCACAAGGTTTGAACCTAGTTTTGAATTTGGCTTTGAGGGTGTTCTAGTCAGTCACAGTTTGGGCCTATAGATGATAAAACTAGTCTGTAGCAGTGCTTTGCAAAGTTTCTACAAATATCCTGACTGCTACATCCTCATACTCCACACCTATTATGCCATAGGCTATGTTGAAGGTTACAATATGTTCATCAGGATGAACTCTCCCATCACCAAAGAATTTAGGAAAATTTTTCTTGGAACTGCAAGGCAGTTCATGTAGAGGTGGAGTTAGATTGAGTGGACCAAAAGAGTTACCCCAAGGGCCTTGAGCTGCCATGATATGTCAATTAAATGGAGGGATAACAATTCTTTATGGGGTAAAGATAGACAAAACTCTACTAGCACTGAAATTAGAAGTTTCATCTAGTATTGGAGATTTGACGTTGGTAAGAGGGAAACTCCTAGTTTGCTGAAGGCGAGATGGTGGAGGAATCTCAAAATTATTTCATTGCACCAACTCAAATATAGGATCAACAATACCTTGAGCTCTCTGGCTTCACGTGTACGATGGATTTGCCAGAGTGTAAAATGAAAAAAGGACTGGAAAGGCTTCAATTTGAAGCTTGAGGCTTCAAAATGCACGTTTATATTCCCAACAGAGTCACCAAAATCTGTTAGGTGAATATTTTTTCATCAAACAACTGACAACAAAATGGGTATATCGACCACAGCACAAGGAGATTTATACATCAATAAGTGTAGGTTTACCACATCATAGTGAGATAAATTTCTCCTCTCATCAAGGGGAGGTTCTCCATAAACTACTTATATATTAATATAAACTAATAATAGACTCAAGGGTGAGATCACACCATCCATCTCTCTTTTTTTAGAGATGATGTTTACAAGGCAAAAGAGAAATCCTGGTTAATGACTGAAAGCATTTCTCTTCTTTCAGAAATGATATTTAGCAAATAGCAAAAAAAATTCTCAGGTAGTAACTACATCCATGAGAAACCCATGAATGCAAAAAGTATTTCATTGTTCCCTTTACTAATTTAGAATATATGTAACAGTAGAGTGAAGTGCAGCTCAAAGTCTTGACCGAAAACTACAACAGAACATAAGATCACAAAGGATAAAAGTAGTTCAAAGCCTTTCTAATATTCTTCTCACTAGAACATGAAAAACATGAACTAAAGGTAATTATAGCAGCACAAAGTATTCATAATTAACTTCAAAAAATCTCTAGATAATTTCCACATACTTTGCTTATTCAATCAAATAGATGAGAAATTATTAGGAAAAGAATATAAGAATGATCTCCTAAATAACACGAGTTATTCCAACACAAACTCTGAAAGTAACCTGCTTTCTCATTCATTCAAGAAAATATGATTTACAATCTGAGCTCAAAGTCTCAAGAAGCATCTCAATTTTAGAAGAATTTTTGCTCTCAATTATCAAAGATCTATCCATTACAAAAGAGGCTCCCTCTATATATAGGGAGAAACCTTGAGAATTGAGAAAAAACTTAAATATTATAACCTAGTCAAAGACGAGTCTTTGTTGACTTTGGGACTTTTCAAATTTTTACATGTAATTACACATGATAAAAGTACATGTGCAAATGTCCCAAGTCAATTACAAAGTGTATTTTGAATAAACCATGGAAGAATAGCTTCAATCTTTATCACCAATCTTTTTCATTTCATAGCTAAGAGTGTTTGATTTGGTTCTTTCTACAAACTCAGCCATATCCATGTGCCCGATCTCTGTATCCCTAATGTCGTCAACATTAGAAGCAACCGAGGTGATTTGAAAAACACCTTGGTACTTGTACTTCATTGTCTTTAAATTCTTTGGAGAAACTTTAGTCATCTGGATGAGCCTATGTCCAAAGTATGTTGATGAAGAAGGATGTTGGATAGAAACTGCACCAGGAATCAAGATCGCGTAATTAGGGGAAATATTGGTAATCTATAAAAATTTCATGTTGGATGATCACAACCATGGGAATTCACTTGAAAGAGATAAAGTGTGAGCACCCAAAAAAAAAAAGTGGGCTTGAAAAATCAAACTTGTAAATACCCCAGAGTTAGGAAATGCAAGAGCGACAAAAACTGTTGCCTTTGCATAAAAGCTAAAAAACATGCAAGAGTGGCAAAAATTTCCACCTTTACATAAAAGTTGAAAAACATTCAAGAGTGGAAAAAAATGCCACCTTTGTATAAAAGATGAAAAATATGCAAGAGCGGCAAAAATTACCGCCTTTGCATAAAAACTTAAAAACATGCAAGAGCGGCAAAAAATGTCGCCTTTGCATAAAAGATGAAAAACATGCAAGAGCAGAAAAAAATGTGGCCTTTGCATAAAATCTAAAAAAACATGCAAGAGCGGCAAAAATTGCCACCTTTGCATAAAAGCTGAAAAATGTGCAAGAGAAGCAAAAACTGTCGCCTTTGCATAAAAGCTGAAAAACATGCAAGAGAGGCAAAAACTACTGCCTTTGCATAAAAGTTGAAAAACATGTAAGAGTGGTAAAAATTTCCACCTTTGCATAAAATCTAAAAAACATGTAAGAGTGGCAAAAACTGTTGCCTTTGCATAAAAGCTAAAAAACATGCAAGAGCAGCAAAAACTACCACCTTTGCATGTAAAAGAAAAAACAACACTAACTCTGAAATTTATCAAAATTTTGACATTCTAATCACATCAAAATCACAATGATTTTCATGTTTACTGAGAAATCATAATGAAGTAAGTTCGTAAACTTTTTAAAGGCATCAGTCAACCAAACATGAGATCAAGAGAAACTTGCCTCAAAAGATGAACTTAGAGTGAAAAATATGAAATAGACAAGTTTTGTAGGGGTCATTCTAAAAATGAGCATAGCTAATTTTGAGAACAACAATGTACATGTTGTCTCTCTCTTTCAAATGATCAAACCCTAGCTTTCTCACCCTTGGAATGACTTGGGAAAAATGGGTTATTGGGCACATGGTGATGATCTTCTCCAAGGACCCCTCTATCAATGGGAACTACTTACATAACCAATATTTTTAAGAGGGACTCAAACTTAATTATTTCTCCACTACGTGTTATCTTTTATATGCATAAGGATGCAATATGTGATAAGCAATTACATAGGGTGACCTAGCTTGTAACTTGGAAAATATGGCGGATGGAATGCTCCTTCAATACAACATATCTATAGCTTTTTTTGTCCCTATGATTGATATTAAATAGGAAATAATAGGGAATCTTTGCTCACATGAATTCTTGATTGAATGCCTTTGGTAGGTTACCTTGTGATTTTTTAGGTCTATGTTAGGTGATGAGTGAATGAGGATTGAACTTATATATATATATATATATATATATATATATATATATATATATATATATATATATATATATATATATATCTTGCATTGAATCACTTAGGCTGACCTTTAGATGTTTCATTTGAAAATTTGATGAATTTGGGGTAGAGGACACTAGCGTCGACATAGGCATCCAAATGGGACGCAAGTGTATAGGAAGTTAGAAAATAGGTATAGGCCCAAAACTTTTAGAGGATGAAAATAAGCACATTTAAATTATTTTAATCAGTATATAAGGTATGGTCATGATAATAATATATGGTCATACTGTGACATAAGTAATAGGTATAAGAGATACCAAATGCAATCCTTTCAGGACCAAGAAGGTATTAAAACTAAAGGTTACATCCATGAGAATTATTTTCCAATTATACAAGACTGAGCTAATTTATAATTCATATTTAGTATCTACACAACCACCTACAACTATTCTTTCCATAATTGAGTATTAAATCATAATGCAACACCTAAGAAATGGAAGTTGTATGTTACAATATATAAGGAAAAATATTGAGTATAGATGTCAAACTACTTGATAAAATGAGGGAAGCATAATAAATAATATAAAATCTATAAATAAATTAAATGGATATGGAAGCAAGTAGATTTTCTCATCTAAAATATAACATTGGCCACCAATACAAAAATATTTAGGTATGCTTAGGGGCTTTTTATTAATCCACTCTTACATTTTTATTATGTTCCTCATAATTGGTATACACATAATGCTTGGAATTACATACTAGCATGATCTCAAATTTTTAAAAATCATTACCAAAAACCACAAATCTAATGGTTATGGTTTCAAGGCCACTCAAGAAAACCACCACGCTAACACTAACAACCACAACATGTTAGGTTTTAACAACACCCATAGCCAAAATATGTGTTTTACCAAATAATGAAAAAAAACCATCCCAACCTATCCCTAAATCACTTAAATTTTTAATCTCAACCTACACATAACACTAGGAATAAATTGACTTGACTAGTTTATAATAATGAATTGATGACACTAAGCTCTGTAGAGTTTCATCCACATTCAAGATTTTAATAGGACCACCCAATTCAATCAAAATAATAGAACCCATCTAAGGAGTTTTATAAAACCACAATAAACATGTCATTACCAATAAATAAGTCAATCATTGAACCACATCTATCCACAAATGAAAGTGTACCATTAAATTTTTCTTTACCCAAAACTACTTGACCATCCAAGGGAAGCACCTCAACAAAAAACTTATTTTATAAATATACTAAATAATGTTTATATACATTGTATATGATTACTACTATGGTTTAAATCTTCTTATTTCTAGATAAAGAGTATTATTCTAGTGATTGATCATGGTTTAATATGTTAAGCATAAGTTACCATCTTATAGTTGATGTTGCAGGTTACCTGCAACCACTTTTGTAGGTTACCTGCAAACACTATTTTATCTTGTTACAAACCACTTTTCAAAGTTTTTATGATTAAGATGTGGCATTGCCAAAACTAGAATAAATATTTAGGTGTAATAATTAATGCATACATGAGATGTAAGATTAGATAACATGGTTATTTCAAGACTTTAAGTAAACCCACATGAGGTAGGTATAATTTTATAAAAATTACACCTCAAAAATAAAGGGTGTTAAGTATTTCCTCTTTGTGCATGCATGTTTTCTTTTAAAAAACATTAAACCTCTCACCAAAATTTTAGTATTGTTATTTTTTAACTAATGATGCCAATTTTGATTAGAATAAATTCATGTTAGGAATATTTTAAAACTTTTTAGGGAAATCTCATGTCTACACATGCCTTCTCAGGATTATATTTGATAATTCCTTTCCATATTATCACCAGTAGTTGTTCTTGATCAAATATATAGATAGTTTAATCATACCATACATTACTTTTTAAAAAAAATATTTGACACAAGAAATAAAGTGTTTACTAACTCTAAATGAATTTTTTGTGGTTATATATGTTATTAATTATTATTTTCCATTAATAAAATCCATGTTATTGTTCATATTGACCATCTACCCATCTTGTATCTAATTAAAAAACTTAATTTTAGTGGTTCTAATATGAAATAATTATTATTACTTTAGAAATTTAATATTACCATCCTAAAATAGATAATTTCATTATTAATTTTATTCAATACTAACATCTGCTAAATAAATTCTACATGTGGTTGATGAAGATTTATGTATGCTTTTAAAATCTCCTAGGTTTATTAACAACTTGGTTGAAAAAAGGTCTTCTCAATATTCATCTTTGTATAGAAATAAAATAAAATACACCCACCAATTTGATAGATGTTAGCATTTAGGGAAACCCACACACATGGATGAATGTTTTCAAGTACTTTCACATCACCTAGAGGCCACTCAAAAAATAATCTTGTTGCATGATGGGTATAAAACAAAGACATTTCTACTAGAAGACTAGACATTGAGAGAGATTTCATGAAAAAATATCACCAAACTAAACTTCATAAAATATGGTTTCTAGTTGAATAAATGTTGTACAATGAGATCAAGATTAAGGAGGAATTCATATGTACATTCTAGTTTAGGTTGATTTGGAAGCTGTAGAGGCTATGTTATATCTCTTCCTAAATTTTCATCATGCATCATTTCATCAAAAATTTAAAAAAATAACAAAAAATAAATAATGAAAACTCTCAAACGTTGTTGACAATCTTGATTAGAAAATCAACTTGTTGGCTAACCAAGTTTTGAATGAATAGCCTTGATTGGAAATCTAGCTTGTTGGCTAATAAGGGGGGAAATATTTTTTTTGAAAAAGAGTAATCTACCATGTATTTTTCAATTTTATAGTTATTTCTAATTTGTTTTAGGTACAATTTCCTTTACATATTTCTTACAACACTATAGGTTATCATTTCATTGCCACATGATCTGCCTATAAAATTTAGAAAACACTACCATCACTGCATATGATCAAGATGCCTATTTTTCAAGGGTTATGGGATCCACGATCTTATTTTATGTTTTATATTCCCAACTACCCTACTACAGATTGTTCCCATCCATTCTATGGATGAATCTCCATGATCTCATTAAGTCTATATGATTTTGCATCCACTTGGATTAATTATTGTAAGTCACAAATCTAAACATACAACCACTACTATCATGTTATATTTTTTAGCCACTATTAATTTTTTTTTCCTACAACCACTACCACCATTTTGAAATTGAATCTTGTTACCATTGACATGTTCATCTTGATTATCAGTGTTTGTTAATTTTCAAGTTCTCAAAACATGTAGAAAACATATTTTATGTTCTTAGTTATCAAGATTTGGTTACTCTACCATTGGCATGTTTTAATTTATATTTGTTTTATTGCACATCCTTAAATAAATTACAAGAGTCATGTAAAAATTCCACAAGTTCTTTATCTCACAAACTCTGATATGCCTCTCTTCAATTTTTCATTCATTTTACATTGTTACTCAATATTCAAGATGTTTGATTTAATCAATTGGTTACACTACCTAAAGGACTACATGTTTCCACCTCAATACACCTACTACCAGACACTTTTGTCACCTCCATTGAGCTTGGTAAACCTTTACATAAATCTAGGTAATTGTACTATTTATTTTGGATAAATATGTTTTTTTCATTTCAACAAGTATGTACAATGTTTTTATTTTTTTATGTTATCTCTAACTACCTGCTACATGTCCTACCCATTATTAAGTTAGTTGTGGCATTTTTCATATCCACTTCATACACCATGTCATGTCACCCAAATGCTTAACCATATCATGTCTTTTCACATCCACCCACAAGACCTCATGATGTTATTTGATTATCATATTCCTCACTTTTTTTTATTACTCATCACATCTATGTAATCCCCATTTATTAAAAACTTTCCAAAAATAAAACCATGAAATTAATTTAAGGAAAGTGTCTACCTTAAGTTGGGGGAAAATGAGATAAATTTCATTTATCTATTTTATATTTATACAACGTTCAAACATTATGTTAGGGTGGTATACTAAATAGTCATGTCAAATGTAGTAATGTCATAAGAGGGATGTCAATCATTACGTAGGAACTTTGATAGGGATGTCTCATTATATTTCCAAATCTCATCACCTTTTGTAATTTAAAAACTTTCATCTCTATATTCAATCAAGAAATAATGTAAATATTTATTATTTGTAAGGGATTTTATACCTACAAAAATTATATGCACACTTGTAACCATTGTTATGCACACATGAAGCCATTGTTGTAGCTTAATTTTTGTATATGGCTAAAGGATATACCACATGTTATAATATAAACATGTAAGATTTTTTTATTATATTTGAATAGTATACAAATTCATTTCCAATAGAAGTTACTTTCAAAAGCTATTTTTTTGTTTACTTTATTGGGCTATGATTGTCAAGATTCATCTTCACTATGATTGAACGAAAAAATGTTGATGTGCATATCAAATATTATACACTTGTTATTAAAGATTAAATTCAAGATATCTCAATGTAATTCATTCCTCTAATACAATCCCAAGGATGAAAATGTAAGAGCATGTTGATGAACAAGAGGACATGAAGAAATAAAAATTTGATAAAATTAAATATGCATATATCATGTTGTGACTTGAAAAGTATTTATCTACATTTCAGGTCCCATTTTGACTAGAGATGAGTTAATATAATTGGCAAAAATAAGTGAAAATAATTAAGTTGTGGGTTATCATGTGGTCCAGTATTGTCCCTCATTTGGATACAGTTTTCCAAAAAACATTTCTTTGTGTTTGTATTCACACCCTTTTGGCCCAAATTATGATGATACATAAACATATTATATGAATGATGTATATTCACATTATTTTGGTTAAAAATGTATACAAATGGAAATGCAATTGATCTATTAATCAATCTTAGATCTGAGAAGATAAATCCTACTTAGACTTCTGATTATTGATACATTAGATATGTGGGGACATGACCAAGATGGATCTACTAGACCTAATGGATGTATTACCATAATAAAATCACTAAAGAGGGTTCCAAATCCTATATTCAAGAAACACCATGCAATAACCCTAGCTAGGTCATATTCTTTCATATTCACTAAGTATAATGACAATTAAAGTAAATTTATTCTAGTGCTCACCAAAGCTTGCAACATAAAGTGGGAGTAATAAACATAAAAAATACAAATCTTAATCTATCTAATCTTACAAAAGAGGAATAGAGTTAGGAATACTTACCTTTGAAGATGAACCCACAAAGCCTCAATCTCTCCCTTGGACAATGTGCTTCATAAGAGTTTATTCTGGTATGTAAGGATAAAAAAGATAGGTCAGCTCTAGGCTACACAACTTCTCTATGCATCCAAAAGACTTTTCCATAAGACAAGATTTGTATCTCTAAAGAAAGTATTAAAACCCTAAGTTATTTTCATAAGGTAGAATGGTGGATAAGTAGATGAATAATATATTCTTCTTCTTCTTTTAAGAAATGTTGAGATGAATGTATATATATAGTTGAATCTAACCTAAACCTTTTTGAATGTTTAGTCAACAGGGTTAGCCCAATTGACTTTGTATCATTATTTAATAAAAAAAGTTAGGCCTTAGTCTAGGTCAGCCAGAGGTGACCTAGACTCATAACATGCTTTTATCAATTTGAATATAGGGTTGATGGGGCTGATAGTAAAATACAAACCATCAAAAATGGTTTTAAGATTAAGAAGGAGATAATGAAGGTGGTGAAAGCTTGGAGGAATGTTCAAGAGAGGAGGAAAATCTTAGGTAAAAACATGGGATAAGGTTATGTAGCTATAAAGTGGTAGTATAGGGGACAACAATCTTGCAAAGCACTAATGGTCTTCCCACCCCTTTCTGAGTGCACCCTTTAAGGCATGCACTTGGAGAAATTGAGACTCGATA